>CM062818.1:2023215490-2023677710 GCA_031772625.1 Pinus tabuliformis | reverse complement strand
TTTTTTGGCTAGAAAGATATAACTCTCCACAATATTAGAGTACAATGTTGGGTGAAACACATATATATGGACACCTCAACCTTTGAAGGAACATACCCCATCCATATGTTCACAAGTGATGTCCTTCTAGGACATATTCTTATCTTGGATTCCCAATCCTCAAAGGATATCAATCCTCTTCAACTAGTATTATCTTGGATACCCTGTTAGATCCTCAAAGAGTGTTGATCCATAGAACTACTTCCTATATTATATTTCCAATCCTTAAGGAGTACTAGTTCCCAGATGCTTAACCAATCCTCCATTCTCCATTCGCCCTCCATGACCTTCACCAGGCATATGCCTGTTAGTCCTGACCTACTGTATGACACATGGAGAAGAGAATATAGTGTCCCATATTACTCCTTAATCAAAGAGGATGTCATTACTCCCCTTTCAAGTATGAAGGATATTTTTCTTGCTCTCTCTCAATCAAGGAGAATTCATCATAATTTTATGCTTCATCCATTGTTTCTTTCATCAACTACTTTTTCTTCTATGAAGATCATTGTAGTAGCTGCAAGGGATCCTCTCTCCTATATTCATATCATATTTGAGCTTTGACCTTCCTAGATGTTGTGGAGCCAAACTCTTTTTATCAATCTTCCTTCATAATGGGGTTCATAACATCAATCTTCTACATCAATTTCGATCAATCATTATTTTCATCATCAATAGTATCTTGCCAAACCAATCAATGTAGAGTTAATCATTTGTTCTCTCTATCCATTGGAAAGTGAGTATCATGACCAACATGCTATCTTGTGACTTGATACCTTTTCTTCCATTCATATTTCAGTCTTTAATACTATTAAGCCAAAAATAATGTTATGCACTCAATCCATGTGATTAGAATTGAGCCTAAACCAAACAATTGTAGATATATTATCTTAATTGTTATCTTTTCAATTCATACTTTTTCAATATGTCCTTCTAGGTAGCAAAGTCATATCTCAAACTAATCAATAATGCCAAATTATCAAAATCATAGTTATCTAGTGGGGACAACCTTCAATATGTCATGTTATGATAGCAGCTCCCTCTGAGATCAACATCCCCTTGTCTGGTTTATCTTTATACTAGAATCCTTCTTCATTATTTTTTCCTTTCAAGAACTGATGAATGTGTTTGTGGAGTGAACTAATCAACATGCTTTGAAATCATATATGACATAATTTATGCAACTCCCTCTGAAGTTTTACATATTTCATTCTTCAAGAGCTCATATCAGATGTTGATCAATATCATGCTTTAGGAGACCATATCAGATGTTTTCCAACTTTCATCATGAGTTCTTCCCATATATCATGCTTCTATATACTTAACAATCATATAAAAGAGTTATTCATAATTCATCATGCTTGTATTTGTCAACCAATCAAAGGGAAGAGTTTTTTTCCAATCTAATATTATCCAAAACATACCATGCTTGTGCTACCAAGCATATTTTCAACAAGCTCTTCCTACAATATTACTGAAGACATGAAATCTACTTCCTAATGAGAATCTCTTATAAATACCTCTTCATTTATGCTTTCCAACTAGTATTCTTTCTGAGTTGCATTTTTCCTTGAGGATGATGTTTAGAATGATGTTTAAGATGAGATTCCTTCTCTAGAATGAGAAGTGCTCAATTATATTTTCATGCTGCAACTTGATGATCTTCATTTATACAAGTCTTTTTTGATGTTAATTTTCCATAATCTCGGTAGAGATATTCTTCTTGTCATGTTACAAAGATTCTTTTACATAGTGAAGAATCTTCATAATCACTATCAAGGATCCTTGTGATATTTTCTAGTTAGTATATTGCTTATATGATGATGTAAATGTCAAACAGTAACTGCATGAATGGTGGAGTGTTGGATGGTCCAAGATCTTTTATCTTTGCTTGATGACTTCTACCAATGAGATGCAATTGACAATGTAGAATATAATCCTTCCAATGCTTCATACTTCTTTTGATGACGTCATTATCAAATACCAAACTTCTACAAATGTAATTGTACATGTTACTATAACTACCATCTTCTAATGAAAAATAAAACATATTGTAAACATACGTGATAGTTAAAGGAGTCCTTCAATTGGAGTCTTTATTTTTCGGCTTCTTCTTGGGTTCTTCATTTTCCTCAGTTGTATGTGCTCCACTTATTTACTTCCTATTATTGTTTTTCTTGTTTTGAAGGTCTTTTGTACATTCTCTTTCGAAATGTCCATATTCTTTGCATCCAAAACATTTCACTTTGGACATATCTAGGTTTCTTCGTGGATGATTGGTGTTCCTTTGATGAGGGTCAAACGTTCCTTTCTTCTTCTTTACTTTAGAAACAAAAGCTTGAGATATTTCACTTGGTTTGGTGTCATCCTTTGCCTTTATTCTTTTTTCTTCTATCATACAAAAAGACCATATCTCATCAAAATTTGGAGTACCCTTTCTTGATTAAATTCTTGTTTCAAAGCTACTCAATTCGGGAGGTAATGCACTAAGTACAAGTTATTAGTTTATAATCAGTCACAATTTCTCCAATTGATTGTAATTGATCCCTTAATTGTGGGACCTTAAAGAGTTATGAGGCCAAGCATTCATCCTTTGAAAACCTTGTCTTGTAAAGCTTATTACTTAGAGATATCTTTTGACATGTAGTGCTTACAAAATACAATTTCACCAACTTATCATAAATTTCTTTAGATGTGCCCAAATATGCAACAAAAGGAATGAGATGATCCTTAATGGATTCAATGAGAATCCTTTGATATCTCACTTCTCCTTTCATGTAATTTTCTAAGTTCTTGTGCTTTATCCTTCTTTGGTTCTACAACTTTTCCTTGAACATAGTCCATGACTTCGTTCTCTACAAGTATCGAAATTTTCTTCTGTGCTTGGAATTTTGTTGACCCATTAAGCTTATTTCCTTTGTTACAAAATGAATTCATTTGATTTGAATATTTAGACATAGAAAATAGTGTACCATTTAATTGATAAAAATATCTTCAAATAACTTGTTGTTACTAAGACTTCCAAAAGATGCCCTAGGGTGATGACTTCTAGGATGCCTCCAACAATAGTGTCTTCAAGTTTCTCCAAAGAGTGTAGATGATACTACCAATATTCTTGATGCTTCCTTGTATACCGATTCCTTCTATTAATTTTCCTTGCAAATATGTCTTCCAAAGAATCTTCATAATGATAGCCTTCTAAAAGAGAGATATCAATATTATTCTTCAAGATGAAAATCCTTCAATGGAGGAGTAACAAACCACCTTCAAGATGTTCATCTTAGGTCCTCTTCCTTATACTCTTCCTTGTACATTCTCTTATGTCCTTTCTTATCTCCTTCCTAGCATTTTTCCTTGTTTCCTCCTTGCAAATGATGCCCTTCAAGGTATCTTTGATGAAAGTCGTCTCCTTGTACCAACAAGAGTGATCTTCAAGTTTCCTTCTTCTTTAGCTTAGTTCTGATACCATGTTGAGAAATCAATAGGGGCAAGACTTAGGGTGATTTATCTTTACTTGATAAATGCCCATGAAGTTGTGTTATCTTATTATTTCTTTGTTATGTTATATTTATCAAAAAATTACCAAAACCATAAACAATGAAGATTACAAATAGACAATGAACACAAGATGTAGGCTCCAAGCCACAACAAAACATCTCTAAGGGGAAAACCCAGAAAATTATTCTCTTCTTGTATAATTAGATCAAATGAGGAATCTAATACCCACATCAATACCAACACCGTCAACAAGACCCAAGCCAACCCTCCTCCCAAGCTCTTTCACCAAGTCAAATTCAACTTAAGTCAACAACTTCCAAAGCAAATATGACTACAAATTTTTGGCATGCAACTTCAGAATTTCGGCCCCCAACTTCATAATTTTAGACCTGCAGTGAGTGTGCAACTTTGGCCCCTGCAACAACTTCAAAATTTTGCATGTGTGAGGAATCTAGGGAAAATTTCAAGGCAAAACCTTTTATTTTTCTTTCTTCCTTCTCTCTCTTGCTTCCATCTCCTTCTTCTTTTGAAATTTTCACTTCTTCTCTTGGATATTGAAATTTTGAGTGGTGCTTCAAATGAGGTCAGATTGTCTCTATTTATACACATCTAGAAGGTTGAATTGCCCATTCTAGGGCCGACTTGATGAGGTAGGGGCGACTTGGTCTTGGAGGCATAAAAATTACATTTTGACTCAAATAAATTTCTTTTTCAACTTTCTCTTCAAAGTCCAAATGAGACTTGAATCAAGGACAATAATTTGACTTATGGAAAATTTTATTTTGACTCACTAAACCCTAGAAGCATGAAGAACGTGCTTGACATAGTTGAAAAAATAATTTGAGCATGAAACTCATGCTTGAAAAATAATATTTATTTTTCTTCTTTTTGATATTTTACATAAAATATATAATAACATAAGTACAATAGAAATTATGAAGGTCGGACCTAGTTATATTTTATAACACTTCTTCCGCTTGTATTGGTTGGAGCTTCAAGCTCCTCATATTGCCCCTGATGCTCCATTTGCTGTGAAATTTTTGGACCTTCTGCACCTAAGCTAGTGCTCATACTAGTAACTATACTACTCCTCTTTTGTCCCTGCAACTGCTACTCAACCCTTAGAGACTCTGCTAGCCCACTCTGATCATCTTCTGGCAACTCATGAGATATCCTAAAGGAGTTTTCCTCCTAAAACTTCATGTTTGGTCTCACGATGATCCTCCTGTTACTAGGAATATAAATCTTGTATGCCTTGGATGTTTCAATGTAGCCAATGAAATATACCTTATCTACAGTATGATCCAATTTGGTGTGTTTAGTATCAAGCACATGAGAGTATTATTTGCTACCAAATATCTTGACATGCTTGAATTTTTTCTTCTTTCTTGTGAAGACCTTATATGGTGTTATCTTCCCCGACACTCTGTGAGGAACCTTATTCTGTAGTACTTCTTTTGCATTGCCTTTTTCGCATAGAAACTTGGGCATATCCTGTTCATATAACATTATCTTTGTTTCCCCATCAACCTATTCTTCTGCTTCGCTACTCCATTCTTGTGGATTGTATGGAGTTTTCAACTCTCTCTTGATGCCCTCCTTTGTACAAAACCTAGTGAAGTCCTTATCTATATACTCACCTCTATTTTTTGTACAAAGTACCTTGTTCCTTTTTCCTGTCATGTTTCCACTTGGACTAAACTCTAGAAGACCTAAGACACGTCTTTTCAAAAAGTAGATCCAGGTTTTCCTAAAGTAGTCATCTATAAAGGTTACAAAATACTTGTACCCTCTGAGAGACCTAGTGGATATCTCGTCATAAATGTATGATTGTATTAATTGAAACACACCATTGGCTCTATTATCACTTCTTGGGAACACTACCTTAGGAAAATTCCCAAGTACGCACCCCTATACATGTCATCGTGTTCTGTGCTTAATTATAGAACCCATTTTATAGTCTCTCTTAGCAACCTAAGTGCTCCATGATGTAAGTGTTCCATCCTCCTATGCCACATGTCTTCCAAGTCTTTATCACTACTACTGCTGCTACTAAGCAATGCCTTTGGAGAATCGAAGTACAACTTATATAACTTATTGCTTCAAACCCCAATATATTTGACCTTCTTCTAGCTCTAATGTTTGATGAACAACTTTTTCCCCATGAAGTATTCATCGAACCCATTATCCTGTAGTGCAGATACTAAAATCAGGTTCATACCTAAACCTGACACATGCAATACATCTGTAACACTGGTATTCTTACCTAAATCCCTCTGAATGTTGATGGTACCTATCCAAACTAAAGTACATTTCTTCTTGTTTCCCATCTAGATATGGAAGTTTGTGTATTCCTCCCTATGACTGGAGTAGTAGTCTCTAACCCTTGTTATATGTGTTGATGCTCTATTGTCTATATACTATACACTTGTGGATGTGGAACTAGAGAGGAAATTTATGAGAGTGAATTCATCTTCTAGCCTGGAATACAAATCCTCAATGTCTGTTGAAGTTGCCATCTGCTTCCCCTTCTTGTCCTTCTTCTAGTTTGGACATTAGATAACATAGTGACCATATTGACCGCAACCAAAACTTTTAACCTTTAAAAGTTCCTGGATCTTCTTTTCTTCTTTCGATCCTTGTCCCTTATTGGAACCCCTCTTCTCTTTTCCTTTTCCTTCTAGAGTGACATTCTCTTGCTCCTCCACCTTTAGTGCCTTACCGATGATACCAATGCCATTGACTAAGTTGAGACTCAACTCCTCTTGTGTAAAATAACTCTATAGGCAATCCACATCTAGAAGTTTATCTCACCCAAAAACCACTTGGATGAACATATTCCATTCCTTGGAAAACCCATTGAGTTGAATGGACACTAGCCCATCATCACTCGACTTATCTCTAACTACAACTAGTTCATCTATAACAGATTGAACTTTTGTTTTATTAGAAGTAGCATCCTCATCCTTATGCACCTTAATGGTCCTCACCCTTTCCTTGAGAATCATTTTCCTCTTTTATAAACGATCCTGGTACAATTTTACAATGGCATCACACATCTCCTTCGTTGTCCCCTTTTCTGCTATATGTGGAACAATGTGATCCTTGACTCCATCAAGAATCATCCTCTTTATCTTGGAATTTTATTTTTTGTAGGTAACTAATTGTTGAGGATCTGTTAGTATGACAACAACAATTTCTACAAACTCCTTCAGACCATGCTTATCTAATTGGAATGACATCCTGGCCTTCCAAACACTAAAGTTGGAGACTCCATCGAACATGTCCTGATCTTTCAGTCCTTCTCATCCATCTCTAGAAATATGTGAACTTAAATAAACTAGAGAAATTGAATTGTAGAAATCCGAATGGGTAAAAACTTGTGGTCTTCTCTTCCCGTCCCATGTGCTGATTTACCACTGCAAACCCTCTGCAGTTAGATTTTCTTTGATACCATGTGAAATTTTCTTAATTGCAACAACATGATATTAATCTTCTAACTTATGCAATTTATTTTCCTTAATAAATTATTACAACAAATAACGATTAATTCACTACTGCAAACTTCACAAAATTAATTTCAGGAACTCGGAAACTACTGCACACACATAAAATTTGACACTAATATTTTTGGACAATAATCCATGGAAAACCCCCAAAGTGGGGAAAATCAGTTTAGGAGATTAAGGTTTACATTATTATTCTTCAACAATTTGAGAGTACATCAATCTTCTTTCCTAACACTGAAAAATCTCCAGGAAATTTGTCCATTACCAAAAATAAATTGGAAACCCAATGTTGCATTTGCAAAGTAATTTGACCTCCCTCCAGCCTATTCACACTCTTTTAGAAATTCACACTAGGGATTGAGATGAACACTACTAGAGGGATGGGAATTCACACTACTACAAAAAATTATTCCTACAACTCCTTTGTCTAACCGCAACTTGTAATAGGCAACTTGCACTTCCTTCAAAAATCACTCTAATAACTGGAAATAGTTATGTTGCCTGAATCTGCATATTGGATAATTTTCACCTCCTAGAACAACCTTCCTGCAGATAAATTTGACTTCATTTTAATCCTTATAATGTTTGGTAGATATGTGGAAATCATCTTTGAAAATATTCTCCCAAATTCTCTAATGAAACCCTTGTTGTTGGTGTCTCCTTCTGCTTCAACTGCACCCTTGCTAGTTCACTACAACTAGGTAAGCCAAATTGCTCAAGTTTTCCTATGTGTCTTCTCTAAGGCCCCATCAACTTGCTCTTATAATATCTCATTGAGTAACCAACGATTATGATTTAATCACAATCGATGGCTAAGATAATCTTGACCCCATCAAGTGACTTTTCCAAAAGTCTCTAGAGAAAAATAAATTTTCCTCAATTAATCTAATTTAATTAACTAGTTTTCCTAAGTTAGACTTAGGGAAATAATTGATAATTAGCTTATTAATCTAATTGAGGTGTTTCTTGTGAAACATTTTATGGGAATTGGAGAAAATGTTTTCCTTAGCCTCATATGACAGCACATCTATACTACCAAACTACCATAATTACTACCAAAACTCAAAGGGTTTCATCTCACCAAGGGTCATGTCAATTCACTCAAACTGGCCTAAGAAAAATTTCTTAAACACCATTTACTTAATGAGAATAAATCATTTTGTTTTACTTTGACCACGCCATTGAAGCCATAGTTTATTCTTATCCCATTAAGGGTATGCTCTCAATAAATAATTTTTTAATTATTACACTTGGTTTCACATCCATAACTTTGGGTACAAAAGCCACTGTTTGGGTACACTTCCCACAAATCCCTTTTGTGGGTAAACTACTCACAAACCCAATATATTAGGGTTATGGGATTAAATCCCAAGATACAAAAATCAACACACCTCTTAGCAAGGGAGGTACTTCCATCACTTGGAAGTATCTCAACATCATCGATGACACTATCGTAATCTCTAGAATTCACCATTGCAACATACCCTGTAGAATGAACCACACTCTTCTCAATAGTGTCTCTAGCTCAATCTCATCAAAAAATGAATATTCAAACTTCCATAGGGCATACTCCCTCTGGAGCTAGACTTCCTCTGAATCTACACAACCTCCATTAGCTCACACTGTTATTAAATTGTGTCTTTCTAAGGTCAATCCGAGTTGCAGTCAAAAAATTGGGCCTCATCTAGATCATTGTAACTTATCTCAGCAAGAAATATCATCTTCATAGGTCAAATAACTCATGTGCACATGACTCCAATATCGGATGTGCACCATCACTTGCCAATGAATATACTAGCTTGCCATCATCCCATCCCTCAAACAAAGCTAATTCGTTCATGCCAAAGCAACCCTTGAGTAGTCCTACGATCCATGACAAGTCACATGTAGTCCATTATATGAACCCTGGCACACAACAAGATGTTTTTCACTAGGTTCTCCACCAATCCACTAGAACTCCCAACCCATCTCTTCACCTAGCTAGTCGAGACCACATTTCCATGTCCTTATTCAAGCATTCTATTCCATGCTATAGACAATTTATCAGCTCCCTTTTGAGCTACTTCACTGTGTGCACTCTAATCCATTTTCCCTTCAAAGTTGTTATGATACCATGTTGATTTTTCCTTGGAACTTCAACGAAAATTCTATGTGTAAAATCACGGTCATAAACACATTGAAATACCACAACACTAGCACTTTTCATAACATAATACATACAACAATGAATCGAATCAATGCATAAGACAATTATTTTAACCCTAAATTTGTTATCCTACAAAATTTAATACAACAAACATAGGGCTCCTGTACAATGGATCATGGCCCTTACAATCATCCATGATACAAGGATAAATAGGTCTTGGATTCAACAACTTATGACTACCAATATTTCCTTGAACAAAGTACACTGAAATTATTTGCTGAAGGCATGATCTACTCATCCCTTTCGGTCCATGACTTGAAAACATTTGGCATGTCATTTTACACCTCTTCTATTGCTCACAAGACTTATGTAACTTAGAATTCTTGCATCTTCAACCGCTAAAACTATCTTTATCAATCTATGCTTTAGCTACTCCAAGGTGACTGATCTTAGGTCTTCACCAAATCTTCCCTCGAGCATAGACAAGGTTTATCCACTACCTATTCTCTTGAGTCTAGGGTCTTCATACTCAACATTCTTATTAATGATTTGTCATACATCAAATCACTAAAGTAGGGTTTCAAGGATCTTCCCACTAACCATTTCCTCGTTACTCATAGGATGATAGAACTTAGGGCTTATAGTCAACTTCCCACACAACACTAAATAAACTCTGTATTCAATGTACTTAGGGCTTGTTACCAGTCAGTAACATTCCAAAAATAAAATTGTTCTTAGGCTACCTTCAACTATTGTTCACACCTAGAATAGACCTATCCACGTGACCTTCAACATTTATGACAACCATACTACCAACAACATATCACATACCTCTGTCCAAACTTGCATGCTCTTCTGTCCACAATTTGAGAGTATTTTGACTTCTTTACTTGGATAAGATCTCCCACATTCCTACACACACAAAATGAGAGGCAACAACCCTCACATTGGGATAATCTAGCTCCTTTAGGGTCTCGACCCTCTCCACTTATACCCAGAAATAGAGCACACTTCAAGACTTTAGGACGGACTTTAGGGTTGATCTTGGCTGACTGTCGATACACTGAAGTAGCCCTAAATCAAGGCATCAAGGACTACCCTGTTAACAATTATAAGCTTCACGTATTCACTGTACTTAAGGCTTGTAAATACTGTTGTTCAAAAGCATTGAACAAAGCTCATTACACCACCATTAACCTAGCAATTATTAACATAAATGAGCAAGTCAACATACCACGGTTCTGGGCACTTGTCAACTTGAGGTTCTTAGCCTCATTGACACCTCTCTATGGCCACCCTAGTTACACATTGGACTCAACCCTTTCTATAACACCTTATTTCACCATGGCTAAATCACAAAAGATAGCACAAAAAAACAACACAAAAATTAGCCCAAAAGCATAAAAGAAACTCAGCCAACATCTCTCATAACTTGGCTTAACCATAACTTAGAAATATGAACACAAAATTCATCCTCCTTCACTTTCCACTTAGCTCCTTGTTGTCACTTCAATAGACACCCTCCACAAATTTTTCCTACACTTGAATTTCATAGCCTCCTTGTGATCTTATGATCTGTCAATCCAACTTGATCATAGTTGCTTTATGGCCGTTCATGTTTTCAAAGTGTTCAAGTCTTCTTCCTATGATCCTAACTATTGAAAACACTTGCTTACACATGCGTAGCTTTTAAAGAATTCACAAGAGCACCTCTTCCTATCAAGATCCATAATTAATATCTATCCTTGAAGATAGAAATTGCGTAGTTCTTAATAACAATGTTTGCATAGTTCCTGATAGCAGTGTCTGCGTAGTCTTGAGAAACAATGCATTGTGCAATCCTCTCAGATAGTGCACTATGCAACCTATGTTGATAGTTAGTGCACAATATCATTTGAAAGTCCCTCTCACTTTGGATGCAATTTCACCGCTATTCCATTAAATTTTCTCAGCTAGCGCTTTTGCGCACCTTTGCTTTTGTAAGTGTCGCTTTCACTTTCGCAGCTATCGTTATTGCTTGTTTTAACTTTAACAAGTATCTTTTTCACTTGATATTTTCTCTTCATGTGTTTATTTTGATTTATTTAGATTTTACAAGTGCCATTTTCACTTACTCTCGCTGTCGCAAGTGTCATTTTGATTGTTTTCACTCCTACATGTGTCACACTTTGGCATACTACCAGAGGAAACTCTAGTGAATTCTTCCACATTAGTTAATCTTATATATCATAGAATATGTGTCAAACACTCTCTCACAACTTAGCACACTTTCTAACTATAGTCAAAACTTGTTTTCCAACTTGTATTCTAAGTTTCGAAAAGTTACGATTTATGTATTGCACATAGAAATAAGTGTCGTTTTGTTTTCATTTAAAGTTACACATGATGATTTGAAGTACTATGCATACTTCTGGCTTGTTTTTGATTGAATTCATGTGTGTGATCTTGCTATGGAACTTGTTTGTATGTTCTCTCCTCTCTTGTTCCATTGATCCCATACTTGGCCATTTTGGGGCTTTCCCTTGCGTTAACATCTTGCACAGTTCATTAGGGGAATTTTGAGGTCTAAAATGGGCCTCCTAAGAAAAATGTACAACCAAAATAAACTTTATAAGAACCAATAGGATTCAATATTATGATTGTTAGGATATTCCGACACATAGGATATAGTTAAGTTCAACTTGGTCTAGTATAGAGTTAGGTTAGAGTTAGGTAAAGTGTGTTTCTTTACCGTTGTACATTTTGTAACTTACAATCCGACGGTCACGATATGTAGTGATCCGACGGTTCACTCTCACCTCGGTATTACCGACACTTGATCTGTGGCTTGACACCCGATTGGTCCATGAGTTCTATTTAAAGCGCATGGAGGGTCATTGTTCGGGTAATCCGTGCATGAGAGAAGCTTATGTAAATTTTCATTCTTTGATTAATAAATTGCCTGTAGTACCCACGTTGGGACAGGCCGTGGACTGTTTCCCTCCTTGCACTTTGAGGGTTTTAACCACGTCAAAAATACTGGTGTATTGATTTGAGATCTGGTTGTGAGCGGTGTCCTTTTGGTATTCTTTCTGTGGAGCTTACCCTCTAAATTCCTACATGGTATCAGAACTATTTGAGGGCTGCGTCCGTTGGTGATCCAAATCTGAAGCCGGTAGAACTGCATGCGGCTGTCGTTTCCTAGATCTGCTTTTTCTGACTGCTTTTGGGCCGAGAGGACTGCTCTGTTGCGTTCGGAGCATCTGTTCCAGTGAGGAACCCCTTTCGTTTCACGCGAAAAGGTTTCCGGTAGCCCTAGCTGCGTCATTTTTCAGATCGGGAGGTATACAGTATTTTTTTTTTGCAGTTTACTGTTATTTTCTCTCTGCTTATTTCGGTCTCAGTTTATTTAGCCTTTTTTTTTAACTGGATCTATACCTTTCATTTCTGCGTATGCTCTTTGCCCTGCGACTCTGTGCGATCTGGGCAAATCAGAAACAGAAAGGAAGGATTTTTCTCATGCGTATGCTCTTTTCCCTGCACCTTAGTGTGATCTCGGAAAATCAGAAACATTGAGAAAAATATTTAGTTTTTCGGCTAAAGCTAACCTTGAGATTTTTTTTAAAATTTCTAGTTTTTTGGCTAAATCTAACTTCGAGCCGCAAGGTTCGTTTTTCTTTGCATATTCGTGTTGGGTTTTGTGTTTTGTGTTTTGTAGGGAAAAAGAGCTTTCTCAAGGCAAGCACGCAAACCAAGGCCCCCCCCCCGCTCTCTCTCTCTCTCTCAAATTTTTTGTATAGATCAATTGGTTCAAAGCTATTTTAAGAGAGTAGAGGTCTTGGGTTCAAGTCTCCATTTTGTGGGGGCGGATTTTTTTTCATTCCCGCACATTCGCGCACTTTGCCGGCAACGTCAACAATTTTGTTTTCAAAAAGCCATAACTTCTTCATCTGGAAGCCTTTTTCAGAGCCGTTTTTTTTAAAACCGCCTATTTTTTCGAGATCTATCCATTGGAACACTTACTTTCAGTATCTTCAGCTTCAGTTTTTTTTAAAATGGAAAGTCCATGCCAAGTCATTCTTGACAGCACTAACTACTTCCAATGGGTAGCCTACATGGAAGATTTACTTAGAAGTAAAGGTCTCTTCAGAATAGCCACAGACCAAGAGAAGAAACCAAAAGATGAAGACAAGGTGGCAAAATGGGAAAATAGACAAGATCAAGCACGTGGTTTGATAGGGATGTCTATTTCTCCTGATCTTAGATTCCACATTGCAGGACTTGAGACTCCTCATGAAGCATTAGAAAAACTTGCTAAAGTTTTTGGGATTAAAAATGAAATTAGAGCCCATCAACTTGAAAATGAGCTGCTTACTTTGGATCCTAATAATTTTTCTTGCATTGAAGATTTCTTGTCCAAATTCAAGACCCTTAGATATCTCTTGGAAGGTGTTAAAGTTAAGAAAGAAGATGGTAACCCTATTTATTCCATCCTTACTAAGTTGGGACCAGCCTACTCTGTATTTGTTTCCACTTTCCATTCTACAAGGGAAGCTTTCATTTGTCAAGGAAAAGACTACAAGGCCCCTTCCTTTGACTCCTTTTGTGATTCCTTAATAAGAGAACAAGAAAAACTCTTACACCTTGGTCTTCTTAATCTTGGAAACTCTTCCACGAAAGCGTTAGCCGCCTAGCAGCAACCAAATTCAAAGAATCCTAAGAAGTCATATCCTCAAAAGAATGGTCCTAAACCATCTCAGCCTCAAAATGAAAGATCATTTCAGCAAAATGATAAGACCAATAAAAACAAATGGAAGAAGACTGATAGACATTGTAACTTTTGTAATCGAGATGGCCACTTAGAATCTAAATGCTTTAAGAAGATGGAAGCCTTGGAAGCCGCAATGAAGAAACATAACATCCATGTGGAGCCTACTTCAACTTCAACTTCTGGAATGGCACTTTCTGCATGTCATTGTCAATCATCTCAGTCTGGTTATGCATTAAATGTATCTTCTTCTTCTTCTCATTCTCATGAGTGGCTCATTGATTCTGGAGCCTCTTGTCACATGGCCAAAAACCAAGCCATGTTTTCTTCTTTAAATGATTGTAACACCAAAAATATATATATTGGTGATGATAGATCTCTTAATGTTGTAGGGACTGGAACTGTTCATCTAGACAATGGTCAGTTTAATGATGTATTATGTGTTCCAACGTTATCCTGCAACCTTCTATCTGTCTATCAGATAACTCATTCAGGTGAAGGTAAAATTGTTGAATTTTCACCTCATGATGTTGTAATCAAGGATCTAAAAGATCCTAAACAGATTCTAGCTACTGGTCTTGCTGATGATTCCAAAAGGTTGTATAAGTTTCACAACTTTGGGTCATCAAATCTTCCCTCAGTATTTGTTGCTCATAATGATGAAGTGAGCAAACTTTGGCATGAGCGATTTGGTCACTTAAACTATCGCTCCCTTCAGCATCTATGTAAAGAAAATATGGTGACAAGTCTTCCTATGGTATCTTGCAGAGATGGTGTTTGTTCCGGATGTGTACTCGGAAAACATCATCGGGACAGTTTTGACAAACGTGCCTCTTGGCACGCCTCAACCCCTTTACAGCTTGTGCACAGTGATTTATGTGGTCCTCTTCCTCTTGCTTCATTCTCTGGCTGCAAGTACTTCTTAACTTTCATTGATGATTTCTCCAGACGCACTTGGGTATACTTCTTAAAACTCAAGAGCGAAGTATTTGACACCTTTTTGGCCTTCAAAGCCTTTGTTGAAAAACAATCTGGACATCAAATTCTTAAGCTAAGAATTGATAATGGTGGAGAATATGTTAAAAACACATTCATCAACTTTTGCACCGAAAATGGAATTCAAATGCAACATACTGTTCCATACACTCCACAACAAAATGGTGTAGCTGAAAGGAAAAATCGCACCTTAAAGGAAATGGCTAATTGTATGCTGCAATCTAAAGGACTCAGTCTTAGTTTTTGGGCTGAAGCAATTAATTGTGCAAATTATATAATCAATCACACTCCTACTAAGGTCCTAGAGAATATCACTCCAGAAGAAGCTTGGAGTTCCATTAAACCAGATGTAAGTCACTTTCGTGTGTTTGGAAGTGAAGCATGGGCCCATATTCCAGATGAAAAGCATAAAGCTTTAGAACCTAAGAGTGAGAAATGTACTTTTGTTGGATATTCTGAAGATGTAAAAGGTTATAGACTTATTCCATTTAAGTCCAAAAATGTTATCATTAGAAGAGATGTAAAATTTGATGAAAATAAATCGGCCTGCGAGCCTAGTCCGGCGGATGTTCCACCTCTTCCTATCTCTTCTACTTTTGAAAACATTTCTTCTTCAGATGATGAAAGCGAGGATGATAATCCTCCCCCACCTTCTCAAGATCCTCAACTTCCAAGATGGGTCCGTGCTACTCGGGATGCAGCAGGTGATCTTGCCGGTGATCCTACAGATCAGCGACGTACACGTTCTCAGTTTGAAAGAGCCTCTTCTTTACTGGCTCAAGCTCCAGTAAATCATGATCCTGACACTTTTGCAGAAGCTTCAGGCCATCCACATTGGGAAGCAGCTATGAATGAAGAATATCATTCATTGATGACAAATGATACATGGGATATTGTTCCTTTACCAAAGGGACGCAAACTTGTTAGATGTAAATGGGTTTACAGAACCAAGTATGGACCAGATGGGAAAGTTGATAAACATAAAGCTCATCTCGTTGCTAAGGGCTTTTCACAGGTCGAAGGCATTGACTACACTGAAACCTTCTCCCCTGTTGCCAAAATGAACTCTATCCGCCTTGTTCTTTCCCTTGCTGCCTCTTTAAAATGGGAAGTCCATCAGATGGATGCTAAATCTGCCTTCTTGCATGGAGACTTGCAGGAAGAAATCTATATGGAACAACCCATTGGCTTCATACAAACAGACTCCAGCCTTGTTTGTTGACTTAAGAAATCCCTTTATGGCCTCAAGCAAGCTCCTCGGGCTTGGTATGCCAAAATGGATAGCTTTCTTTTAGAATCTGGCTTTTCTAGGTGTCATTCTGACAATACTGTCTACACCAAGAAAGTGGGCAACTCTCTTATCATCCTTGTTCTTTATGTTGATGATCTTATTCTTACTGGTAGTGATCCAAACCTTATAAACCATGTGAAGTCCAGTCTTAAAAAGAAATTTGAAATGACAGACTTAGGACACTTACACTATTTTCTCGGTCTTCAAGTCTTGCAATCCCAAGAGGGTATTTTCCTTTCCCAGTCCAAGTATGCTTGTGATATTCTTCGTCATTTTCACATGGAAGACTGTAAGCCAGCCCCTTCTCCCTTTCAGTCTGGAGTCAAACTTTCAGTCTCTTGTACTTCTCCTAAAGTTGATGCTACCTTATACCGTCAACTTGTCGGAAAACTCTTGTATTTAACCCATACTCGTCCTGATCTTTCCTTTGCTGTTGGCCTTGTTGCTCGTTTTATGCAAAACCCCCGTGAAAGTCATTGGAAAGCAGCTAAAAGAATACTTCGTTATGTTCGAGGTACCGTACAGTTTGGGATTCATTACAGTGCCAAAGCAGCTCCTCTGTTAGTTGGTTTCACTGATTCTGATTGGGCTGGTGACCCTGATGATCGGAAGTCTACTGCCGGTTATGTCTTCACTCTTGGTTCAGGACCTATTACATGGGCTTGTAAGAAACAGGCTACCATTTCTCTTTCGTCAGCAGAAGCAGAGTATCGTGGTGCCGTGGAAGCTAGTAAGGAAGCCTTGTGGCTTCGACAGATCCTATCAGAGTTTGGCTTTGAGCAGCAGCATCCAACCACACTTTGGTGTGATAATCAAAGTGCCATTCAGTTATGCAAAGATCCAGTCCAACATCAGCGCAGCGCAAGCAAACACATTGAACTACACATGCACTTCATCAGAAAGCTCATTCATGACCATGTTCTTGAAGTACAATATTGTCCAACAGATGATCAGGTTGCAGACATCTTCACAAAGGCTCTCACAGAGGCGAAGTTCACTAAACTTCGATATATGCTTGGAGTTCAGGAAGTTGTCACTAAGGGGGGATAGGCTCTAGTGCCTCCTTCCTTCTCCTATTGTGTCATATTTGTAAATCCTTCAATCCTATCCCAAGTTGTTCTTAAGGGGGGATGTTAGGATATTCGACACATAGGATATAGTTAAGTTCAACTTGGTCTAGTATAGAGTTAGGTTAGAGTTAGGTAAAGTGTGTTTCTTTACCGTTGTACATTTTGTAACTTACAATCCGACGGTCATGATATGTAGTGATCCGACGGTTCACTCTCACCTCGGTATTACCGACACTTGATCCGTGGCTTGACACCCGATTGGTCCATGAGTTCTATTTAAAGTGCATGGAGGGTCATTGTTCGGGTAATCCATGCATGAGAGAAGCTTATGTAAATTTTCATTCTTTGATTAATAAATTTCCTGTAGTACCCACGTTGGGACAGGCCGTGGACTGTTTCCCTCCTTGCACTTTGAGGGTTTTAACCACGTCAAAAATACTGGTGTATTGATTTGAGATCTGGTTGTGAGCGGTGTCCTTTTGGTATTCTTTCTGTGGAACTTACCCTGTAAATTCCTACAATGATGTCAACCATGGGGGATGATTCACCATTTTTGGAGTAAAAAGATAGAAATTAATAAATAATAAAATAATAAAACTACTTTTTCAACTTGTATTTTCAACTTATCTCCCTAAGGTTTTACTCAAATTTTGAGCGGAAGTACTCGTTGGATGCAAAATTTAATTCCTCATCCAAGGAGTAAACATGTTGCATACTTTTGATGGACCCTGCTACATGAAAAAACATGATTGCAACCGCGTTTTTCATGTATCATCATTTTTCATGTATTAGGGTCCATCGGAAGTATGCAACATGGGTACTCCTTGGATGAGAAATCAAATTTTGCATTCAATGAGTGTTGTCGCTCGATATTTGAGTAACCCATAGGGAGATAAGTTGAAAATATAATTTTTTCTTTCTCTAAAATTTGATGATGTAATCTAATCTTATTTTATTATTTCCACTATTATTTTATAATTTCCTTAGGAGGCCCATTTTAGACCTCAAAATTCCCCTAATGTAGACTCACAGTTAGTGGATGAGCGCATAGTGAATTTCTATTCAAGAGTGGTGCATCCCTTATCCTATGCAAATGTGCATTGTGCCATCCTAATGTTTGCATTATGGTGTGCATGAATCCAATTGGCTGATGTTGCCATTGGCTCATGATGGAAACTAGCTCATGTTGGCATTGATTTCAACCCTTGTAGCCTAGATGATATTTGGATATCATTAATCATAGTATGATTGCATCTATTTGAGTTGGCATTGGGATGGTTATGTTGGCATTGATGTCAGCCTTGTGAGGTCATGCACTACCTCATGATGATGTAGATTGGTGGAACAACTAGTTTGTGTCGATATGTGTTAGCATTGATGTTGATCCTATGACGTGGAAAACTTGATGACTTGTTTTAGTATGTTGGTCTCATGATGATGATGGTGGTGATGCTATAGGAGGATGATCTAGATCTACATGTGATGGATATGATGATTGACACACTAGTTGAGTTGGAAACTAGGTATTCGTCTAGGTCTTAATGCTTATGCTCATGAAGATGAATTTTTGTAGTGTGATGGCCTTATGTTTGATGATGGAGATGTGCTACAGTATATTTCAGGTCTATCATAGGTGTTTCAACTTGTGGTGATGACTGTTGGAGAGTGGAGGACTTTTTGACACTCTTGCCAACCTTGTTTGTTGGCCTTCTAGGTCAATTTGGTAGTGCTACTTGGGATACATGTTTGCTCCACTTGTAGATGTTTCAGAGGATATGTTAGAGGTTTGGAGGCATGAATAGATGCTGGAGAAGGTGATCCAACAGGTGGCATAGGTTCTGAGATGAAGGAATCATGTTTTTCCTCATCCTTAGCCACAATCACATGGAGCCAAGCCTATGGAAGCAATTGAAAGGCTCCAATCGCTGGAAGACAAGCTTATGGGAGTGACTGAAGGTTTCAATAGATTTCATCAAGTTTCATGCATGCAACTAAGGTATTTCATTTAGATTTTATCTTCATTTTTCTCGTTGTTCGGAAGTAAATTAGCAAGGAAATTCCTAAAGGCTTCAAGAATTAGCTGAAATGGTCATAAATGTTTTGAAAAGGTCCTCCAATGATGTGAATGCATTTAGTGCACAAATAGTGGTCTTAGTGGATTTATTTGGTCCAATTTGTGCACCCTTGATCTGAGCCCCAAGCTCAATTTCTCCCTACATGTTTTATATTCATCACTTTGGAGCTTAGTGGTTGTTGATGGTGTTTAAATGTTGAGTGTATGTGTGTGAGAGAAGGTTTCATAGAGTGATTATGTTTCAAATCCATTGGAGAGCATAAATGCTTTAGTCTATGAGTCTTTATTGCTGCATAGTGAGCAAATTTGAAGCATGATGCATAATAGATCATAATTGAAGTTGCTAGGGTAGAGATTGATTTGGAGAGTTTTTGTATGTTATTCGATAGTGTTTTTGTTGGTGACTCTCACACTTGTTTTTGCAGGAGCTGTTGATGCATTTGGCACATATCCATAGTGTCTTATGATGTTAATTGTATTATGCAACATTATATTGATGTGAGGGTTTGATAGTATTCAGATTTGATGTGGCCACTATTTTCGCTAGTTTGGAGAGCTTATGTTTGTGGTGTCTATATTCGATTTGATGATGATAGCTTGCTACTGAGAGAATGTTTGTAGAGTTGAATTGAGTTGAACAAAAATTCTTTGGATCCAGTTTGAAAATAGATGAAAGGAGATATGCATAGAGGAGAGGAGTAGTGACTTCATGAATGTGGAGCAATGATTGCTATTTTTCACCGAAAGGAACAATTTCTTAATCCAATGGTAGTTGGATAGTCCAATCAGATTTGGGCAAGGATCGATTGATTGTGGTGGATTTTAGCAAATAATAGTCTGTAGATCTGTGGAGAACATAGTTTTCCGAGCTGATTAGTAGAATCAAGTCTCCTGATTGATTGGTGTTGGCCTATTGTATTTGAGGTCGAGTCTCCATGTTGATGGGAGTCAACAAATCTATGTAAAAGACATATTTTACTTAATAGAAGATTAAGAGCAACACAACAACAACAAGGGTAGTTTTTTCCTCAGTGAAGGGTTTTCTACCAGATATCTTGTGTCTCTTGTGTGGATGTGTTTTTGATGTGATGATTATTATTTCTCTCATGGTTATCATGTTTTAGTTTCTTATATGGTTTATATTCATGATATAATCTAATGTGTTGTTGGTTATATGCATGATTCAGTAATTGAAGTTTAAATTGGTAAAAATTGTATGTAGATCACACTACTGATTCATCCCCCTCCCCTGGCTTTCTCTCTCCCCCCACCCACCCCCCATCTTATTAGTGCTAAAGGGTTTCCAACAATTGGTATTACAATAGGGCTCTTAGTTTCAACTTGATCGTTGGAGAGTATATTTGGGGTTTGTTGGCGGAAAATTGCCTATTTATTTATTTTTAGAATGGCTATCCTCATTACTGCAAATTACAAGGTATGGCACATAATTTTTTAAATCTCAATTTTTTGTCTTGTGGATATAACATATGGAGAGTAGTACGTGAAGTTTATGGGAAGGATCAATTGAAGATGAAGTTTTGTAATGGATCCAAAATCTAGATGCATAATCTATAAGAATATTCATGATGAAGATTTGAAGAGGCTAGTAGGTTTGAAACATTCCAAGAAAATGTCAGAATATATAGAAAACATTTTTGGAGATGGCACCAGTAGAAATATTGAAAATGAGAAGAAGAGAAATAAGAATAAGAACAAAAAAAAGAGCCTTCAAAACCAAGAATCTCAACCACAAGAGTCTCATTCTTCTAGTGCACATGATTTAACAGATAATGAGAAGAGATCTGAAAATCATGAGCCCAAAGGTATAAACATGAATGATTTTGTTGTGAGTTATAATTTTGATGATTCAGATTTAGATCATGTTGAAACACATAGTGAATATGAGGATAATTTTAAGGTTATTAGAGATGTTGTTTCAATACTAACAACTGCATGCAAAGATCAAGAAAAATGATTGCAAATATGTGATGACAAGGAGGCCAAACTTAAGGAAGAGATTGTCATCTTAAAGATTAAGTTGATAGAATTAGAAAGAGTTGAGGAAGGTATGAGGAAGTAGTACCAAGAGAAGGTAGAAGAGGTTGAGATATTAGAAGCTGAAGTGACTTCCTTGAGAAAGAAATGAAAGATGGAGAAGAGTATCGTAGCCTTGGATAATTTGCTTGAGATCCAAAGATCACCATTGGATAAATTTGGTCTTGGATTTCAAAAGGGTGAGTCTAGTTTGCATGCAGGAAAAAATAACAAAGAAGAACCCAAGAAACCTGTAGCAAACAATACCAACAAAAAAAGTGAGAACCAAGGAAACAAGAAACAAATCCAACAACCAAGTAGCAAACAAAAGAACTAGCAGCAGAGAAGAAAATATCAAGGAGCACCTACATTCAAAAGACATTTTTCTTCTAGAGATGATCATGGAAGCTCCATTAGATTTCAAAGGAAGCAAAGTCCTTTTATTCCTTTGATGCATGAGGTACAATGCTACAACTGTCACAATTTTGGGCATGTTGCAACTTACTGCTGGAGCAGAACGTATAGATCCAATCAATAGATGTTGCAACATTATCAACAACTAAGGAGGTTGGTCAAAAGGTATAATCATGGTTTTTATGGTTATTGTTATTCATGTCACCTATTTGGCCATAAGGCATGTGATTGCAGATCTAACCAATGGAGGAGAAGCACATTTCATGCAAGGTTTAGATCTAGCATGAGTAGAAGAAGAGTTGATCCTCTTGGCCATGTGGAGTGCTATATATGCCATAGATTTGGCCATATGGAAAGACTTTATTTGCTACCTCATTACTCAAGACAAAACTATAAAAAAAAACAAAAGAAAAGACGATATAGCAGAAATCTTGTGAAGAAAGAAAGGAAGCAAGTGAAGGAGCATAAGAAGCATCACAAAACCGTGTGGAGAAATAAGTAGCAGTAACTCTTAAAGTAGTGAAGAGCATTCCCTCCTGCAGTCCATGATAATTTCCTACATAATTATAGAGGACTGCATATTAAATACATGAGAGGTGCACAACCTCAGGGGGAGAATTTGGTCGCTTGATGAGTATGAGATTATTGTAGCAACACTTGATGAGTTCTTTTGAGCCTCATGCAGATTCAGGTCCACAGGATCAACTTGTCTCTTGGAGATATATTGAGCTTAGGGGGAGCTATGCATGGTATGGATTTACATGTGATATTTAGAATTTTCTTCATTGACTTTCACTTAGTTGTTTGTAGCAAATTTATATGTGTTCTCATGAGTGAAAAACGACACATTTTTCAACCATATATATGTTTTTGGTTTCCACTAACAGTTGGTTGAAAAGATGTTCATCCATGCATATAATGTACTCATTCCTTCAACCATGTATAGAGATGACATGTGACATCGACCAACCATGTATGAGATGTTGTAGGATGATTACTACAACCCTGTATTTTTTATTGTATCATCATTATGTATTGGTTGAGAGTCTGACCTTTAGTATGATGAGTCATCATGGTGATATGCTTATTTTGGAGGAGTATTGTGAGTCTACTTTGCATCCACATGTATGGACTAGTGATGATGTAACAATCATGATGTATCATTTTTTTGAGTCATTGATCCATAGGACATGATCATAGAATCTATGTATTTCATTAATATATTCATGTAAAATTCTCTTGGAGCCATGTACTTATATTGTTCTATCATTGGGTCTTATAGTCATGAGTCATGAGGTCATGTTATGACCATATGAGAGTATGTATGAGGTATTTTATTTCTGCTAAAAATATGTAGTTATCATTGTATATGTCACTTGAGTTATGGTCATGTGGAGTCTTAGTCCATATGGTGCTTCTGTTTGTTAAAGGAAGCAATGTTTGTAGAGGAAGCAGTTCATTGCATGTTGGAGTTGTGTTAGATATGGAACGTGTTCATAGGGAGAGTTATTTGCTCTTATTACTTTAGCCATACATTGTTGGAATTATGATCTGCTTGGAGGTGTTTATGCTATGCCTCATGCTATGTTATGACAGTTGGGGTTCTTGCCCTCATGATGTGTTCAAAGATACTTGGTGGTTGCTCCTATGTGGTTGCTATGGAGATGTTGGGTGATGCACATGTGCATGTTGTTGCATATACTTGATGTTGTTCATGATTACTATTATGTTGTTGCTTATTGATGTTGCTCGTGGTTGCCTTATGTTGGCATATAGCTACTTGCTGCTAGAAGTTGTGGTTGGTATTTTTCTCTAGATGTTGATATCTATCTATCTATCTATCTATATATATATATATATATATATATGTTTCTTACTTCTTTTATGGAGCTATGTGTGATTATTCATACGCATTATATTTCAGCCATGTAGAGATGTGTTGCTTCAATGCTTGTGCTTCAGTTCTTATTTCCTTATCATATGGAGTTGATCCTTTGCCATTGATGTCAAAGGAGGAGTGAGAGAGGATGATGGTATGGAGTTTGTGTATGTTTTCCATAAATGCAAAGGGGGGATTGTTGGCATTATGGTGTGCATGGATCCAACTAGCTAATGCTGGCATTGGTTCAAGATGGTAGCTAGCTCATGTTGGCATTGATGTCAACCCTTGTAGCATAGCTGATGTTTGGATGCCATTCATTATAGTATGGTTTCAGCTAGTTGAGTTGGCATTGATTTCAACTCTTTATGTCAACCTTTTGAGGTCATGCACTTATGTCAACCTCTTGATGATGTAGATTTATGGAACAATTGGTTTGGAGAGCATAGATTCTTTAGTCTATGAGTGTTTATTGCTGCATAGTGAGAAGATCCGAAGCATGTTGTAGAATAGATTAGGATTGAAGTTGTTGGAGTAGAGATTTATTTGGAGAGTTTTGTATGCTTTTAGATAATGTTTTTATTGGCGACTCTCGCATTTTTTTTTACACTGATGCATTTTCCAAATAGCCATAGTGTATTATGATGTTAATTGTATTTTTCTAGTTTGGAGATATTATGTTTGTGGTGTTTATATTCAATTTGATGATGATAGCTTGTTGCTGAGAGCATGTTTGTAGAGTTGAATCGAGTTGAGCAGAAAGTCTTGGGATCTAGTTTGAAAATAGATGAAAGGAGATCTGCATAGAGGAGAGGATTAGTGACTTCATGTATGTGGAGCAATGATTGCAAAGTTTCAGTGAAAGGAACAATTTATCAATCCAATGGTAGTTGGATAGTCCAATCGGAGTTGGAAGAGGATCGATTGATCGTGGTGGCTTTCAGCGGATGGTAGTTTGTAGATCTGTGGAGAACATAGTCTTCTGAGTTGATTAATAGAATTGAGTCTCATGGTTGATTATTGTTGGCCTATTATATTTGAGGTCGAGTCTCCATGCAGATGGGAGTCAAAAAATATATGTAGAAGACATATTTTTATTAATAGAGGATGCAAAGTAGTGCAACAACAACAAGGGTGGTTTTTTCCCCAGTGAAGGGTTTTCTGCCAGATATCTTGTGTCTCTTGTATGGATGTGTTTTTTATGTGATGATTATTGTTTCTCTCATGATTATCTTATTTTAGCTGCTTGTATGGTTTATATGCATGGGATAATCTAATGTGTTGTTGGTTATATGCATGATTCAGAAATTGAAGTTTGAATTGATAAAAACCGTATATAGATCACACTATTGATAC
This sequence comes from Pinus tabuliformis, assembly GCA_031772625.1. NCBI lineage: Eukaryota > Viridiplantae > Streptophyta > Pinopsida > Pinales > Pinaceae > Pinus > Pinus tabuliformis. The sequence continues at coordinate 2,023,652,657 of CM062818.1, read as the reverse complement.
ACCCAGTAGTTCTCAAAGTTTTCCAACACCTAAGGGCAACCTCTTCTGCAAACAAAGTTCACAATATTGAATTAAAGTCTCTTAGTATCTCCTTGAAAACTGCGCCAAAGCCTAAGCCCTGCCTACCTCCCTAGCACATGTCATAGTTCTAGTGGACAATGAAACCTCTCTTGGATCACTGCTGAAGAGAACTATGCAATACACTAAGCCTACTCTTCCTTCACTACGAATTTGACAACCTCAGTCAGTAGTGTCTCAATCCTTAGCTACTAAAATTTCCCATTGAGTAGGAGACTTTCTCAAATCACTCCTCTACTATGCAGTGCAGACTTTCAGTTAGTAGTGGAGCCACCTTGCACCCTTACAAAAGAAAAATGTGCACAAACTTGAGTCTACCTCTTAGTTACAACATATTTCACAGTATTATTCAGCAAGCCATCAACCCTTGCCCACTAAACTCTCGCACTGTATAGAGATGTATCCTATCTCTCCTACATTGTGCATTTCATAGTTCTAATGAGTAGTGAAACTCCCCTGGACTCTTACAACTTAAAACTATGCTATTACTGGTCTCCTTCTCTCTTGGGAAACTTCACTCCCTATCCTCCTAGTCCCTACCTCCAACACTACACACACATCCTTGGATCTTTCTCTTGCCCTAGCACAATGCACATTTCTAGTGCACAATCACTCCCTACTTACCTCTTGCAACTATGCATTGTGCCCAGGCAGGCCTCTCCCTTTTAGCTCCTGCACATGCCCATCACAATCAACCTCTTCCATGAGAAAAGTATAGGTAGAATATAAGTTTTCTAGACTGATATTGCCTTATCATAAATGAACTATATCTACAAGTGTATAATCTCAACACGACAAGGTGATTCTCAAGGAAGGTGTCAAGGAGAGGCTACAAGGAAGCACTTTCAAAGAAGAAGCATAAAGAAGAACCATCGTGAAGACCTGAAGAAATCTTGGACCATGACGAAGTGATGGCATCTCATGTTGCCTTGGAAGGTTCTAGCTTTGATCCAGACCCTTTGGAGGGTGAAGATGAAATACAAATCAGATCTGTGAAGATGAAGTATGCAAGCATTAGAGAAATTTTGAGGTAAAAAATGGGCACCAAAATAAAAATGTACAACAAAATTTAATTTTATAAGAACCAATAGGATTCAATATGATGATGTAAACCATGGGGGATGATTCACCATTTTTAGAGTAAAAAGGAAAAATGATAAAAAAATAGAAAATAAAAGAACTACTTTTTCAACTCATATTTTCAACTTATCTCCATATGATTTTACTCAAATTTCAAGTGGGAGAACTCATTGCATGCATAATTTAAATTTTCATGCAAGGATTACCCATGTTTCATACTTTTGATAGACTCTGCTACAAGAAAAATGTGAAATACATGAAAAAACAATGATTGCAAAAATGTTTTTTCATGTATTTCACATTTTTTTTTTTTGTATTAGGGTCCATTGAAAGTATGCAACATGGTTCTCCTTGAATGAAAAATTAAATTCTGCGTCATACTAGTGCCCCCACTCAAAAATTGAGTAAAATAGTAGGGAGACAAGTTGAAAATACAAGTTGGAGAAGTAGATTTTTCTTTTTTCCCTCCAAAACTTGATGAGATAATATAATCTTAGTTTATTATTTCCTTTATTATTTTATAATATTCCTTAGGAGGCCCATTTTAGACCTCAAAACTACTCTAATGGCATAACAACAAAGAGAGGAACTTGGCATGGATACATCAAAATGGAGTCTTATGCCAATTTTTTCAAATGATTGCCTCTCAAGGTGTCATGAAAAATTCCATGGTGTCCAAGTACTTAGCCACATAATGTGGAATGTACTTATATATTTTCAAGAAAAATGAGAAAATGTAAATATGTGGAAGTCCAAGAGTCAATAGGAAAAGTCTAAGAGTCTTGTATAAGTTCAAGAGTGACTTGGAAGTCCAAGAGTCATGAGGGAAGCTCAAGAGTCACTTGGAAGTCCAAGAGTCATGAGGGAAGCTCAAGAGTCATGGGAATATAAAATGTCTTTCATCTTGTTTTAAATACACCCTCATAACTCAAGCAAAGGGCTTTTGGGAGGCTTGGAATTTTGAGAGCTAGCCTTAGCTCCTCTAGTTTGGCATAGGAGAGAAGATCATTCCTTGAGGAGCAAGTAGTGACTTAATGTTCCACTATTGGAGCTAGTTCTTCACCATTGTAATTGTGTACTCATAAATTTTCCCTATTTATTAGAATCTCGTTGAGACTACTCACTTTTATGCATGTATTGTGAATGTTGTAAGACTATTATTTAAATGTTTGTGGTGTATGTGGTGTTGATATGTACTTAAGAAAATGAAATATTTCATTGGCCTTGGTATTCATTTTATTGAGTGTGTGTTATAATTGCTTTCATGAATTGTTATTATCTTGTGAACTAATTTTCATGTTAATTAATGAATATTTCGTTGATCTTTTGCGTCCCTCTTAGGATAGTACTATTACTTTCCTGGAGGCTCACTCTTTCTTTCCCTCTCATGGAAGTGTCCTTTTATGCAATGCAAATGCGTGATTCACAGTGTCAACTTGTTTTTTCAAAGGTTATAAATATAATATCTTATGTTACCCATTTAAGCCAAGGAAAACCTTTGAGTTATGGGGCTCATACTCCAAACAGTGTGAGGTATAGTTGGGACTTCATACTAGGGAGACCTCTTAGTTGATAGATTTCCAGCACCGTCAACATTTGGTGCTAGGAGGAGGGCCAAACAACAAGATGAGCTTGATGAGTCTATTTTGAATCTCTTTTCTTGAATGGATCATCCCAAAATCATAATCCTAAGGTGTTTTTCTAAAAGAGTAGATCTTAAAATCTCTGCGAGAATAATCAATAACTTGTCTCAATTTAAGTTTGATGGCAAGGGTGAACTAATTGTCCTTGGATACATGATTCAATTTATTCATTTTTATCTTTTTAATGGAATCAATTTTAAATATGTTCAGAGCAGGTTATTCATATTTACCCTTGAAGGTCGTATCAAACAATGGTGTCATACAATACCAACCACTGTTTTTCATTCATTCAAACAAATTTTCAAGGAGCTTCGTGAAGCCTTTGAAAGGTATGATTATAAAGATGTATATAAATGGTCAAATGAACTTAGAATGAAATATTATAGGATTTTCTTGACCTATTTCTTCATCTTTGTTATGAATTTTTAAAATAAGATGTGGATGGGGATTTCATGGCAGAAAAGTTTAAGCATTTGGTTCAAATATCTTTGAAACAATTCAAACCAAAATCCCTAGATGATTTTCCTCCTCCAACTCATATTGTGTTATATACCTAGGGGGGATAATAGGGGGTACCAAGGGAGGTACCCAAGGTAATAATGTAATAATGGGATGGGCCATAGTAATAAATAAGGTGGTTAACCCATATCATGTAAGGGACCACAAGTAGTTAGTAATAATGTAATGGGCCCATGGTATTAGTTGATGGTATGAGAGAACCATGGTAATGACTCATGGTATTGTATGTATGAGGCCTATATAGAGGCTAGAGACTCCAAGTCCATGAAGATAGTGAAGAATTATTATATGAACAGGCATATGGCTTGTGGAGTGCTCTCCTTCCTTAAGGAGTGAATGTATGGTGTTGCCCTACCTTAAGGGTTTGATCAATAAAGAATCATTTCATATTATTTCTGGGTTTATTTGCATTGTCTTATATTTTCATATCAGATCTATAATATTTCTAGGTTAGATCTATAACAAGTGGTATCGGAGCACTTTCTTGGGCAAACCATGGAGAAATAATAAAGAAGCATTTATTTATATTTGATCTTGTTATTCTTGGGTTTATTTCTATTCTCTTATATTTTTGGATCAGATCTACAACAAGTAGTATCAGAGCACTTTCTTGGGCACAAAAGTGGAGAATTTTTTTATTTTTTCTTTTGCAGGATTTCGGGGCGACGGGTTTGCAGATCATATCTGTATGTTTTGGTGAAAAATATGCAAAATCTAATTGCAAATCTGTATTCTTTTTGAAAAATAGCCAATTAAAAAAAAAAAAATCGGTTGAATCGGAGTCCGGATGAAGGAGATATCGCTGATCTAAAAATCAGTGGGGTTGCAGACAATTTTTCAGGGCAGCGAGTTTGCGGCGCAGATCTAGACGTCCTAGTGCAATATCTGAAAACTCTAATTGTAGATCTGGATTCTTTGTGAAAAAATACCCAAATTCAAAAAAACAATCAGTCGAATCGGAGTTCGGATGAGGGAGATATCGCTAATTTAAAATCAGCTCTTTTTTGCAGAAATTTTAGTGACGGCGGGAGAATTGCAGCATAGATCTGAAATTCTAGTGTCTGGATCAAGATTTCTATCACTTGGGAAGATGCAGAATGATTGTTCCATTTTTGGAAACAGGTTATAATAGGGATTCTGAGCAACATTGACGGAATTGTGACCATTTCAAATTTTCGCCAATTTTTTGTGATGGCACGCCTAGATCTGAATTTGAGGGACTTGTATCCATTTGATGGCTCTCATCCAGCCAAATGGATAGCACAAATGGAGAAATGTTTTAGATTGAATTACATCATGGATGATGAGACTTAGCTGAGTGTGGGAACAATGTACTTGGACATTGAAAGATTGCAATGGTGGCAAGGGCATCAACATTGCTGTCGAAGGCCCTTGACTTGGGACAAATTCACAAAAGCTCTTATGGACCACTTTGACCGTAAAGCTAATCTTGTGGATAAGCTCACACAGAAAGACACACAACCTAGCAAAGATTTTATTTTTACAGTAAAGAAGGAAACCAAGGAACCTAAAGGGTTATTTTCTGCTGGTATCTCCTTATTGCAGGTTCATGGATTCATTCAAAAGGAGAAGATCGTTGTGTCTGTAAATCCTAGTTGTAAGCATAATTTTATCAATGTTACTTTGGCAAAAAAATTGCAAGTTCCAACAAAACACATTGAAAACATACAGGTTGATAATGAGGATGTTCAAGTTTATAAAGATTTGAAGTTTTCTATGGATAAGTATGTGTTGCATTGTGACTTTTATACTTCAGATATGGATAACATGGATGTTGTTTTGGGATATCCTTGGATGGAATCTGTGGGTATGGTCAATATTAATGTGCAAAAGAAATTCCTGAAGCTTTGGTATAAAAAGAAGAAAATTACATTACAGGATATTTCCATCAATAAACAGGTAGAGTCCACGAAGGTTGACGCAGAAGATGTTCTAGGGACTGACATATCAGATGATGAGCATATGATGGTCGACAATCAAACACAAATAGAGGCTGAAGCTAAAAAGGTAACAGGTGCTGACACATCTGATGAGGATTCAGTGGTTGAAGTCATATTGGAAACAAAGACACCACAACAGGCACCACAGCAGGGTGAATTAAAGAAAAAGGCACCGTGGGTTAAAACTTCAACATATCATCACCCACATCACCCTGCAGGAAAACAACCAACAAGATGGAAACCAATTAGTCATAAGGACAACAACCCCCGTATGATGGATAGCGAGGAGCGACGATCCACCTACTACACATCAACACAGTAGAGCTACCACGGTCAACTTCCATCTCAAGTGAGCGAGGCACCAGCGAGATCGAAGGTTCACCTTTCTCTTGGATGGCTAGATGCACGTTCATGGTACCAGTGGACTACTCTTTTGAGTAGATCTTATTATTTGTGTTCTTCCCATGTTTCGGGGACGAAACATGCTAAGGGGGGTGGAATGTTATATACCTAGGGGGGATAATAGGGGGTACCAAGGGAGGTACCCAAGGTAATAATGTAATAATGGGATGGGCCATAGTAATAAATAAGGTGGTTAACCCATATCATGTAAGGGACCACAAGTAGTTAGTAATAATGTAATGGGCCCATGGTATTAGTTGATGGTATGAGGGAACCATGGTAATGACCCATGGTATTGTATGTATGAGGCCTATATAGAGGCTAGAGACTCCAAGTCCATGAAGATAGTGAAGAATAATTATATGAACAGGCATATGGCTTGTGGAGTGCTCTCCTTCCTTAAGGAGTGAATGGATGGTGTTGCCCTACCTTAAGGGTTTGATCAATAAAGAATCATTTCATATTATTTCTGGGTTTATTTGCATTGTCTTATATTTTCATATCAGATCTATAAAATTTCTGGGTTAGATCTATAACATATTTTGAAAATAGCAACAAGAAATGATAAAAATAGAATCCAGAATATTCCAGTTTTAATTTGTCCTTGAATTAAAATTCGAATTTAGTCTCACTAGCTGCTTGAAAATAATTAATTAATTCATTATGGATTAATTAGTTGGAGAAATTCAAGTTAGAAGTCTTTCTAAAGTCATGCAACATTTATCCCTATTGGAAACACTGAGAGGGGGGGTGAATCATTATTTCTTTTCAATTTTACAGTTAAATAATTTATATTTAGAACACATAAATAAATAACAAGAATAAATGCTTTTATTAATATAATCTTTGCAATAAATCAAGTACAATGTATATAGGGCTTCAAAGAGTTTCTAAGCACCAACTTGGACTTTTTGTGAGGCTCCAACCTGCAGAGCACCAACCCTATCTTGTCAGGGCACCAACCTTGGATTTAGGAGCACCAACTCCTAGGACACCAATCCTTCCAGTTCTGAGGCATCAACCCCAAGGGCTCCAACCCTCTGCTGTAAATTGTCTGGATTTATTTGGTAGTAATTCTATGCTTCCAACCGTGCTGGACCTATGACTTACTTCTGTCCTCTTGCTTCTTCCATGTCTGCCAGAACTTTGACGTCCTCTGTTTCTTACAGTTCACCAACTTGTAAACTTTCCTTATTCTCTGTTATATATGTTTGATACCCCTGACCATTGGCTTCCTTTTCACTCACTTGATCTTCGGTTTCCTTTGCGCTCGCTCTTCGGCTTCCTCTGTCTCTTTGAGTTCACCAATATGCAAAGGAAACATTCATTTAGAAGAGAGGCCGAATTACAAAAGTGTTGCATATTAAAACTATATCAGAGTGGACCTTTTTAATTTTCATACAATAAACATTAATTATTCACGGAAATCGCATCATGAGAGAGGTTATACCCATATTGGAGATCCCATGTGCCACGTCATTCCTTTAATCACAATTGCAGCTTCCAGAGGTCTTTTAGAAGTCGTTCCCATAACATACTCAGTCCTCTGATATCAACATCATCAATCTTTGTATTTCTACATAGTTAAAAAACATATAATGGGTGGTCCCACCAGCCACATCATCACCTTAATTGCAATCACAATTTTTCGAAGGTTTGCACATAACACAGCGATTCCACTACTTCCAACGGAGTGGATGCGATGCGATCTTAAGTAGTTTTTAATAAACTCGTTGGGTCCACAACCATATCATAATCGACGATTTTCCATTGTTACATCTCTTCAAGACTTACGATATGCGATGGATGCGATATTTCTTTAGGACGTATTATAATGGTGCAGTGGGTCCGCATACTTATATCAAAATTGGGGTTTTAATGTGACATCCATTTATGAATTGTGATGTGAAGGTTTCGATACATGTGGATGCGATGTTACAATAGGGCAGTTTATAATGGAACGATCGGGTCTGCACCTTATATCGCAGTCAGGGGATTCAATGTGACAAGCCTTTCATAACTTGCGATGCGGTATTTCAATAAGCTTCTTTTGATAACTCAACTAGGTCCACAACTTTATCACAAATGATGCTTTGCAGGACTTCACAAGTGCAGGACTTGAGTCGTACTTTCCTACCCCCGCTCTTTCGATAGCTGTTGCTCCTGTTGGCTCTTTCCTCGCTGCGTGTTCCTCTTTGCTCCTTCTGATGAATTCTTCCTATCAGTTCTTCTTGGGCATATATTACATGCGATACTCCTGATATGGCTCCTCCAATGTTAAATCCTCTGATATGTTGGCTCCTTCGATATTTCATGCGATATCTTTGATATGGCTCTTACTCTTGAGCATATGTGATATTTTAATAAGAACAGTTTGTAACAAACTCTTACTTATGGCTTGGATTTCCTGTGGCTTCTCCTCACTCTTCCGCTCTTACACTTTGGCTTCATGATGGCTTCTCGCTCCTGTTTCTTCACAGATCTACTCTGCTTCTCCTTGGCTTCATATCATCATTTAGTATCTAGAATATTTCCATATTGACATCAATGAAAATCTAGATCAACAATCTCCCCCTTTGTCATTTATGGCAATATTCTTCTCTCCCCCTTTGACATCAGTGGCAAAGGAGTGCACAAGGAATCCCCCTATTGAACTACTCCCTCTGTCATGCAACATCTTTATGAATCAACTTAAAGTGATGCTAAAGAAATAATCCCCATATTTTGACAAAGATGTTCAAATGCTTCTCGAGGAAGAGGTTTTTTGAAAATATCAGCTATCTGCTCCTTAGTATTGATATATTCCAAGATGATGTTTTGTTCAGCTACTTGTTCACGAAGGAAATGATACTTGATTGGTATATGTTTGGTCTTTGAGTGCATCACTGGATTTTTGCTGAGGTTGATAACACTTGTGTTATCATAATAGATGGTGATTGGCTGATTTGTACCTATATTGACATCTTTTAGAGCTTCCTTCATCCATAATATTTGAGTACAACAATCTGCAGTAGCTATATACTCAGCTTCAGTCATAGATAGTGATATGGATGTCTGTTTTTTGTTGAGTCAGGGTACTAGACAATCTCCCAGGAAGAATGCATTTCCACTAGTACTTTTTCGATCATCGACACTTCTGACCCAATCAACATCGGTGTATGCAGTCACAGTAAGAGTTGAGCTCTTAGGGTACCAAAGACCAAAATCAGGAGTTCCTTTCAAGTATCTGAGAATTCTTTTTACAGCCAACAAATGGGATTGTTTAGGGGCTGATTGAAACCTTCCCACCATTCCTACTGCTTGCATAATGTCGGGTCTCGTAGTTGTTAAGTATAGAAGGGCTCCAATTGTTGACCTGTAATGAGTTGCATCTACCGGAGGGGAGTCATCATCTTTGCTTAATTTGCAATCTGTGGTCATAGGTGTGCTCATGGGTGCATAGTCTTCCATTCCATATCTTTTAAGCATGTCTTTAAGATATTTGGCTTGAGATATGAACATGCCTTCCGTGGTTTGAGATACTTGTAGTCCAAGGAAATAAGATAACTCTCCTATCATCGACATCTCGAACTATTTTGACATATTTTGAGGAAACTCATGGCTCATCTCATCATTATTACTAGCAAAAATCAGAGCATCAACATAGACAAGTGTGACTAATAACTTATCCTCATTCGTCTTTATGTAGAGATTACTTCCTGCCACCCCCTTCTTCAAGCCTTATTGTTGTAGATAGTGATCCAATCTTGCGTACCAAGCTCTAGGAGCTTGTTTCAACCCATATAATGCCTTTTTCAACTTACAAACAAAGTCTTTCCCTTGCTAGATTAAACCCTTCTGGTTGCTCCATGTAGACTTCTTCCTTGAGTTCCCCATTCAGAAATGCTGGTTTTACATCCATTTGATAGATTTTAAATCCTTTTGTGATCTAGGTCCGGGTGTGAAGAAGGACCCTTCCAAGACCTTTTACTTTCGTGATGTGTTAAATTTAATTTTTAAAAGAACATAACGAATACATCTGTATGCAGTAAAGAAGAGGAACACCAAATCATCAGCACATGAAAACATAAGCGTTGATAATAGAGTTTGTCCAGGAGGGACTACATCTCTGGGCCTCGATGTCAAGATGGTGTAGGCCGCTGCATTAAGTGTTATCAATAATAATGATGTACACAAGAGCTGAAATCAATATCATACAAGGAAAAATGCCCTCATGCAAGAGTGGCTCTAAGAGATGTTCCACTACAGTAACTCTCAGTCAAAAGACTCCTATCAGTATGACACAAAAACATGCATGATGAGCATCCTGCCAACATGGAATAAAAGGGATCTCAATGCAAAACATGCATGATGAAAACATGAGTATCCCATCAACCTACAACAAGAGATCTCAACACATAACATGACGAATCATGACCTCAAGTACATCACATAGAAGATTCCGCATCACATCAAGCAAGGAATCATGACAACATGTAATAAACAAGATCTTGCATCAACCTCAATCAAGGATCTGTGCAGCATAATGCATAAAAAGGAAGTACATGAACACATCATATACCTCACAACCAAGGGCCACCTGAACAAGTGGATGTCACACTACTGAAGCTATTCGGACCATCAATCTCATAGCATCAATTGCATGAAAATGACTGCTCGCACATGAATGTGGACATCTACACTGGCACTTAGAAAAGTGGCTGAAGAATAGAATGAGAGAATGAGAAATCTGAATGTACCATCAGATTTGTGGCATTGAGTAGTGCAAAATCGACTATCCAAAATCTGAATTCTAAAAAGTTGAGAATCTGGGGCTCAAGGAATCTTTTAGATTCCCCCGAGATTCCTCAAAGATTTTGCTCCATGGGTGGACTGGAAATCTGCAACTCAAATGGTGAATCTGATCTTGCCATTGTGATCCCTACAGAAAACCATGAAAAACAAGTATAAACTTGACTATATTCTGACATGGAAAAATTTTACCTCCTTGGGAAAATTTCAAGGCTCATGGTTCCGCTCCCTGTTTTTGCAGCAATCATGGTTCCACGTTCATTCTGAAAAATGACCGAAAAATGCAGAACTTTGATGGAGAAATGGACAACGCCATCGTGTTTGTGGCGACGAGAGGTGTTGGATCCATATAAAATTTGTCAAATTCTAACAAAGTGAAAATTTTTCCCTCTTGCAAAATTCATGGTTCCTGCAAAAAATAATAATTAATTTTTCTTGAAAAGCGTGCCCACTCCTGGTTCCTCCATCTGCCTTGAACTGCGTGCAATAGTAAAATATTGGGTTTATATAAAATCATGGCGAATTAACCAATGAAATGGTTATGGTGCATTGGTAAAAATATTGGTTAATAGGGAGGAGGTTGGGCGGTCAAACCCCACCTCCTCCTTTTTTTACACCAAAATTGTTTTTAAAACAAATTTCGGGTGGCTAGTCCCACCTTGGGTGGCCCGCCCCTGTACCCTCCTTCGCATTTGGTTGGTGCATACATATTTGGTTTAAGTTTGGCGCGTTGTAATATTTTGTCTTAATTTTGGGGCCGCCCACGTGGGCCAGGCGGGTTCAACCCTCGCTGGTCCCGTACCAAGACTATCGGCACATATTTAATGGAGGTGGTGTTGGGGTGTGGGCCAGGTCAATCGTCGGTGGCCCTTCCACCCCCATTTAATACATGTAACATATAGATATGCAGAGGGTTGGAGGGTGGGGCTCAGCGAGGTGATGGTCATTGAGCCACTATATTTAATTTTTTTATATGTTTACGGTTGTGGTTCCGAGGGCGGCGGGTTCATGGCTGCTGGCCCCACATGTATTTTTTTTTAACATTTGTTTTGTGATGAGGTTTTGGGGTGGCAGGGGTGGTGGCCTACCACCTCACACTAATTTAAGGGTCATTGGGCAAATTAACAAGGCCACAATTTTGACCGATTTCGGGAGCTAGGTTTATGCTTCGAGGTCGGTCAAATTGTAGGACACTTAAACCTGGCCCACATACCAACTTTGACCAAAACTTTGATTGGCCCGTTCTCCCTCATATGAGCTCATATTGACGAACCATCCGCACCTCCACGATCAGGATGACGAGATCTACGCTCTAGTCTTGGGTCAACATCATTCTGAGCACTTTGATTTTCAAGCATTCATAAGACCTCTTTGTCCTTTGTGTCTCTCTGGAGCCACCTGGATCAATCCTCCCCACTGAGGAGCTTTTGGTTCTCCAAAAGCATGAAAAATAATCTGCAACTTCTTTGTACCTTGTCTGCATCACAAGCGTCTTGAAAAGGTCTCGCTTCCATCTCCTTCACCTTCGTTCTTCGGAGCCTTAAGCGATGAGCCGACACCTACTAGCTCTACAACTTGTAGTACAATGTTTTGAAAAGTACATGCTTTAATGACATGACCAACTAATGACCCAAACGTCCCACACTTGCCACGAGTTTATAAATCATACTTGGTGGTCAAGTTTACAACAAGATAGATGCAATATTCCAGGTATAACAACAAGGCTGACACATCATTATTGCTTCAACAAGTGATGGAAAACACCTCATCATTGCAACACATGATTTACAATCATAAGGCAAAAAACTATTGTTTTGACAAGTGATGGAAACATATCATCACTTTCAGAGTGTAAAATATGACTCGGAATATGACCAGACATCATTGTTGTTGAACACGTGATGGAAAACACATCATCACTTTTACATTTTAAAATGGAACAAATGATTTACAAAAGAACGGCCATGAAACGACAACATGTCTAGAAACCATTTTTCACTTATCAATGTGAATGGGTCACCTCCTTGTGGCGATTTTGCTTGTCTAACAACTGCTTCACCTGGTCCATGCACCGACATTTTGTCTTTAAGGCATTGCTCTGGATAGAGCTTCCAACAAGTGGCTCTTTGATGGCCATTTCTATCGCAATGACTGCAGTAGGTTTTCTTCCTCCATATCTTCTTAACTTGTTTCTTTTCATGCTACTGAGAGGGTCTTTCATGCCTCATCCTTTTGAGTGCCGCCATTCTTTTCCAACACTTAGAAAATGTATGGTTATGGAATCCACAAAAGGTGCATGTTCTCCGATGCCATGTTTTACGTTCATTATTAACAACATGATCATAATCGAAATGAACATTCGAAGATCGAAAGAGGTTATACCTTCCCTTACTGTTAGTATGGCGATGAGAGCTTGCCTCAGCTCTCTCCCTACAATGGGCACTGCCATGGGATGATGGGGATGTGTTCTCATTATTCTCTTTCCTTGATGATTTCGACGATGTCTCGGAAGCATACAACACCTTTGAGCTTTCTCCTTTAGTGTATCTTGAGCTTGAAAATCAATGTTCGTGCAAAACCTCCAAAGTTTGACTTATGGCTTGGTTATTAACACCAAGTTCTTTTTCCTCTTCATGCCTTGTCCTTGTAAGGAGCCTCATGTTTGTCCCTGTAATTGGGATCTCCAAATCTCCAACAGACATCATACTATGTGAAGACGAAATCAAAAGGAAATCAACATCTTTTACCTCCTCTTTCGATTTGGAAAGAACTGATGAGGGCTTCTCATCATCTGTTGTTGGTGGTTCGCTAACTGTCGTGGCGCATTCCCCAACTTCCTTTCTGACATACCCAAGTCCTGCTTGATGGGGTAATTCCTCTACTTTGATGGGATTGACAATGCCTTGGCCATTAATGCCCAAGCCTTTTCCTTCATACCCCATTTTCTTCAATAGTTTGGAGCCAATTCCTGTGGTATGATTTTCAAAAACAGCGAAATCATCATCAGGAAATATACATGAAGATGGAAAACTACTTTTTACCTCACATGGGTCATGCTGCAGCTTTTCCAAGGCCTCGTCCTTTGCTTGTAGCTATCGTAGCAAACTTTGTTTTTCCTCTTTCTCTTCATGTAGGCACATTTTCAATTCAGTTTTCTCTGTTTGAAGATTATGTTTGTTTTGCTTTAGTTCTTCTAGGGCCTCTTCTGTGGCTTGCAGCTGAATCTGCAATCTCTCCTTTTCCTCGGTCTTTTTCTATAGAGTTTCATACATGATTTCCACTCTTTTGGAAATTTTTAGCATGGTCTCATACATCGCTCTTTCATCCTCTATTGCTACACGTTCCATTGTTCACGCTGCAATTCACATCAACGCAAAGACCGCTTTGATACTACTTTATCTAGGTCTGGGTGTGAAGAAGGACCCTTCCAAGACCTCGTACTTTCGTGATGTGTTAAATTGCATTTTTAAAAGAACATAATGAATACATATGTATGTGGTAAAGAATAGGAACATAACAATCATCAGCACATGAAAACATAAGCATTGATAACGGAGTTCGTCCAGGAGGGACTACATCTCTGGGCCTTGGTGTCAAGATGGTGTAGGTTGTTGCATTAAGTGCTATCAATAATAATGATGTACACAAGAGCTGATGTCGATATCATACAAGGAAAAATTCCCTCATGTAGGAGTGGCTCTAAGAGATGTTCCACTACAGGAACTCTCAGTCAAAAGACTCCTATCAGTATGACACAAAAACATGCATGATGAGCATCCTACCAACATGGCATAAAAGGGATCTCAATGCAAAACATGCATGACGACAACATGAGTATCCCATCAACCTACAACAAGGGATCTCAACACATAACATGATGAATCATGACAACAAGTACATCACATAGAAGATTCCGCATCACATCAAGCAAGGAATCATGACAACATGTAATAAACAAGATCCTGCATCAACATCAATCAAGGATCTGTGCAGCATAATGCATAAAGAAGAAGTACATGAACACATCATATATCTCACAATCAAGGGCCATCTGAAGAAGTGGATGTCACACTGCTAAAGCTGTTCAGACCATCGATCTCACGACATCAATCACATGAAAATGACTACTCGCACGTGAATGTGGACATCTGCACTGGCACTTAGAAAAGTGGCTGAAGAATAGAATGAGAGAATGACAAATCTGAATGTACCATCAGATTTGTGGTGTCAATTAGTGCAAAATAAACTATCCAAAATCTAAATTCTAAAAAGTTGAGAATATGGGGCTCAAGGAATATTTTAGATTCCCTCGGGATTCCTCAAAGATTTTTCTCCATGGGTGGACTGGAAATCTGCAACTCAGATGGAAAATCTAATCTCGCCATTACAGTCCTTGTGGAAAACCATGAAAAACAAGTATAAACTTGACTATATTTTGACATGGCAAAATTTGACCTCCTTGGGAAATTTTCAAGGCTCATGGTTCCACGTGCATTCTGAAAAATTACTGAAAATGCAAAACTTTGATGGAGAAATAGATAGTGCCATCGTGTTTGTGGCAACAAGAGGTGTTGAATCCATATAAAATTTGTCAAATTCTGATAAAGTGAAAACTTTCCCCTCCTGCAAAATTCATGGTTCCTGCATAAAAAAATAATTAATTTGTTTCGAAAAGCGTGCCCTCTCCTGGTTCCTCTATCTACCTCGAATTGCATGCAATAGTAAAATATTGGGTTCATATAAAATCATGGGGGAATTAACCAATGAAATGGTTATGATGCATTGGTAAAAACACTGGTTAATAGGGAGGAGGTTGGGCGGTCAAACCCCGCCTCCTCCTTTTTTTACACCAAAATTGTTTTTAAAACAAATTTCCAGTGGCTAGTCCCGACTTGGGCGGCTCGCCCCTATACCCTCCTCCACATTTGGTTGGTGCATACATATTTTGCTTAAGTTTACCGCATTGTAATATTTTGTTTTAAGTTTGGGGCTGCCCGCTTGGGGCCTGACCATGTGGGTCGGGCGGGTTCGACCCCTGCTGATCCCATACCAAGGTTTTCTGCACATATTTAATGGAGGTGGCGTTGGGGTTTGGGTCAGGTCCATCACTGGTGGCCTTCCCACCCCCATTTAATACATGTAACATATAAATATGCAGAGGGTTGGAGGGTGAGGGCTCGGCGGGTTGATGGCCGCAAGCCACTATATTTAATTTTTTTATATGTTTACAGTTGCGGTTCTGGGGGAGGCGGGGTCATGGATGCCCACCCCATATGTATTTTTTTTTAACATTTGTTTTGTGATGAGGTTTTTGGGTGGCGGGGGTGGTGGCCTGCCACCTCATACTAATTTTTTTGATTTTTTTATTAAAAATAGAGGTACTTTTAAAATCCTTAGACAATAAGGGTCATTGGGAAAATTAACGAGGCCACAATTTCGATTGATTCGGGGAGCTAGGTTTATGCCTTGGGGTCGGTCAAATTGTAGGACACTTAAACCTGGCCCACAGACCAACTTTGACCAAAACTTTGATTGGCCCGTTCTCCCTCATATGAGCTCAGATTAACGAACCGTCCACACCTCCGCAATCAGGACGACGAGATCTACGCTCTGGTCCTAGGTCGAATTTATTCTAACCACTTTTATTTTCAAGCATTCATAAGCCCTCTTTGTCCTGTGTGTCTCTCTGGAGCCAGCTGGATCATTATGAGCAAGAGAATGCCAAGAACATCCTGATAGCTTGCATAAGAGCTACTGGTGCAAAGGTTTCTTCAAAGTCAATTCCTTCAATTTGTGAATAGCTTTTACAAACAAGTGTTGCCTTATTTATGATGATTTGTCCATATTCATTCATTTTGTTTTTTAACACCCACTTGGTTCCAATAATATTATTATCCTTTGGACGAGGTACGAGCTCCCATGTCTCATTTTTCTCGATTTGAGACATTTCTTCATCCATGGCTTTTACCCAATGAGGATCCTACTAGCTTAAGTAAATGTTTCTAGTTCTATCATGGATAGGAAAGCAACATCATTATTCTTTGGTGTACTTGTCATCCTTCTTTGGGTTTTCATCCCTTCATCTATATTTCCAATAATCTGCTGTTCTGGGTGATGTTTTTAGAGAAACGTCATCTTTGAAGGGGTTTGAGATGATTCTTTTTCCTTGGTTTTTTTTTGATTTTTTTCTTCTTTTTCAGGTTCTTCTTCAATGATAGGGTCAACTTCATGTTCTTCAATTTCTTTTTCTGGAAGGTCTTCATCAATCTTCACATCAATGCTTTCCGCTATTTTCCGTAGTCGATTATTGTAGCACTTGCAGGCTTTGCTTCTTGTATAATATCCAAGGAAGATCCCTTCGTCAACTTGAGAATCAAAATTTCCTGGTGAATAATCATTGATTTTTATGAAGCACTTGCTTCAAAAAATCTTGAAGTATTTTACTGAAGCAGGTCTTCCTTTCCATAATTCATAAGGAGTCTTCTCATTATTTGGTCTTAATTGAGTTCGATTCAAGGTATAGATAGTTGTCCCTACTGCTTCTCTCCAGAATTTGGCTGCAAGTCAGCTGCTATTAACATTGTTCTTGCCATTTCTTGAATTGTTCGGTTTCTTCTTTCAACTGCCCCATTTTTCTTGGGTGTTCTGGCAGCAGAGAATTCTCTTTCGATTCCATGTACTTTACAGAATTCATCAAATTATTCTGATGTGAATTCTGCCCTTCTATCTGTTCTGAGACACTTAATCTTAGATTCCTTTTCATTTTCTACAAGAGCTTTAAGATTCTTAAAACACTCAAATGCTTCGGATTTATATTTTATGAAATATACCCACATCATTGTAGTATAGTCATCAACAAATAAAGCCAAGTACCTTTATCCTTGGAGTGCTGGAGTTCTAGTTGGTCCACATAAATCAGCATGGGTGATCTCCAAAGGCTTTGATGTAGAAAACTCCTTGCTCTTTTGGCTGGTTCTAGTTTGCTTTCCATGTTGACATGGACCACATACTCCTTGATTAGGCTTGAATAACTTTGGGATGTCTCATACTACATTAATCTTGCTAATATTCATCCAGTTATCGAAGGTTGCATGTCCAAGTCGCTTGTGCCACAACCAACTTTCATCTGTTTGACTTAAGTAACATTTATCTTCTTGAATTTTGTTCAGAATGTAGATGTTATCTGGTGTTCTAACCCCTTTTGCCACAAGTTGCCCTAAAGAAGAGTTCCTTATTTCACAACCTTTAGTGCTAAAGAAACATTATGTCCTTGATCACAAATTTGGCTAACACTCATGAGATTGTGTTTGAGCCCTTTTACTAGCAAAGCATTTTGAGCTTTTCCTTTTCCATTAATAAGGGTAACAGTTCCTTTTCCAGCAATTTTGGCAGATCCACTTCCAAAGGATACATTTCCTTCCTTTTTTTTCAATGAGACAAACTTCCTTTTGTCCCCTGTCATGTGCCTGGAGCACCCACTATCCACAAACCAATGATTTTTATCAATGTGAGCACACAAAGCTAGGCCACATTTATCTGTGTTGGGATTCTCATTTTTTGCTTTTCTTCTTTTGAGGGGGAAATTTTGTTCATTGTATCCATTATCATTACATAATGAGAAAATTAGATCAAATTTGGCCAAGGGATCAAAAGAGTTGTAGGTCTTCATTTTTCCTTGCCCTTTGGAACCATATGGTGTGTTTGTTTGATCCTTCAATTTTGGTGTTTCATTCTTATGGGCCATGCAATGTCTAGCTTGATGACCAAAATTTTTACAATAAAAAATTCCCAAAATAGATAGTTTTGTACCTGTTGTAATAGCCATGATTTGAATCAACATTCTTCCTTGGACATACTCCCTCTTCATTCTTTGGATTTGAGATGGGCTTTTGATGAAATAATGTTTTGTACCTATTTTAATAGCCATGATTCGGATCAACATTCTTTCTTGGAGTTACTCTCTCTTCATTCTTTGGATTTGAGATGGGCCTTTGATGAAATAATCTTTCTTATTTTGGGTTGCTGGAAAGTACGTCGGCATAGTTTTTCACATTATTCTTAGTACTTGATGATTCTCCTTTAAAACCTATTCCGGATTTGTCATGTTGAGGTTTTTGATTATTTAGGATAATGTGAAGTATTTGAGAGCTTTCCCAACCCTTTTTGACTTGCTCCAATTCCTTCCTCAGAGATACTATTTCGGCTTCACATTCTTCACAAACTTCTTCTTTTTCTTTTAGCTTATTTTTCAAGAGGTCTTCCCTTCTTTTTGTTTCCTCGTTTTCTACCTTGAGAGAGATGATTTTATTTTGTAATTTCTCATTTTCTTCAATGGAACTCATTAATAATTCATCTACATTTCCTTCTAGCCCTGAATCATCATCATTTGTGAATGCCATGAATAATACTTCTTGGCTTCCAGCATGGTCATTTTCTTCATCTGATTCTTCATTACCTCCTTTGCGGTGAGGGAACTGATTAGTTGATTTCTTTTTGATGACTACAAATTCATCTTCATCAGACTCATCTTGCTTAGAGAAGAAATTCTTCTTATTGAACCCTTTCTTTTTGTATACCATCCTTTTAGAATTTTTCTCACCATCACTATCATGCTTATGAGGACATTTTGCAACATAATGACCTATTTTTCCACATCTGAAACAAATAAGAGGGTTCTTACCTTTTAGCTTAGATACTTTCTTTAGTCTTCGTAAAAATTGCACCAATTCAGATTCAACATCAGAGTCATCACTACTGGTATTTCATTCTTTCCCCTTTTTTGATTTTGAGGACTTGAATGCTGCATCTTTGGAACTTGGGCATCCTTTTCTCATCTCATGGGCAATGAGGATTCCATGAAGTTCATCCATCTTGAGAGTATCTAGATCCTTCATTTCTTCTATAACACTTAATTTGGAGTCAAATCTGTCTAGGAGAGATATTAAGACCTTTTGAACAACATTGCTTTCTTCAATTTTTTCTTCCAATCCTTTAATAGAGTTGACCACTTCAGCTACTCGGAGAAATTATGATGCAATATCTTCTTCATCATCCATTTTCATACTTTCAAATTTCCTTCTATGACTTTGAAGCTCTGCCTTCTTAACTTTGGAGTCCTCGTTGTATAAGCTAATTAGCTTATCCCATACTTATTTGGCCGAGTTACAATTCATGACTTTTGTAAATTCAGAATCAGTGATTCCACTAGTGATGGAGTTTAAGGCTTTGTCATTTGCAATGTAAGCTTTCCTTTCGTCTTGATCTATTGGAAGAGTGGAAGGAGCTATGTACTCATTTAAAACCAAATGCCAAACTTTAGGTCCAAGAAACTTTAAGTAGTAGGACATTCTCTGTTTCCAAAAACCAAAATTTGTGACATCGAACAGTGGAGGTCTTCCTGACACTTCTTGATTTCTCATCATGACTAAGAATCCTTCTTCAAGCTATTAGGCTGATATGAAGAAGCTGGCTCTGATGCCAATTGTTGGAAATACTGAGGGGCGGGGGGGTGAATCAATTTTCTCTTCAATTGTTATTTTTCCAGTTAAATCATTTATGTTTAGAACACAGAAATAAATAATAGGAATAAATTCTTTTGTTAATATGATCTTTGCAATAAATCAAGTACAATGTATATAGGGCTTCAACCAATTGCAAAGCACCAACTTGGACTTTTTGTGAGGCTCTAACCTCCAGAGCGCCAACCTTGTCTTGTCAAGGCACCAACTTGGACTTTTTGTGAGGCTCCAACCTCCAGAGCGCCAACCTTGTCTTGTGATCGGGTCTGCACCTTATATCGCAGTCGGGGAATTCAATGTGACAAGCCTTTCATAACTTGCGATGCTGTATTCCAATAAACTTATTTTGATAACTAAACCAGGTCCACAACTTTATCACAAACGACAGTTTGTGGGACTTCACGAGTGTGGGACTTGAGTCGTACTTTCCTACCCCCGCTCTTCCGATTGTTGTTGCTCCTGTTGGCTCTTTCCTCGCTGCATGTTCCTCTTTTCTCCTTCTGATGAATTCTTCCTATCAATTCTTCATGGACATATATCATGTGCGATACTCCTAATATGGATCCTCTGATGTTAACTTCTCTGATATGTTGGCTCCTTCGATATTTCATGCAATATCTCTGATATGGCTCTTACTCTTGAGCATATGTGATATTTTAATAAGAACAGTTTGTAACAGACTCTTACTCATGGCTTGGCTTTCCTGTGGCTTCTCCTCACTCTTTCGCTCTTACGCTTTGGCTTGATGATGGCTTCTCACTCATGTTTCTTCATGGATATGCCCTGCTTCTCCTTGGCTTCATATCATCATTCAGTGTCTAGAATATTTTTATATTGACATCAATGAAAATCTAGATCAACAATCCCTTAAATTAAGGAGATTATCCCTTGATTAAGGAGATAATATTGAGTTATATTTGAGTTGTAATTAGTTAATTTGGTTTACTAAGTTAAGTCCAGTTAAATTAGTTCCAAACTGGTTGAGGAACTAATTGTGTGTTATCAGTCAGTTGTTGCATGCATGCAATCCACTAGTGTACTCCAGATAACTAAAGATTCTCTCATTAGAAACTCATGCATGTCTGTTATGAGAAAGACCCAATTGAGCTAAATGTAAAGGACAGGTTACTATCATTTGCATGTGTTTTAATATAAAGGAAACTCATCCATGCATTCAAGGCAAGGTTCCTTGAGGATTGCGCAGTTCTGATAGTGTGTTAGAGCAGTGTGTGAGAGCAGTGTTACGCTGGGTGAAGGAGATCATCCCAGAGGTAACTACGCAAGGAAATATGAGCTTGGAGGGTAGAGGAGAAGGCTTGTGAGAAGCTTTGATTGCCCGTGAGCATCCAGGAGGATTGTACTGAGAGCTGGCTAGCTGTGAGAGCTAAGGCTTTGTATAATTGTGATGCATTTCCATCTTGTATGATAATATAGATAGTGGGGTTCTTAGCTGAGGCTTTCCCCTAAGTATTTTCTGTGTTTCATGTTTATTGATTCTTCTTCTTCTAGTTATATTGTTAAGCTATGATTCAACTCTATATTTAAGCTTCCGCAAATTGATAGTAGAAGTATATTATGGTATTTTTCTTTGGTTATGTTGCATTACTAGGTTAATCTACAGTGAAATTTTCTACATGATCTTAGAATGAGATTTGTAGAGAATTTGCAAAATTTCTACATGGTATCAGAGGTAGCTGATCTATAGAGAAATTTCTACATGGTATCAGAGCCAAGTTTATCGGAGCTGTGAACAATATAGTGAGAAGAGAATTCTAAGTTTGAAATTCGGGGTTGCAGGTGCAAATCTAATTCTTATCATACTTCAAGGTTGGAAAATGGCGTTCTATGGCTTGAGACTCGAGTATGCTTTGGAAGGCAGCTCGAATTATATAGCATGGAAAGATCGCATGGAGGCTATATTAGAAGACAATGGCCTGGAGGATTTCATTGATCAAGAAATCCCAAAGCTAGCTTCAACTAATGCACAACAGTTGGCTGAGTGGAAGAAGTGTGTGGTGAAGGTGAGAAAAATCATCATTGAGGGAGTTCGAGACCATATTGTCTCGAGTCTCCATGGGAAGGATAATCCATTTTCAATGTGGAAGACATTGAAGGACCTCTACCAGAATAGTAGCAACCATAGGAAATTGGCTCTCAAGGATAAGCTTCGAAGAATCAAGATGGAGAATGATGATACTATTTCCACATATCTGAACAAGCTCACCACCTGTATAGATGAGCTTGTAAAAGTGGGAATAACTATTGCCGGTGATGATATGGTGAGCCTCGCTCTCCTTGGCCTTACAACGAGTTGGAATAGCTACCAGGACTCTGTGAATGGAAGGGAGAAACTATCAGATTGGGAACGACTGTGGTCGGATCTCATGCAGGAGGAGATCAGGAGGAGCACTCGAGATGGTTCTTCATCCAAGGATGATGATGAAGAAAATCTGGCCTTAGCGAGTAAGGCAAGGAAATGGAAGGGGAAGGTTTCCCATTCCAAATCGAATTCTTCTCATGGAGGGAAGAAGGCTGACAGGTCTAAAGTGAGATGCTTTAATTGTCACGAGGTGGAACATTATGCGATTAATTTCCCATCAAAGAAGTCTAAGAAGGGATCCTCGGAAGGATCGGAAGGTGAGGAATTAGCCTCTTAGTTCAAAATGGACTTTACTCTTATCGCATACATGGTGTCATCAATGATGGGTTGTGGTTGGAATCTTGACAGTGGAGCCTCATTCCACATGACCGACAATACAAATTTATTCAGTACCTTGGAGGAGAAAGACCTCAAGATGTGCATAGAGATGGGTGACGATGAAAGGTTTATTGTTTCAAGAGTGGGCATGGTTGCTTTTCAAAGGGAGCATGGAGCTCCTATCACCTTGATAGATGTGAAATATGTGCCTGGACTGAAGAAGAACTTGGTATTGATTGCGATTTTGGAGGAAAAAGGCTACAATGTTATCTTCAATAAGGGAAAGGTTTTCCTTAGACACATCACCACGAGACAAGTGAAACAAATTAGTTCACGAGTTAAGAACCTGTATGCTCTTGAGGTTCAAGATGCATGCAAAGCCTTGAGGAGCAAGTCAAATGTTAAAGACTTGGTGGTTGAGAGGGAGAGTAAATTACCTCTCAACATGCAGTCCCAGAAGAAGTCTCAGACAGATGTGGAAGAGCCACAATTAGAGTCAACAGAGGGATCACATGCAGCCATACCTCCAGGTGTGAGGTGGGGAAATGTGAAGTGATAGTCCCAAGAAGGCTAAAATTGGGCAAGGTCCATTGGGAGGTTTTACCTCATGGATCGTACCTTGCTACGAGATCCCAAAGTACATAGTAGCAGGAGGAATCAGTGGGATTGATGCAGTCAGAGATCAAAGTGACATAGGCTAGAGCAGTTAGATACAGAAGAGCACAGAGAAGGATTGACAACAGTGTAGAAGGGTTGAGTTAGCAAAGGCACAGAGTTTTTCAGTCGACAAAGGCAATAGTAGTTAGAGACTTTGATGATAGAGGCATCATTCTGATTCAGGTTGGATTTTTTTTTATTTTTTTTGTTTCTGGAGTTGCTGGAGCAACAACAATAGAGAGAAGTGTTGCATGTAGAACATTCCAAAGGTTCAGGATTAGGATCGAGTTGAATTCCTTTCTTGTTGAGAGGGAGTGTTGAAAATAGCAACAAGAAATGATAAAAATAGAATCTAGAATATTCCAATTTTAATTTGTCCTTGAATTAAAATTTGAATTTAGTCTCACCAGTTGCTTGAAAATAATTAATTAATTCATTGGATTAATTAATTGGAGAAATTCAAGTTAGAAGTCTTTTTGAAGTCATGCAATAGTTATCCCTTCAATTAAGGAGATTATCCTTTAATTAAGGAGATAAGATTGAGTTATATTTGAGTTGTAATTAGTTAACTCAGTTTACTAAGTTAAGTCCAGTTAAACTAGTTCCAAACTGGTTGAGGAATTAATTGTGAGTTATCAGATAGTTGATGCATGCATGCACTCAACTAGTGTACTCCAGATAACTGAAGATTCTCTCATCAGAAACTCATGCATGTTTGTTCCGAGAAAGACCCAGTTTAGCTAAATGTCAAGGACATGTTACTATCAGTTGCATGTTTTTTCCTATAAAGGAAACTCATCCATGCAGTGAAGGCAAGGTTCCTTGAGGATTATGCAGTTCTGACAGTGTGTTAGAGCAGTGTTAAATTGGGTGAAGGAGATCATCCAAGAGGTAACTGCGCAAGGAAATAGGAGCTTGGAGGGTAGAGGAGAAGGCTTGTGAGAAGCTTTGATTACCTGTGAGCATCCAGGAGGATTGTAATAAGAGCTGGCTAGCTATGAGAGTTAAGGCTTTGTATAATTATGATGTATTTCCATCTTGTATGATAATACAGATAGTGGGGTTTTTAGTTGAGGTTTTCCCCTCAATATTTTCATTGTTTCATGTGCATTGATTCTTCTTCTTCTGGTTATATTTTTCAGCTTTGATTCAACTCTATATTTAAGCTTATGCAAATTGACACTAGAAGTAGATTATAGTATTTTTCTTTGGTTATATTGCATTATCACGTTAATCTACTGTCCACTTTTCTACATGATCTTAGAATGAGATTTGTAGAGAATTTGCAGAATTTCTACATGGTATCAGAGGTAGCTGATCTATAGAGAAATTTATACATTAATCATGACACATATCTAATCTCAAAGGAGGAATCCACCACTCATTTTATCACATCTCCTCCTCCTTTCGATTTTGGCATTGAGAAATCTGAAAATCAAACTGTTATTCCCTCTTTTCCACGTTCAACTACTCTCCATGATCTACATGCTATTGAGGAGAACTTGGAATGGTTCAATAATTACATGGAGGTTGAAGTGGAAGCTAATCCCTTGGTCTTTCAAGATCACATGAATGTACATAATCCTAATCTTGAATCTGATCCAATTGAAGACATGATTTCCTCCAAGGATGCCCTGAAACCTCTACCACCTATGTCTCATGATCCCTTGCTTCATGAACCGCTTGATCAACCTACTTCAAAATCTCTAGATTTTCAAATTTTTGTTTCAAGCAATAATAAAAAATAAGGTAGTTTCATTTCACATGTGGAGGAGAAAAGAGTTGAAGATATGTCTTGTCTTTCTTCTCTCTTTTAAGATGATAATCTCGCATTTCTGGTTCATCATCAATATTGTAATCTTGATAACCTGTCAAATGATTCCAAACCCTTCATTCAAGTTAAGGCTTTGGACAACCATCACCTTGACATCCATGTTTCCACTAATACATGGGGTGATGAGTGCCCAAGTAAATGGGATGGCATCTTTTCTTCTTCAGAGAACTTTGATTTGCAAGGTATTGATCTGGAATTTGTTTCTAATAGTTTACAATTTCGATTTATAGCCTGGGATACTCTTTCAATTCAGAATGATCCTAAAATTCCTTTTATCCATACATATTCAGATGACAAACCTGAAGAGGTAAGTTGTCAGGTTTTTGAATATTTGGTATACCCTGTTGAGGAAAGAAAGGTCATTTTGAATGTCACATTGGTATACCTTTCTCTCACTATTATGCTGATGAAAATCATCTCATATAACATAACATCCATATTGATCCATTGATCTTAGAAGCCCAATATGATTCAATTACAACTTATGTTTATCCTCTTGAGTCTTTTCACCTCTAGCACCCTATTCATTATACCCTGATATGTTTGATAAGTTTGTTATATCAGTAGTTTCTCTATATCCTTTAGCTATTTATCCAGCTGGCCATGATTGCAATCAGGTAAAGGATGGTGTGATCCTACAATCAAAGGATGAAAACCTTGAATCCATTATTCATGAGTTGTTCAACTGTAAATCTTTCATAAGTCATGAGGAAGATGTTGCAACTCTAAATGATCAAGGGATATTTCTGATTGATGCATCTAAATGATCTATCTATCAAGATTATGATATGGTTAATCTTAAATTTGATCAAACCATTTACACTAACAATGTTTTTATTGATACATCTAATGATAGTGGTGCATACCTACCTACTAATTTTTCGAAGCCACCCAAATTTGACAATCCACCGTCAGAAAGTTCAGAGACATGTTAGGAAGTCGAGGCACTTCAACCCTTGCTAGTGGTTATGTCAGGTTTTTTCAATCCTGTTTAGATATTTGAACTAAGTTGGATCCATATTTTCATGCATAATTCTTCCCTTAACATTCATCCATTGGAAATGAGCTCATTCTTGAAGGACTTTAAGTGTTTTCAAGTTAATCCTCTTAATCCTCAAGATAGACTTCTTGATCAGTTAAAGGACTCTTACTCGATTAATTTTTCAACATGTGGATCCCTTGTATTATACCAAGGGTTGGAGAGGACACATTTCGTGGATACTTATAGCTTTAAATCCTATCATTCTGATCATCAAGATAAAGGTCATGTTGGGTTGGAGGGTTTCTCCTTGTAAAAATCTTCCAAGATTGATCATATTCTTATCCCTTTTTTTGTATGTCGTGAAGTTAATCAAATTTATGGCATACTTTCTCTCCTTGAGTGATATCAAATGCTTCAGTCATTTGGCGGACCAAAAACCTCATGTTGATACAAATATTGGGTTTAATTTAACATATGGTTCAAATCTTTTGTCAACTCGGTATCCTAATTGGTTTCCTAGATTTACAATGTCAACAATTGTTTTTAATGCGTTGAATTTCATATTTATTTGTTTTGCATGTAATTTGATATGAAGGGAACCAATAAAGAATCCAAAATCTTATGTGTTAATCAACCAATCTGATCATAACAATGGTGTTAACACCTATTACTCAATTAATTGTTTTCTCACTAGTACATCTGATGATGGTTGTTTCACATCGGTTGATTTTGTTGAGACTATTGATATTTGTGATTCATCACTTCACTATTTAGATACATGTTAGATGTTTGAGGAACTTCAACTTTTTCTGATGGTTATGTCAGGTCTCACCATCTTGGAAAGATTTTTAAACAAGATCAGATTGAATTCCCCTCAAAATATTCTCTTTATGATTCGAATGCATTAATCGAAAATCCATTTTCTCATGAGTCTCAGGGTTTTCAAATTGGTTGTTTTGAATATCAAGATCCAACTGCTAAATGGTTAGAGAAATCTTACTTTGCAAGCTTCTTTTAATAATTAGTTTCAATATTTATTGATGCTTGCTAGAACTGAAAAAAAGTATGAAGGCACATTCATAAGAATCTTTCCAGGTTTGCATTATGGTTGTTATAAGTGAAAAGGCAACATTGCAATCTGGTTAAAATTAGGTTTTATGGCACATATTTCCAACATTTTCTAGGACCTTCATTTTCTTTTGCAAGGTACTCAACCTGTTATCTTTACTTTTTCACATTGCTTTATATGGTTTTTAATTGATCATATTTTTGTGTTTGTAGGTTGAGAGAAGTTACGATAGTTACATTGGAAATTCCATTACACTTAGTCATGAAATTCTAGCCCATTAGGATAGGAGTAGGTCTAGGTGCATTTTAGCTCTCTAGTCACATTGCATGACCCTGCATTTCACCCTTATTTAGTCCTTGCATTTGGTTTGTTTTCTTTGTTTGTTTCCCATGTTGATTTTTAGTTAAGGTTTACTTATTATTTGATTTGGATTTTGTTTTCCTATTTTTCCTTGTTCTTTCTTTATTTATTTTGTTTAATAAGACTTCGCATAAAAATTATCTTGCTTGGCTCAAAAGACAATCTTGCGAAAATTGAAAAGGGAAATTGTGATGATGAACAACGCTTGGCCAATCCGTAATCCTCTTCTTTGTCTTGGTTTATGTTTCTTTAAATTTTATGATGTTTGAATGAAAATATGATTTGTGCTAGACAAAAAGCCTTTGGCCCAACTACGAAGCCCAAATATTTATTAGGATCTTCATTTTGACTCAACCATGTATTGAATGATGTTTTGACTTGTCAACTCATTCGAGTAGAGAAGGGAAAGGAGAAAAATTTAAATGAGCATATCAATTTCAGATATCTTTCGAATCCCTTATACAAGGAACAACCTCTCTTGCTCATAAAATAAGTTGGGATCCCTGTTCCACCCCTCTACTATAATTTTTTAATAAATGCTTCCCATGTATCTTTTGAAAACAAAATGAAATGGTTAATAAGAGAAAGGATTTCTACGTAGAGAGGCGAAGTAAGAAACTTCATCAAGGTACTAAACATCCCTCATGGTAGCGAAGAAATGCTTGTGATTCCTTGAGGTGACTCTGTTGGGGTATTGAATAGGCTCGCTGGAAGTAGAGAAACACTGGGGAATGTGTTTAACTCTGAATATGAAAAGCTCTGTACACTTATTATCATTCCCCCCTATCGAAATAGTTGCGACATGACTAGTCTTATGTTGATGTGTTTGAAGTTGAGCAAAGAATAGAAGAGACTATATCTTCATCTAGGATAAGTGGCAAAGCTAGGGTAATCTACACGGTGAATTAATACTTACTGACTGACTAAGACCTTGCACTTAAAGATAAGACCTACACAAAGAAGTTCAAGTTCTATTAGTGTGTCTCCAAGTGTTTTCACTACGACAAACATCCTCCAAAATTTTGCATATGCTTGAATTTTGGATTCTCCTTTGTTGGAAACTAGATCACTACTAAGAGAGGGGGGGGGGAGTGAGTCAGTGGTGTGAGCACTTATACAATTTTTCTCAATCTTTAACATTCATAAAGTGAAACACATAATTTGAGATTAGTGCATCAAACATACATCAGAAACCATGAAAGAAATCACACGATGGACACAAGTGTTTCTCATGGAAAACTCATCCCAAGAAAAAGCCCACCCTAATGCTGCTGCACTGCTCAATATTTCATTATATTTTGAACAAACTATACATGGATAAGCTCACACCTATGAGCTATAAGACTTGAATTATTTTACAATATTTTGACCCTTTCAGACAGGAAATTGTATCTCTCTCATATCTATGGACTACCATATGCTAAAGGCCACCATGATCAACAATCCTTACCTAGTTACTCCTAAACTAACAATGACTCTATAGACTCTATTCTACTGGTACTATAATGACTAACGATCCTTGCTTAGTTTCTACCAAACTATCCAACGACCATTGGATGAAAAAAACTCTTCCATCTGTTGAATCCGCCAATCACTGTATACTTGAAACCTCCACGTATCCACTTCCTCCATACAAGCCTCCTTTCATCTATTTTCAAACTAGATTCCTAAAAATTTCTCAACATGAGCATTGCAACAACATATCATTAAAGCTCATCAAAATCTTAAGAATGAAATAGGAGAAAACAATCTCCAAATGCTCCACTAGATGCCACACAAACTCTCCAATCACTTCACCAATACACAACTCATCATCACACACACTCCATAATCATAAGGATGAAACAGGATTCAACTCAATGTTGCTAACACTACAAACTGAGACATAAAATCTGCATACTAAGGCTCACACAATTTGCAAGCTCTTCACCAAGCTCAGTCTCACTCAACACACACTCAGCAACTAACCATACTAACAATGAGATTTCTCCAATATATGGATGAACTCAAGTGATCAACTCAATAATTACACACAAATATTGGGCTTCATAAATATTTTCATATGCCAGATTAGATCTACATTCAACTCATTGACCCAATGAACCACTAACTCCATTAGGCTAATTGATATTTTCAACTTTGATTAACTTCTGGAGGCCCCACGAACTCTTCTGACCATAAACCAAAAATTTACAATCAAGGATGTCATCATAAACCGGAAATTAGCTCTACAATGTGAGAAATGCAGATTAAATCTTGAGAAATCCTCCAATTGCACCCTTGACATAGTCTAAAACGGTTGGGGCTATAACCACTCCCATAGGCTGGCCTCCATGCGAATGAAGCCTTCCAAACACTCCCATTGGATTATCTACATGCAACTGGGGCTAAAGCTCAATAAAATCATCAACCTCTCAACCTTGAACCTTTGCCTCTTATTCCATCACCTTCTCCATCACCTGAATGCTCCTCCAAGCCTCTGCAATAGGTCTGCAACTGATGAAATAGGCCAAGAACAATCCAGTGACATGCTAGACCTATTCTTCCAACTGTAGCACTAAGACCAATACCTCTAGCTCCTCAAGCAACAACCACAACCTATCTAAACATCTCCAATACCTAGAAACATCTCCATCACCTGTATAAACATCTCCATCACCTGTAGAAACATCTCCAACACCTGTAGCAACATCCACAAATTCCTATAGCAACAACATCAAGACATACAACTGCCTCCATCACTGGTAGAAGCACGTCCAACAAAAGAAACCACATCTCACACATGTAGCGACATATGTAATGTCTCCAAAACATGTAGAGACATATGCAACATATAGAGAAGCATTCCAACCACCTATAACAACAACATCTCCAAGCTACAACACACCATCAACACCTATAGCAACAATCCAATCCTCCTGTAGCATCAACATCTCCAACCAACTCAACGTGTCTGGAATCCATCTCCTCAATGACCACAACATCATCTCCACTAGGTCTAGACATAGGTATGTTGACATCAATGCCAACTAACAAGACCATTACCAAAAATCCAACATCAAGCACTCATCACACATGAATATCACCAACAAAACCAAGAGCTTTTTGACGTCAATGCCAACATCATTGTGATCTTATGATCTGTCGATCCAAATTGATCATATTTGATTTATGGTCAGTTCATGTTTTCAAAGTGTTTAAGTCTTCTTCCTATGAGCCTAAATATCAAAACAACTTGCTTACACATACGTACCTTTCAAAGCATTCACAAGCACACCTCTTCCTAGCAAGATGAGTGATCAACGTCTATCCTTGAAGACAAACATTGTGCAGTTCTTGAGAAAAAGGCTTGCGCACTTCCTGATAGTAGTGCCTACGCAGTCTTGAGAAATAGTTCTCTGTGAAATCCTCTCAGATAGTGCAATGTGCAACCTATGCTGATAGTTAGTGCACAATATCAATTGACAGTCCCTCGCAGTTTGGTAGCCATTTTACTACTATTCCATTGATTTTTCTCAATTGTCTCTTTTGCACACCTTTGCTTTCATAAGTGTCATTTTCACTTTTGTGGCTATCATTTTTTCTTGATTTTGTTTTAACAAATGTCATTTTCACTTTATCTTCTCTCTGGTATGTATTTCTTTCTCTTTATCTAGCCTTTGCAAGTGTCATTTTCACTTACTCTCATTGTCGCAAGTGTCATTTTAATTGTTTTCACTCTTGCATGCGTCACACTTTGACATACTACCAAAGGTATATCTAGCACCTTTTGCATTAATAGATTTTATATATCATAATAATATGTGTTAGGCACTCTCTCACAACTTAACACACTTTCTAGCTACAGTCAACACTTGTTTTCCAACTTGTATTCTAAGTGTCGCAAAGCTATGATTTATCTGTCACACTTAAAAATACGTGTTGCTTTACAGTCATTTCAAAGTACACATGATGATTTCAAGTATTGTGGATCCTTCTAGCTTGTGTTTTATGGAATTCATCTGTGCAATCCTATTTTGGAACTTGTTTATATGTTCTCTCCTCTCTTGTTCCAATGATCCCACACTTGGCCATTTTCGGGCTTTCTCTTTCCATAGCATATTGCACACTTAGACTCATAGTCAGTGGATGAGCACATAACATATTTCTAGTCAACAATGGTTTATCCATTACCCTCTAAAAATGTGCATTGTTCCATCCTAAGGGACACCTCTTCCATAAACACATTGCACAATATTGAATTATAGTCTCTCAGTCTCTCCCTGCTTATCCTTGAAAACTGTGCCCAAGCCTGAGCCTTGCTTGCTTCCCTAACACATGTCACAATTCTAGTGGATAGTGAAAACTCAGTTGAATCACTACTAAAGAGAACTGTGCAATACACTAATCCTACCCTTCCTTCACTGTGCATTGCACAGTCTCAGTCAGCAGTGTCTCAACCCTTAGATGTTAAAATTTCCCACTGCGTAGGAGACTTTCTCAGATCACTCCTCTACTACGCAGTGCACACATCTAGTCAACATTATAGCATCCCTTCACCCTTGCAAAATAAAATTATGAAAAAAATTGAGCCTACCTCTCAGTCACAACATCTGCCTCTCAGTCATAGTGCATTGTGCAGTTTTAGTCAGCAAGCCATCAACCCCTGCCCACTAAACTCCCCCACTTTGTAGAAACTTATCCTATCTCTCCTACACTACGCAATGCATAGTTCCAATGACCAGTGAGGCTCCCCTAGACTCTTACAACTAAAAAATGCACTATTCACGGGATCCTTATCTCTTATAAACTTTACTCCCTAGTCTCCTAGTCCCTGCTTCCAACACTACTCACACGTGCTTGGCTCTTTCTCTTTCCCTAGTGTAGTGTGTATTTATAGTGCATAAAAGCTCCCTGCTTACCTCCTGCAACTGTGAATTATGCCTAGGCTGACCTCTCCCTCTCAGCTCCTGCACAGGCCCATCACAATCAATCTCTTCCATGAGAAAAGTAGAGGAAGAGTTGAATTTTTCTAGACTTATCTTGCCTTGTCATGAATGAACTACATCTACATGTGTACCATATCAAAAAGGTAAGGTGATGCTCAAGGAAGATGTCAAGGAGAGGTTAGGAGGAAGCACTTGTAAATAAGGAGCACAAATAAGAACCTTCGTGAAGACCTAAAGAAATCTTGGACCATGAAATAGTGTTGGGATCTCATGTTTCTTTAGAAGGTTCCATCTCTCATCTAGATCCTTTTGAGGGTGAATATTAAGTACATATTAGATCTATTGTGAAGAATGCAAGACATAACATCAAAGGTAGGAGCATGGCGTGGATACATCATAATGGAGTCTTATGTCATAGTTGTCAAATGATGGCCTCTCAAGCTGTCATCACAAATTCAATGGTGTCCATGTACTTAGCCACATGATGTGGAATGTGTTAGTGTCAGTCTTTCTAGCCTTCCTCCAGTGATCAAATATGCTCTTACAAAGTGGTCTCAGAGTGTCAAGGTCAAATTTTGTCATTTCAAAGAGTTTTAAAGCAAAATTTGGCCACTAAGCATTAGGTCTAGGGTTTGCTTTCACTCCTTCTAAAGTTGTCCAAATGTTGGTCCATGTCACCATTCAGCTGAGTTTATCATCATTCATAGGGTTGTCATTATCATCTCAGTGCCTAATGAGTCATTTTACACCTTGTTCATGCTTCGGTTGCACCTAGGCAAGGTCATTTCCCTCTCCTAGGGTTTTGAAAGCTAATTTCTCTTGCATGGTCAAATCATTAGCAAAACTTATATCAAAATGTTCATACACCTTCCCCTATCCTTCATGTACCTTATCAAGCACTTTCCATCACTGAGATCCCCCAAATTCCTCATTTTTGCACAAACCCTAGTTTCTTGCTACAACCTGGCAATTTTCTAGGTTTGGCTTGAGTTTTTCCCTTTTGGACCCATTCCCCTCACTCGATCTCTGCAATTCCACTTTCCCCTACTTCCTAACATCCCTCCCTACTTCCAAAAATTTCCCCAAGAATTTAGAAGCCTCTTATCCCCTTCATTTCGCTTCATTTCGACAAAATCCCTTGTTTCACACATCAGGATAGGTTTTACTCACATGATATTTCAGAGCAATCAAAGATGAATTTTGGAAAACTGAGAGAGGTTTGTGTCCACAACAGGCCAAGGAAGAAAAACCTCCTTCACTTTTTACACAAGTGTCATGGTTTTAGAGAAATATCAAAAATACAATCGCCAGATCCAAGGAGGTTGAGCAAAGCACTAAAACAGAGAAAAAGGCCCGATCCACTCCAAATTTTGGCCAAAGCCTCTTTGACTGAGCATGGTACTTGATTGGGGACTCCCAGCCCAGATTTCAAGAAATTTGGAGAAAAGTTTGTCAATTGTGAATTTTTTGTGCCAAACACAGGTTTTTGCCCTCAACGCGTAGCACGCCACGCACTACCCTGAAGATGGGCAAGTCCATTTCTAAAAAACTCAGCATTTTTGGATTTTTCATGACAAATTACACTTTCTCAGCAATGGCCAAGACATTTCATCAGGTTTTGAGCCCTCATAAGGTCAAAAAACATGCAAAAAATGACTTTCTGCCACTTTTTGGACACACTGGAAGCAGTCTTGGGAGATTGCAATTTTGGAGGGGCAAATGGACACCAAATTGAGAAATTCCACTTGGGTTGGAAAGTAGACATCCAGAACTTTCCAACAAGCCTACTTTTTCCTCATTTGGATGCCGGGAAGTGCCTCAAACGTTGGCTCAAAGGCGCGCTATGCGTTCAGGATTAGGGCGCTACGCATCAACACATTTTCTCAATTTTTCATCTACAGCTCAGGAATTCGCCCAGCTTTGACCAGTTTTGACTTGTGATGGGATTTTTCACCTTCTTTGATGTAATTAATGTATTTTCATGTTGAAATGGCACTTATTTACCTATTCTAGAAGATTCATTCATGAAATAGCAAACATTTAATGAATGAATTGGTTTCCTAGCTTATAGAGGCAAGTTGTTTTGACTGCCTAGATTGTAGTGCTCAGTTTAGAATTGGTTGAAATAGCTCCTAGGATGATGAGCTCGACTCATAGAGGCTAGGGAATGTGTTGGCATGGTCTATATTATGTATTTTCTAAATCATTTTTATGGTTGGAGAGGTTAGACTCTTGAGGGATAAGCTTAGACTGTTTTATACTTTGTATCTCTGCAATTTTGGCAAAGGAAAGACCAGGGTTTTGCAGCACTATTTGGGATTCTTGTGGTTATTTGTGTTGATGGTGTGTTTCTCTCATGTACTTGTAAGTTTGTTATGTGTATCATTTTCCTACTCTTCTCTTCTGCAAATTAAGTAAATGAAGTGTTAAGGTAGAATTCATGGCTTCTATGCTCTGCCTTTAAGTTTGCTTAATATCTATGTTTTCATCTGTTTAAGGAGAACTCTCGATGGTTTCTTGCTCTCCTTAACTCCTCACCGATCATATCTATCCATTCACTTATTTAAAAGGCATCAAGAAAATCTCCTACCTTGCCCCAAAAAGACCTCTGCAAAAACTGTGTCTCATCCCCGCACCCAAAATTGCCGTGCTCAGTTTTCCAACAAAAACCTAAAAATTTAAAATCAAACTTTCCCTATCAGTTTACTAGCTTAAAATCAGTGTTCTTTATTGGTCATCTCAGCCCTTTGAAGACCTTTTGCCGAGATAGACCCGGAGAGAGCCCTCTCCTGTCCCCGTAGGGCTAGCTACGAGGCTAAGTGGTTTGATGTTGCCTTGGATTTTGCCTTCCTAAGCCTGAGGCAGACTCGAGCGCTAACATATTGGCGACCATACTGGGGACGAACAAATGGTTTTCTGGTTGATGTCATTTGTTTTATAAGCTACAGACAGAGCCTGAAGTTATGCCAGGTAGCCTTCGAAACGCTTTTTCTTTGCATTAGCGGAAGTAGATAAACGCTGCTTCAGTCAATCTCCGGTCTAGCTTGTAAACGTGACATTTAACTTGTTAATTACCCCAGTACATGTATCAAGTTCAGATCTGATTGTTGATGGTGGACAACGATCAGACACTGACAAGGCTGAAATCATTCACTAGCGACTCCTTCACTGAAAACTCCAGAGATCAATGCTTCATGGTGACTTCACTGCAGGAAGACTAGTAGCTTTGAGCTTTTCAAGATGGATCAGATTGCAAGAAGATATGCTCCCATGAGCCGAGATCACATCCCTGGTTTTCCAAATAAAATTCCAAAGGTAGATTGGTCAAGGAATTTGCCTACATTTAAAGATGATGGTAGGAAGGACGCTGCTCTACATCTGGTTAGATTTCACATGCATATTCGCAAGTTGAAGGTTGATTTTCCTGAAGATTGCTTGATGAAGATATTCATGGCCACTCTGGAAGGTAAAGCCCAATCTTGGTATGAAAGTTTGCCGCAGGCCTGTATTTACTGTTTAAAGGATTTTCATGCCTTGTTCATTGAAAGATATCAAGCATCTTATCCATCATTAAATTTGGTTCATGACTGTTGCAAGCATGCTTATAGTTTTATTGAAAGCCTTGAGAAATATTATGAAGATGATAATTTTATGGATGTTGAGATCATGGAGGCTCTGTATGAGAATCCATTTTAGCAACATGAAGAGAACCTAGTGGATACCCATCAAGATGATCAGGAAATTTTGCAGCAGAATCAAGATCAGCAGCTTGAAGATGGCCATATGGCTGAAAATGATGAAAGAGAGGGTTCTATTTCAGATCTGCCCACAGAAGAAGACAGCGTGTAGGGTAGTCAAGATTCATGTGATGCAGTCAAGTCAACTATTTTAGATCAACATTCAGATCATGATGACCAAGAATACCTTGTGCCGAATCCTATAAAGAAAAACTAGGCTGTTGAGATCATTTGGCATGAAGAAAACAAAGTTACAAATTTAAGTGCTCCCATTTCATCAAAACAGAGTCTTCATGAGGAGGTCACTCAGTCTACTCATGAACAGCAAGGTGAGATCTTTGCTCAAGCAAGTGAAAAAGTTTCTTTGAGTGAATTTGTGGTAGACGATGTAAATGATAATATTGTGCTTGATAATATTGAAGAATGTAATAAGGAACTTTATAATTTGGTTGTGATATCATATGAAGATGACCTACCATATTGTTAGACTACAGAAGATCATAGCATACAGGATTACCTTTCAGATTCTTCATATGTTTCATGTGTTGAAATGCTTTTCCAAGAAGAGATCTGCCCATCCATTTGTTCAGAGTTTTTTGAAGCCCATGAGCATACTTTTACTGAAGCACATGATGAAGGCAAATCAGAATTTGAAACAAAGGACACCTTGATCTTTCAGCAGGAGGTGGCAATGGAAAATCTTCATGCTTTTTACGATCCTCTAGCAAGTTTGTTGCAGCCAGCAGTGAAAGTGATTATTGTTGTGTTCAGTGATGAAGGAGATCATGGTCAACTATGTTTTTGGATGCCCAGTGATAGGTTTGTACTGTTGACCAAAAGATCTAATCAGGAGAATCAATCAAGAAGGCATCTGCTTGATTGGTTGCATTGGCATTTTGATATAGTTTGATGTATATTGTCTTGTAAGAAACATAGGTGGTTGTCATCATGATTTCAAATCTTGATGGACTGCTGCCCTTCAATAAGCTTTGTAAGTTCTTGTTTTAGTTAAGTCAGTCATGAGGCATTTGTGAGTCAGTTTTCAGTCATGTAGGTTTCATAATTGTGTTGGCTTGAGTCAGGTTTCAGTCAATAAATGAGTCAAATTCTTGTATTGTTTGTCAAATAATGACTCCATCGCCCAATGGATAAAGGCACTGTCTAGCTCTTACAGAGATCTGCGGTTCTTGGCACCTCCAAGGAGCTACCATCCCCATTGGAGCCAATGTTAGTGTCAGTCTTTCCAGCCTTCCTCCAGTGATCAAATATGCTCTTACAAAGTGGTCTCAGAGTGTCAAGGTCAAATTTTGTCATTTCAAAGAGTTTTCAAGCAAAATTTGGCCACTAAGCATTAGGTCTAGGGTTTGCTTTCACTCCTTCTAAAGTTGTCCAAATGTTGGTCCATGTCACCATTCAGCTGATTTTATCATCATTCATAGGGTTGTCATTATCATCTCAGTGCCTAATGAGTCATTTTACACCTTGTTCATGCTTCGGTTACACCTAGGCAAGGTCATTTCCCTCTCCTAGGGTTTTGAAAGCTAATTTCTCTTGAATGGTCAAATCATTAGCAAAACTTATATCAAAATGTTCATACACCTTCCCCTATCCTTCATGTACCTTATCAAACACTTTCCATCACTGAGATCCCCCAAATTCCTCATTTTTGCACAAACCCTAGTTTCTTGCTACAACCTGGCAATTTTCTAGGTTTGGCCTGAGTTTTGCCCTTTTGGACCCCTTCCCCTCACTCGATCTCCACAATTCCACTTTCCCCTACTTCCTAACGTCCCTCCCTACTTCCAAAAGTTTCCCCAAGAATTTAGAAGCCTCTTATCCCCTTCATTTCGCTTCATTTCGACAAAATCCCTTGTTTCACACATCGGGATAGGTTTTACTCACATGATGTTTCAGAGAAATCAAAGATGAATTTTGGAAAACAGAGAGAGGTTTTTGTCCACAACAGGCCAAGGAAGAAAAACCTCCTTCACGTTTTACACAGGTGTCATGGTTTTAGAGAAATGTCAAAAATACAATCGCCAGATCCAAGGAGGTTGAGCAAAGCATTAAAACGGAGAAAAAGGCCCGATCCACTCCAAATTTTGGCCAAAGCCTCTTTGACTGAGCACGGTACTTGATTGGGGACTCCTAGCCCAAATTTCAAGAAATTTGGAGAAAATTTTGTCAATTGTGAATTTTTTGTGCCAAACACAGGTTTTTGCCCTCAACGCGTAGCGCACACCGCGCTACCCTGAAGATGGGCAAGTCCATTTCTAAAAAACTCAGCATTTTTGGATTTTTCATGACAAATTACACTTTCTCAACAATGGCCAAGACATTTCATCAGGTTTTGAGCCCTCAGAAGGTCAAAAAACATGCAAAAAATGACTTTCTGCCACTTTTTGGACACACAGGAAGCAGTCTTGGGAGATTGCAATTTTGGAGGGGAAAATGGACACCAAATTGAGAAATTCCACTTGGATTGGAAAGTAGACATCCCGACCTTTCCAAAAAGCCTACTTTTGCCTCATTTGGATGCCGGGAAGTGCCTCAAAAGTTGGCTCAAAGGCGCGTACGCATTCAGGATTGGGGCGCTACGCATCAGCACATTTTCTCAATTTTTCATCTACAGCTCAGGAATTCGCCCAGCTTTGACCAGTTTTGACTTGTGATGGGATTTTTCACCTTCTTTGATGTAATTAATGTATTTTCATGTTGAAATGACACTTATTTACCTATTCTAGAAGATTCATTCATGAAATAGCAAACATTTAATGAATGAATTGATTTCCTAGCTTATAGAGGCAAGTTGTTTTGACTGCCTAGATTGTAGTGCTCAGTTTAGAATTGGTTGAAACAGCTCCTAGGATGATGAGCTTGACCCCTAGAGGCTAGGGAATGGATTGGCATGGTCTATATTATGTATTTTCTAAATCATTTTCATGGTTGGAGAGGTTGGACTCTTGAGGGATAAGCTTAGACTGTTTTATACTTTGTATCTCTGCAATTTTGGCAAAGGAAAGACCAGGGTTTTGCAGCACTATTTGGGATTCCTGTGGTTATTTGTGTTGATGGTGTGTTTCTCTCATGTACTTGTAAGTTTGTTATGTGTATCATTTTCCTACTCTTCTCTTCTGCAAATTAAGTAAATGAAGTGTTAAGGTAGAATTCATGGTTTCTATGCTCTACCTTTAAGTTTGCTTAATATCTATGTTTTCATCTGTTTAAGGAGAACTCTCGATGGTTTCTTGCTCTCCTTAACTCCTCACCGATCATATCTAACCATTCACTTATTTCAAAGGCATCAAGACAATCTCCTACCTTGCCCCAAAAAGACCTCTGCAAAAACTGTGTCTCATCCCCGCACCCAAAATTGCCGTGCTCAGTTTTCCAACAAAACCCTAAAAATTTAAAATCAAACTTTCCCTATCAGTTTACTAGCCTAAAATTAGTGTTCTTTATTGGTCATCTCAGCCCTTTGAAGACCTTTTGCCGAGATAGACCTGGAGAGAGCCCTCTCCTGTCCCCGTAGGGCTAGCTACGAGGCTAAGTGGTTTGATGTTGCCTTGGATTTTGCCTTCCTCAGCCTGAGGCAAATTCGAGCACTAACAGAATGTACTTATGTATTTTCAAGAAAATTGAGAAAATGTAAATATGTGGAAGTCCACGAGTCACAAGTGGACAAAAGAGTCACTAGGAAAAGTCCAAGAGTCTTGTAGAAGTTCAAGGGTCACTTGGAATTCCAAGAGTCATGAGGGAAGCTCAAGGGTCATGGGGATATGAAAGGTATTTCCTCTTGTTATAAATACACCCCGATAACTCAAGCAAATGGTTTTTGTGAGGCTTGGACTTTCAAGAGCTAGCCTTGGCTCCTCTAGTTTGGCATAGGAGAGAAGATCATTCATCAAGGAGAAAGCAATGACTTAATGTTCCACTATTGGAACTAGTGCCTCAACATTGTAATTGTGTTCTTGGAACTTTCACCTAATTATCAAAAGCTTATTGAGCCAACACACTTTCATGCATGTAACGTGAATGTTGTCAGACTATTCTTTAGATGTTTGTATTATATGTCACATTCATATGTACTGAAGAAAATGAACTATTTCGTTGGCTTTGGTATTCATCTTGTTGAATGTGTGTTGTATTTTCTTTCATGAATTATTATTATCCTGTGAACTAATTTACATGTTAATTAACAAATCTTTCCTTCCTCTTTTGTGTCTCTCTTAGGATAATACTATTACTTTCCTTCTAGATGCTCACTTTTTATTTCCCTCTCATGGAATTATCCTTTTATGTAATGAAAATGTGTGGTTCATAGTGTCAACTTGTTTGTTTCAAAGGTTATGCGTAGTGTTTGAGCAAAATTACACTGAGAAAATCGCGCTGATGCGTAGTGCGCCTCTGGAACTGCCCGATTTGCTCAAGAATTTGTGAAATCGCCTTTGCAAGGATCCACTTTGCTTGTAAGAGATGAATGAGTTGTTAATGAAGAGGAATATGCTTAAATAGGCTCCTTTTTAATTTTTACTTGACCAAAACCCACTTTGTAATGTTTGAGTGTTGACACTTTTTTGAATTAATAGGCTCTGACTTCTGGTTTCACTTTTTAAAATAAATTGGTTGAAATAATGATTTCTTCTGATGATTTTTGCAGGGATAGCTCTGAAATGCTTTGGAAAAGGAAACCAAGGCTGCGCTTCAACCTTTGGAGAACTTGAAATTTTGACAATTTTTTACAAAAACGAGATGGTGACTTGTGTTTTTCAAAAACAGAGTTTTGAAAACAAAGTCCAAATTTAGCTGTACAATGATGAGAATTATTGAAATGATGCTCTATGAAAGACATCCCTCTGGCCTGCTGGTCCTTTATGACTTCTCAAGACAAAATTGACTCAACCCTAGACCTAAGACCTCGAAATTTAAAACAAGATGATGAATGACCCTTGAAGACTTTATTTACTTAAACAGACCTGAACCAGCAGTGCCAAACACGACGGGAATAAATGACACAAAACTACTCCACCAGAGTTATGGCATGCCTAACGGAATGCAACTGATCACACTGATGGGACACCTAACCATAGAATGCAAAGAGCTTTGATCTCTGGTGAAGGGCTAGTAGACCGACTCTAACAAAGGGTTTGATCAATAAAGAAGCATTTCTATTTATTTCTATCTTGTTATTCTTGGGTTATTTCTATTATCATAATATCTTTGGGTTAGATCTACAACAAATGGGGCCTCACCAAACATAGATTTTCCCAAAGATTGATGTCAAAGTCTGCTAAAAAAGTCAAAGTCAATGTTCGTCAACACTAGTCCAAGTGTTGGACAGATCATATTTTTGACCACTTGCAATTTTGTCTTCCTTCTTCCTCGCATGTGTAAAGAAACTCCTGCAATTTTCAGATGTATCGAACCGAAGAAGAGAAGAGAAATGTGTGATGATGAGATGTCAAAATTGGAGTGAAGAAATGTTATATTTAGAGCGCTTAACGTGGGGCCAAGCGACATATTTCTTGACCACGTGAGCCTACATGAAGTGGGGCTGACATGTGGAGATGAGGCTGACCTTGAAAAAATGCCATTTATAGGTGAGAAAAAAGTGATTTTTATGTTAAGGAAGATGTTATCAAGGGTGATCAAAAGGTGTGAATGATCTATCAAGGAGGGGCTTCCAAGGGGTGGAATTGACCCCTAGTTGCACTCTTTTACATGTTCCATTCAACAAGGCTTGGATCATTTTTCATATCATCAAAGCTTATATGTATTAGAATCTATGATTGTATATGAACAAGCATTAAAAATGAACTATAAGGTTACCACAACATTGATTTTCTTGAAGGGCCTTCAATTAACAAGAAAGGTTCAGCCTTGTCATCCTTTAATAACAACCTCCGAATATTCAATGTTTGCTTACCTCCTTCCCACATTTCAAGTGCTTAATAACTTCTGTGTTGCATTATATAGCTTTCTTTGTGTTCTTATAGCTTCTTTTTGCTTTCGAGGCTAAAAAATACAACTACAATTATCATCCTTCTTATCGGTTGATCCATCAAAAATAGTTGTGATGCCACCATCAGTTAACCATCCAGCAAAGATATTTAAAATCAGTGTTGTCCCTTCCCTTTCCCTTGATTGTGAGCCTGTACAAGCCATTGATTGGACCTTTGAGCTTTTGTCATAAAAGAGGAGGGTAACTTACTAATTGATGAACATGCCATCCATTTATGTCTTTACAACTATAAAATCCTGCAAACATACTTCATTTACCCATCAATATGTCATATTCCACCTTGCCTATGTTTTGTGTTATATTTATAGTGACTTCAAAAGCTTCCATATGTACTTAGAGGATTACATAAGCCCTTTTTGAAACCTGAATCTTAGAGCAACAAATGGAATGAACAACCCACAGTCACATGTCCTGGACCACAGAAGATAGTTAATTGTCACGAAATTAACCAAGCAGCTCACTTACATAATTCCAGCCTTTTCTTGTGTAACCCACTATTGCATGTCACTAGACACAACAAATGAAGATAACACTCTAGTTTCATCAAGCTACCTTCCTGATTCTTTTGCAGCCTGCAATGAAGCCCTTACTAAAATTCCCTGCTAAACTCCTACAACTATACGAATAATATTAGTTGTTGATACATTCTCCTCAAGTATACGATAAAGTAAGGCCACATGAACTTTTTTCTTATACTGAGCATACTCCACAATATCTTTCGCAATTGTTTCATAAGTTTGAGCCTCCAGATTATTCATAAGAGGTTGCAATGGAGCATGTAAAAATTCTTTGTCGAATCGTTCTTGTTCAAAGAGAGGCTCTAAACGTTGTTAAAGATATTCAATGTACACCAAGGTTTCAAATGGGCCTTTGGTATCTGATCATCTTCACCAATGGCATGATTATTGTTCTCTTCAGGGCTTTCAATACTTCTTTCAGAAACATGATGTAGGATGCTTGCATGCAGGGATTGTGCTTACATACAGGGGAGTGGTTTGACAAGACTTTGACCGATGATTCATGATGCCTCATAACGACCTGGGCGTGAATGAAGCAACACACCACCATCTCAGGGCTTCACTCTTCAAAACCCATGTGTTCGATTTGCGCCAAGACTCCTAGAAGTATGATAAACAATGGACACCTTATTCATAACTAAACTTGGGTATCAGGAATTAAACTGTTTGAGTAGGAATTCTTCAGTGGACATAGGAAATCAATAACAATACCTTTGCCATCAATCCTTCAACTTGCTCATCAAGGCATTTGCCATCAATGCCAACTCTGCTAACAATCTAAGTTCATTGGATTCTTTGGATTTGTATTTGGAAATACACTTAGGCTTATGTTCTGCTTCCTCGTCTTCTTCCATTTCCCGAGGGTGAACAATCTCTTCAGTTTGGGAAGTACCATCACCTTTGTATTCCATAACATTCCTTATCATCATTATTCAACACCACTCCAATACCCATGCATGAGAA
Source organism: Pinus tabuliformis (assembly GCA_031772625.1). Lineage (NCBI taxonomy): Eukaryota > Viridiplantae > Streptophyta > Pinopsida > Pinales > Pinaceae > Pinus > Pinus tabuliformis. Next base: position 2,023,608,897 of record CM062818.1, on the reverse strand, counting down.
GGGTTACAAGCTACCTTATAAAGCCTTGGTTTTGCCACACAAAAACTAGTGACGCCACTCCAATACCCATGCATGAGAAGGGTTACAAGCTACCTTATAAAGCCTTGTTGTTGCCACACAAAAACCAGCAGTAACAAAAATTGTCTTGTTACTGCCACACAAGCACTAGTAATAAGTACAGTAAAATCCCATGTTGCTACCACACAAGAACCAATAGTAAGAACAATAGAAATTCTTGTTGTTGCCACACAAGTATTAGCAAGAAGTGAAAAAGAAATCATTGTTGTTTCTCCACAAGAACCAACAACACACAAGAAATGAAGTAGAAAAGGGGCGGTCAAAATTTGTTAGTGCCATATCTCTCTTTTTTATTTGTGATTATTTCCAAGTACACTACATTAAAAGATGGTTTTGAGTAGTGTATTCTCCAGTGAATCATAACCCATCTATATACTTTGGAAAGGATTAGGATGACCCACAAGAACCTACAACAACTTTTTTTGTTGTAGAAGCCATTCCCCTAAAAAGAAATTATGATTTGTTATCATTTGTTATAGCAGTGAGAAAGTCCAAAAACAATAGTGACACAAGGAAACCCTATTGTTGTTACACAAGAACCAATAATAGGAAGTCATGTCATTGCTACACCAACGGTAAGAAATTCACCATATCATGAGTTATGATTCATCGTTGTTATTACTCCAATTATAACATTGTTTATTGCTACTTTGATTTTCCTATTATATCCAAGAAATTATTTGTTTATATCATGGATCAAATGGCCACTTCATAGCAATCAATTTGTAGAAAATGGATAAAATATTGTTGCTATTCTTACAACACTCTTGTTCCAACTTGTCGTTCTAATAGGTGAATGAATAAAGAATGAAGATTATACAGCTATACATTGACCAAGAAAAGAATATAACTAACAGTAAAACTAAATGCACACACACAAGAAAAAACACAGGATTTACGTGGTAAAACCCTGATGGAGTGTCAAGGAAACATCCACGGGGCAAGGGATTGGAATCTCTATTAATTCAACAATGATTCTCCATGATTACATTTCTCGGGCATTCACTAGTTTTATACAAGCCTCCTCCGTTACATAACTGCTATTTTGGTATAAAACTAACTAGTTACATTTTTACCCAAATTTACATAATTCATTGTCAAACTTCCAACAAACTCCACCTTGACAACAATTTTCCTAATCCCTTTCCCATGCCCATTCATCATCTTTTCTGCAAGCCAAGAGAAGCTAAACACCATCGCAACTTCTCTACTATAACTGGCCTTGTGAATATGTCTGCACAATTCTCTCGTGTATGGACCTTTTGAAGAGCTACTTTTCCGCCATCGATCACATGTCTCAGAAAATGATAACTTACATCAATGTGCTTGGTTCTGCTATGATAAGCAGGATTTGTAGCCAAGTGAATAGCACTTTGACTATCACAAGGTACATTCACTTTCTCTTGCGTCCTTCCAATCTCATCGAGCTGACCCTTTAACCAGATTGCTTCTTTACTGGCATCTGAAGCAGCTATATATTCTGCTTCGGTAGTGGACAACACAACTGTTTCTTGAAGCTTTGACATCCAACTAATTGCTCCACCTACAAGACTAAAGACATAACCTGTAGTAGATCTTCTTTTGTCCAAATCACCTACATAGTCAGCGTCTACATATCCGCAGACTGATCCTTCACTACCATTAAAGATGATGCAATGGTCACTTATGCCTCTTAGATATCGAAGCACCCATTTCACTGCTTGTTAATGTTCTTTACCTGGATTTGCCATGAACCTGTTGACAACTCCAACTGCATGTGAAATTTTAGGTCTTGTAGATATCATTGCATACATTAAGTTGCCTACAGCATTTGCATATGGTACATGAGACATATACTGATTTTCTTCATCAGCTCTAGGACTCAAAACCGAAGAAAGCTTAAAATGGGAAGCTAGTGGAACATTAACAGGTTTCACATTGTTCATAGAGAAATTTTCAAGTACTTTCTCCACATACTTCTGCTGTGATAACCAAAGCTTACCATTTTTCTTGTCTCTGTGTATCTCCATGCCCAAGATATGTTTTGCTGCTCCAAGATCCTTCATATCAAACGTCCTAGAGAGCTGAGCCTTTAACCTGTTGATCTCTTCCATGCTTTTTCTTGCAATAAGCATATCATCAACATAAAAAGCTAAGATAATGAATATGTCAATGAAACTTTTGAAGTATACATAATGATCATACTCACTTCTTATAAAGTTCTGGCTCACCATGAAGGAATCAAACTTCCTGTACCATTGTCTGGGAGACTGCCTCAGACCATACAATGATTTCCTAAGCTTGCAAACTAATCTTCTGCTGCGACCTTGTACAAAACCTTCTGGTTGTTCCATATATATCTCTTCATTCAAATCACCATGTAGAAAAGTTGTTTTAACATCTAACTGTTCTAACTCAAGATTAAGTAATGCAGTTAGTGCCAACACAGTACAAATAGAAACAAGTTTTACAACTGGAAAAAAATCTCATGAAAGTTTATACCTTCAACCTGAGAATATCCTTTTGCTACCAGTCTTTCCTTATACCTTTCAATACTTCCATCAACTTTCCATTTCAGTTTGAAGACCCACTTGCATCCAACAACACTTCTCCCTTTAGGAAGCTCTACAAGATCCCAGGTATTTTTCTTGGCTAAGGAATCCATTTCTTCTTCCATAGTTGTTTTCCATTTTTCACTATTTGTATCATCTACTGCTTCCTGATAACAAGAAGGTTCCCCATCTTCAGTAATCAAAGCAAAAGATGAAGTAGAATCTTCATACCTTTTGGGAGTTTTTCTTTCCCTTGTAGACCTTCTTAGAGTGACTGGTTACTGAACTGGTTCAGAAGCTTCAACGGCTTCCTTTGTGTCTTTAACAACTTTTTCTCCAGAAGTCTCTCCTTCCTTTTTACTGTCACCGAAATGTCTAGCCTCCAACTGAACTCGTTGATTTGGTGATACCTGTTCCTGTTCAATTCTTTCAACATTTGATTTTTAAAAAGAAGATTCATCAAATGTTACATCTCTACTAATGACTATCTTCCGCAATGTAGGATCCCACAACCTGTATCCTTTCACTGCATAGTCATACCCAACAAAGACATAACATTTCGATTTTGGATCTAATTTTGAACGCTGATTTTTAGGAATAAGAGAATAAGCATCACAACCAAATATCCTCAAATGTGAATAATCACAAGACTGACTTGTCCAAACTTCTTCAGGAATTTTACAATTAATTGCTACTGAAGGTGATCTGTTAACTAAATAACAAGCAGTAGATATTGCTTCTACCCACAACTCCTTTTGCAAGTTAGCATTGCTGATCATGCTTCTGGCTCTTTCCATAAGAGTCTGATTCATATGCTCAGCAACACCATTTTGCTAAGGAGTATAAACAGCATTTTTTTGTCTAATAATTCCCTCATCCTTACAGTATTGTTCAAATTCAATTGAAGTGAACTCACCACCATTTCCAGTTCTTAAACATTTAATAGATTTGCCTGTTCTTTTCTCTACCATTGCTTAAAATTGTTTAAAGACATTGAATACATCAGCTTTCTTTTTTAGCATAAAGCCCCAAACTTTACGGGAGAAATCATCAATAAACATTAAAAAATATAAAGCACCTCCATATGACACAACAAGGGATGGTCCCCACAGATCAGAATTAATATAGTCTAAAATATCTTTACTATTATGATTTCCAACTTTAAATCTTTGTTTACACTGTTTTCCATACACACAATGTTTACAGAAATCTAACTTCAAGGTTTTCAAATTGGGAAGAGATTTGTGTTTCATCAATATCTAAAGACCTTTCTCGCTCATATGACCTGATCGCTGATGCCATAGACAAGTACTTGCTTCTTCCTTTTCTGACGCAACCACTACTTCACTGACCTGAGTACTTCCTTTTAACCTGTAAAGATTTCCGACCTTTTCTGCTTTCATAACCACTAGGGCTCCTTTAAAGACTTTCAAGACGCCATCCTGACCTGTAAACTTATAACCATCTGAATCCAACACTCCCAAAGAAATCAAATTTTTCTTCAAATCAGGTACATGTCTAACACTAGTTAATGTTCTAACTGTGTTATCATACATCTTAATCCTGATATTTCCCATCCCAACAGTCTGACATGACACATTATTACCCATAAACACAGAACTATTGTTTACATTTTCATACGAAGTAAACCAATTTCTATGTGGGCACATGTGATGAGAAGCACTAGAGTCTAACAGCCAGCTTTCGAAACCCTGAGAGACATTACATTCAGGTGAAGTTTCATCTATCATACATAATTCTTCAGCAGATAAAACTTCATCTATCATACTGAATCGACCTAATTCGATTCCTTCTTCAGGTTATCGGATTCTTTTCATTTCCAACAGTCTTTCTTCAAGTGTCCAATTTTATTGCAGTGCCAACATTTTTCCTTACACTTCTTTCCCTTCGATTTAGATCTAGAAGACCCCCTTGGTTTTTCTCCTCTTTCCTTTGAGCGTCCTCTAGCTACCATGACTTCTGATGAAGCTGTTTCAGTATTGGATTTTCTTCGTACTTCTTCAGACAAGAGAGCTCCCATGACTAATTCAAACTTCAAAGAATCAGCAGTGCTCAAGCTGGTTGAAGTTACGAAGTGATCCCATGATTCGGGCAGAGAACACATCAAGGTTAGGCTTTATCTTCTTCCTGAATTTTCACTTACATATCTGTTAATTGGCATATAAATGTATTTAAGACATTCAAATGTTCTACAATTTTTTAACCTTCTTTCATTCGAAGACTGTACAACTACCTTTTCAAATAAATTCTATTGGTTAATGATTTGTCATATAGAGTTTTTCCAGTTTTTCCCACAATCGTGAAGTTGTACTCTCTTCAACAATATTGAAGAGAACCTCATTCTCTAGGCATAACCTAATGGTACTAAGAGCTCGGGCATCCAATTCCTCCCAGTCTGAATCAGTCATGGTTGCAGGTTTCTTAGTTGCTCCATCCAATGCCTTGTGCAACCCTTGTTGCACAAGCAGATCCCTAACCTTCAGTTTCCAAAGAGAAAAATTGCTCTTTCCGGTGAATTTCTCCACCTCAAATTTTGCATTCGACATCTTGGCCATTTTTATAGGGTTTCAATCTTCAGTCTTTCAACTAGGGTTTATATTTTTCTTCAAAAACTTTTTGTAAAAAAAATAATTCCCCCAAAACAACCCTTCAACAAATTTTTATTTTCAAACCCTTTCTTTTTTTTCAAACCCTTTGTTTAAACAACCCTTCTACAGATTTTATTTTCAAACCCTTTCTTTTATTTTCAAACCCTTTGTTTGCTTTCCCTCAATTTTAATAGAAGAAAAAAAAAACCTTTGATTTTCTTGATTTTCTTTCCTCCAAATTGAATAAATCCAACTTGATTTTTTTTTATTTCAATCTGTTGTTGTTGTTTTTCTTAAAAAAAATCTACTGAAAAACAAAAAATCCACTGATTTTACCCGGATTCAGATAGCAGATGGCTCTGGCAACGGCTCCCTCTCTGCTCCAGCATGCACCACGGAGGGTCTGGTCTTCCTCTCTGCTCCAGCACGCAAAGGTCTTCTCCAACACGACCTTCACCGCAGCTCTATGCACACAGAGGGCAGTGGCTCCCACGCAGAGACAGCCCGCACCTTCAAGCAGAGACAAGCTTCTACTCACCTTCACACAACTCTGACAGCGTCAACGGCAGAGTGTTTGGTGGCTGAGACAACCAGCACCTTCACGCAGAAATAGTCCTCCTCACACAGAGACGCAACCTTCACACTGAGAAGGCAACAACGAGTTCCTTCACGCACAGATCTGGCAGAGCGGTCTGGCAGCGTAGAGCTGAGGTTCAGGCAACAAGTTTCAGGCAGCAAATGGCCTCCCTATGTCGTTCCACGCTCCTCCTTGTTGTGTGTGGAGCATGATTGTTCAGAGGTCTTTGTTTCAGCCGGATGTATACCCCAGGAAGTTTGTACACCCCTCCACGCGGGGGGGACTTGTCCCCCCCGCGGGGGTGCGGGGGGGCCGATCCCCCCCGGCTGGGGGATCCTAGGGCCAGCGGTCCCCTGGCGGGGGCTCGGGGGCAGCGCCCCCGAAGCTAAAAACAAATGTAAAATTGCCTTGTAAAAGTATAGTAATTTCTAGTCAATCTGGGCCGTTCATTAGGCAGATGATCTGACGGTAGAACTTATGTTTAGTTTAGGGTTTTTTGCCCTAGAAGGCAACCCCCTCTCTTTGTATGAGGGTATTGTATTGGAGGCTGAGAGATAGATGTGTATTCTGTGAGCGAGAAATAGAGAGGTGAGATTGTGAGAGAAAACAGAGGATATTACAGCGGATTTGCTGTAGGTTGTGTCTCTTCATTTTGCTGGATAATAGAAAGGAAGGACTGGCTGTTCAGGGTGGACGTAGCCCAAACTGGGTGAACCACGTATATTTGTGTCTCTCTTGTTTTGTGCTTTTTCTGTGTTTATATTTCTGCAATATTTTATGTGTTCCATTGCTCCGTAATATATAATTTTGTAACAACTAGTATCAGAGCCGAAGGTCTATTTGGCTGATAAACTCGCAGGAAAGAAGGGTTCTTGGTTTGAGTGGGAGCATTGGCGGAAGATGGTAAGTTTAGGGTCGAGAAATTTAACAGCCAAAACTTCTCGCTGTGGAAGATGCAGATGGAAGATTATCTGCATCAGAAAGATCTATACCTACCATTGGGCGGAAAAACAAAGATGCCAACGGGTATGAAAGACGAAGAATGAAACCTTCTCGATAGAAAGGCACTCGGAACAATACGGTTGTGCCTTTCTGCGTCAGTCGCCTTCAACATTTCGAAGGAAACCACGACAAAGGGTTTGATGCAGACGTTGTTGAAACTATATGAAAAACCCTCGGCCTCAAACAAGGTATTTCTTATGAAACGGTTATTTAATATGAATATGTCGGAAGGTGGATCTGTTGCAAACCATTTAAATGATTTTAATACAGTTACAAGTCAGTTAAGTTCTGTAGGGGTAAACTTTGATGATGAAGTTAGAGCTCTGTTATTCTTGTGCTCATTGATGATGATGATGATGGTGGTGGTGGTTAACGTCCACTGAGACCAAATTGGTCTATCGGACCTACAATTTTCTTAGTTTTTAATTATCTGGCTCCTTGTCTTTCTTGGCGAGATTGGTGTTGTAGCTTTCTTTTTCTTCTCTACGGTCTTCCAACTTCCTTTATCTTGCATCTCCTTCATCTTTTCTGGTTCTTGGTACAATGGTGTTTTAGCTTCGCGATCTATTGTGTTCATCCTTTTGAAGTTAGTTGGAGAACAAGTTTTGTCTACGAGATCTGCTTTTTTGTTAAGTGAAGCTTTAATTTGTGTGGTATTCGAATCTTCATCACTGTTGATGCTTGAGGGGTTGTCGAGTTCACTTTTTTGTTGTTGGGTGGGGCTTTCTCCCTGCTTGTCTTGAGAGTTGTTTCTTTTTTGTTCGATTTCTTGTGATTCAGAGTTTTCTCTAGAGTATTCTTCTTTGATGACAGTGTAGTGTTCTTTTTGTGCTCCTTCCCACCATGTAGATCTGTGGTAGTTTTTTCTAGTAGAATTTTTCTGAGAGGCTTTTGGGCAATTTTTCGCTAGATGGCCTGTCTCAAAGCAGGATCGACATATGAAAAGGACACTTTCATAATCAAGTTTCTGGTTCCACACATAGTCTTTACTTGTTAGGTTTATTTCAGCTGGGAATCCAGCGCTGAAGTCCATTTCCACACAAATGCGTGCATAGGTGGTTCTGGCATATTCCTCTGTTTCTGGGCTCCTGCAGTAAAATTCCCCAATTGAATTTCCAATGGCTTTTAGTGAGGAGAGATTCCAGAGATGCAAGGGTAGACTTGGCAATCTCACCCAAACTGGTGCTGAGGTTATCACTGCTGTTGACGGATCGAATGATGGGTTCCATGGCTTCATGAATAGCCCTGATTTTTCCCAAAACCAAGGGCCGGAATCTAGAATACATTGTCTGCTTTCAGGATTTTCAAAATCTACTATAAAGAAACCCCTAGCACAGGGGTAGATATTAATTTCATAAAAAATGACAAGCTTCCATACCTCCGAGATCCAATTGTGGAGCGCTGTTAGCCGCGACCAAAAACCATTGAACCGGCAGATTAGGGCACTTCCGGAAAACTTCAAAGCCTCATCGAGTGAGGCCTGGACCACCTGGACAGTGGGAGCTGGGGCTTCACTGACGATATGGGTAGGAGCTTGCGCTCCAGAAGTGGATGGAACTGAGCTAGTAACGATTTTCGCAAAGCTGGGAGCCATATTTTACTTGCGTAGAACTTAGCTCAGAAATGTCGGAGATCAGAAGTGCGGGCAGAAAAGCCGCAGATCAGAACACCCCGTCCACCAAAAATTTTAGCACTGGATTTTATTTTTGTAAAGCCATAGATCAGAAGTGCCACAGATCTGATAGAAATGCCGCAGATAACGCTGCAGATCGGATAGTGCGGGTAGAAGAGCCGCAGATCAGAACACCCCCAACGCGGGACTAACCCCGTCCACCATATTATTGTGAAGATATTATTGTGCCACAGATCGCAGATCAGAACACCCGCAGATCCCAGATAATATAACAGCCGCAGATTGGATAGAAGTGCTGCAGATCAGAACACCCCCGCAGATCCCAGCAGATCGCCGCATAGAAGTGCCACAGATCAGAACTTTAGTTTAGATCGTCGCATAGAATTGTATGTGTGCACCTCCTCTTAGGTCAATGCACAGAACGCCACAGAAGACCCCCGCAGATCGCTGTAGATCACAACGTAGAAGTGCCGCAGATCAGAACTTGAGAACACCCTCGCAGATCGCAGCGTAGAAGTCAAAATCGGGCCGGAAGCCACTACAGAGAATTCGGTCGATCAAATTGCAGAGGTAAAAGAAAAATTCTACCTCAGATACGAACCACAGCAGATGCAAACCATTCTACTGCAGGTCTGGAACCACAGCGAATCTGAAACCATAGAAAAATTCTACCGCAGATACAAACCACAGAAAAATTCTACCGCAGATCTGGAACCACAGTAGGTAAAAAAAGATCAAATTTGGTTCTCTACGGTAAAGCCGCAGATCACCGCAGAACGATACGAACCACAGAAAAATAAAATAAATATTATAATTAATATTATTCCTATAATATAAATAATATTAGTTATATATTTGATATTTATCTTATTACTATGAATTAATAATATATATTAAATTAATATTTAAATAAACAAATTTTATGCTATTTGTTTTGAATAAATATATTTTTTCATTAAATAAAATAAAATAAAATTATATTTATTGTGAATAAAAATAAAATATAATTAATTTTTAATAAAATAATTCAGAATAATCTCTTTTAAATTCTGGTAATGGCCATTAGTAACTCCGTTTCTGGATCTAGTACTTTAAAGTTTGATGATGTTGTCGGTGTTATCCTTAGCGAGGAAATGCGACGGAAAAGCTCCGGTGAGACATCAGGAAATGCTTTGAGTGCAGAGTCTAGAGGAAGAAAAATGGAAAGAGGAAAGAGCTCAGGATATCGCAGTAAATCAAGGAAAGGCAGATCCAAGTCCAGATCGGGGATAGTGTGCTGGAAATGTGGAAAGAAAGGACACCTAAAGAAACACTGTAGATCTCAGAAGGGAAAAGAAGGATATGCACAGCAAGAAAACAATCATGAAGCAAATGTGACAGGTGAGGTGTTAAAAGATGCTTTGATTCTTTCTTTCGAAAATATTACTGATTCCTGGGTGGTAGATTCAGGGGTTTCATTCCATGCTACACTTGATAAGAAATACTTTCATGGCTATGTTCAAGGAGATTTTGGACAAGTTCGTCTAGGTGATGATAAACCCTGTAAAATCGTTGGAATGGGTAAGGTTCTTATAAAACAGCAGAATGGAAACCAATGGCTATTAAAGGAGGTAAGGCATGTTCCAGATCTAAAGAAAAATCTGATTTCAACAAGGTAGTTAGGCGGTGAAGGTTGTGTGACAACTTTCACAGATAAAGCTTGGAAGGTCACCAAAGGAGCCCTAGTAATAGCAAAAGGCGAAAAGGTTGGTACATTGTATTTATGCAATGGTATTTCTAACTCTGTTAATGCTTCAACTTCCAAAGGAGCAGATGCAGCATTATGGCATCATAGGCTCGGACACATGAGTGAAAAGGGGATGAAGATTCTTCACTCAAGGAATTTGTTGCTGGGTTTGAAGAATGTTGATTTGGACTTCTGTGAGAACTGCATATATGAAAAACAAAAGAGAGTCATATTTCTCAGAGTTGGGAAAGAAAAGAAGAACGAAAAATTAGAGCTTGTGCATACAGACGTATGGGGACCTGCTCAGGTATCATCTCTCGGTGGCTCTCGTTATTATGTTACCTTTATTGATGATGCAACTAGAAAAACTTGGATTTATTGTATTAAGAATAAATCTGATGTATTTGATACTTTCAAGAAATGGAAAGCTTTGGTTGAGATTGAGACAGGAAAGAAATTGAAGTGTCTTAGATCAGACAATGGAGGTGAATATTGCAGCAAAGAGTTTGATAGGTACTGTTCAGAACATGGAATTTGCAGAGAGAAGACAGTTCCAAGAACACCACAAGAAAATGGTGTGTCAGAAAGGATGAACAGAACAATCATGGAGCGTGCAAGGTGCATGAGATTGCATGCAGGATTGCCTTTACAGTTTTGGGTAGATGCTGTAGATACTGCTGTTTATCTAATAAACAGAGGGCCTTCAAGTTCCTTGGATGGTGGTGTTCCGGAGGAAGCATGGACAGGTAAAAAGGTAAACTACTATTTTTTAAAGCCTTTTGGTTGTGAGGCCTTTGTCCATATTGATAAAGAAAATAGAACAAAGCTTGAGGCAAAGTCAAAGAAATGTACCTTTATTGGATATGGTGTTAATGATTTTGGTTATCGCTTATATGATTATGAAAATCACAAAATCATTAGGAGCAGAGATGTAATATTCAATGAAAAGGTCTTGTATAAGAATCAGTTACAGGAAAAGAAGAAAGAAAACGAAAACAAGGAATACGCAGTTCTTGATGACATCACTGAAAAGGTAAAGGTGCCTTAAAATAATAATAATCAACAACAGCAACCACCACAACAGCAACATGCACCCCAAACACCTGAAGATCTACCAGGATAAGTAGACCCCCTGAGCGATACTCTCCTTCATTATATTATTTATTGTTGACTGATTCTGGTGAACCCGAATGTTATGAAGAAGCAATGCAGGTTGAAAGCAGGAAGAAGTGGGAGGTAGCCATGGAAGAAGAGATGGACTCCTTAACGCATAACCAGACTTGGGATTTAGTCAAGTTGCCTGCAGGAAAAACTACATTGAAGAATAAATGGGTTTACAGGCTGAAGGAAGAAGATGGAGGAAAACAGAGGTACAAAGCTAGACTTGTGGTGAAGGGGTTTGCACAGAAGAAAGGTATTGATTTTGATGAAATATTTTCTCTTGTTGTTAAAATGACTTCAATTAGAACTATTTTAAGTCTTGTAGCAGCTGAAGATTTGCATCTTGAGCAGTTAGATGTAAAGACAGCCTTTCTCCATGGAGATTTGGAGGAAGAGATATATATGCAGCAGCCACAAGGATATGAGGTGAAAGGGAAGGAGAAACTAGTGTGCAGGTTGAAGAAGAGCTTGTATGGCTTAAAACAGGGTCCAAGGCAGTGGTATCTAAAATTTGACAAGTTTATGTCTGAAAAAGGTTATACTAGATGTCACTCTGATCATTGTGTTTATCTGAAAAAGCAAAATGATGGCAGCTATATTATATTATTATTGTATGTGGATCTGCAGGAAATAAATGTACTCAAAAGAAAATTGGCAAATTCATTTGCAATGAAGGATTTGGGAGCTGCAAAACAAATCCTTGGTATGAGAATAACTAGAGACAGGAAAAATCGCAAAGTAACATTGTCTCAGAATGAGTACATACAAAAGGTGTTGAAAAGATTTAATATGCAAAATGCAAAACCAGTTAGTACACCTTTTGCTAGTCATTTCAAACTTAGCAAGGAAATGTGCCCAAAGACCCAAGAAGACATGGATTATATGTCTAAAGTTCCATATGCATCAGCAGTTGGAAGCTTAATGTATGCAATGGTCTGCACAAGGCCTGATATTGCACATGCAATGGGAGTTGTAAGCAGGTACATGAACAATCCAGGAAAGGAACATTGGATGGCAGTGAAATGGATTCTCAGATATTTGAAAGGTACCACAAATCAAACATTATGCTTTGGTGGTTCAAATATTTCTCTACAGGGATATGTTGATGCAAATATGGCAGGTGACAGAGATAACAGGAGGAGCACTACAGGATATGTATTTACTGTTGGAGGAACAGCTGTCAGTTGGGTTTCAAAAATCCAAAGTGTTGTTGCACTTTCAACAACAGAAGTAGAGTATGTTGCTGCTACAGAGGCTAGTAAAGAAATGATTTGGTTACAAAGGTTTATGGGTGAATTGGGTAAGGAGCATGATATGGGCACGTTATACAGTGATAGCCAAAGTGCCATTCATCTTGCAAAGAACTCAGCATTTCATTCTAGGACTAAACACATACAGCTCAAGTACCATTTCATACGATCAGTGTTGGAAGATGGAGAGTTGAAGCTGGAAAAGATACACACTAGCCAGAATCCTGCAGATATGCTAACAAAATTTGTAAATAGGGAGAAACTGAGAATATGCTCAGTTTCAATTGGTCTTCAAGGACGACGATGAAGATGAGAAACAACCAGGTCCAAAGAGGAGTCATTGTCCAGCAAATGAAGCATCGGTGGAGTTTCTACAATCATTCTCCAAGTGGGAGATTGTTGTGTGTGGAGCATGATTGTTCAGAGGTCTTTGTTTCAACTGGATGTATACCCCAGGAAGTTTGTACACCCCTCCACGCAGGGCAACCGATACCCCAGGAAGTTTCCTTGTAAAAGTATAGTAATTTCTAGTCAATCTGGGTCGTTCATTAGGCAGATGATCTGACGGTAGAACTTATGTTTAGTTTAGGGTTTTTTGCCCTAGAAGGCAACCCCCTCTCTTTGTATGAGGGTATTGTATTGGAGGCTGAGAGATAGATGTGTATTCTGTGAGCGAGAAACAGAGAGGTGAGACTGTGAGAGAAAACAGAGGATATTACAGCGGATTTGTTGTAGGTTGCGTCTCTTAATTTTGCTGGATAATAGAAAGGAAGGACTGGCTGTTCAGGGTGGACGTAGCCCAAACTGGGTGAACCACGTATATCTGTGTCTCTCTTGTTTTGTGCGTTTTCTGTGTCTATATTTCTGCAATATTTTATGTGTTCCATTGCTCCGTAATATATAATTTTCTAACACTCCTTCTTCCTTGACCAACCAACACGTGCCACGTAGAGAAAAAATTACTCTGGCAGCGCATAACTAAGGTTCAGGCTGCAAACGCAGTACACGCAGGGTCTTGCGCAGAGGTATCTGGTACGCTCAGCCACGCAACTTCCTTTCTTTCACGCAGCAGAGGCAGAGGTATTCAACGCAGGACCAGCACCACACATTGACAACTCTAGCACACAGAGGCAGAGGTATTCTCCAGCATTCAGTATGTGCCTTCCTCCTCGACATATGTCTGGCAGCGTTCCTTCAACTGTTCCTTCAACCGGAAGTGGGCAATACGACTCTGCCCTCCTTTTCTCTTACACGCAGCAATGGCCACCCTTAGCCACGCTTCACGTACACGCATAAGGCTTCCTCAACAGCGATGCTAAAGCAATGAGTTCTCTCCCTCACGCACAGGCAGATTGCTCTGAGAGGCTCATGCACAGACATATTCCTCTGATACCAATTGTCGTTCTAATAGGTGAATGAATAAAGAATGAAGACTATACAATTATACATTGACCAAGAAAATAATATAACTAACAGTAAAACTGAATGCACACACACAAGAAACAACACAGGATTTACGTGGTAAAACCCTGACAGAGTGTCAAGGAAAAATCCACGGGGCAAGGAATTGGAATCTCTATTAATTCAACAATGATTCTCCACGATTACATTTCTCGTACATTCACTAGTTTTATACAAGCCTCCTCCGTTACATAACTGCTATTTCGGTATAAAACTAACTAGTTACATTTTTACCCAAATTTACATAATTCATTGTCAAACTTCCAACACAACTCCTAGTACAGGGTTGCTGCAACTCTAGCGGATTTGCTGCCAGTTCATTAAAATTGTTTTAGAATGCTAATTTTGAAATTTGGAGGATGCTTTATGACAATTCACAGCAAGCATTTGAAACAAATGAAAAATGTTAACAATAAAGAGAGGTATTCAGTGCAAAAAGAAGTTTACGTATAGTATGGCTAATGCACGGGTACTAGGTTGCATGAGGACATGCAACATTTTCAGCCAGGGGGAGATGATGAGACTCAAAATTGGTATTTGTTTACACCCTCTTTTCCCTATTATTGATTCATTTTCACTAGCCTATAACTCTATATTAGTCCATTCTTCTACTTATAGGAGGGTTTTAAACAAAGTGTTTTTCATTGCATTTCCTTAGTATTTTACATGAATTAATGATTAAACATTAGAAATAAATCATATTTGTATTTAACTTTGACTTAATTTGCAAAGACAATATGCCAAACAAGTTTTTGTGCAACTTGTGATGTTTCCACACGGGATGTTTTGGTTATAGTGGCTACAACTCCAAACTTCGTTGCTACAACTTTGAACTACATTGTTGCAACTCCAGTCACACTCCAGTTTTTGCAACTCTGACCGTTGAACGTTGCTACAACTCAGCAACATTGTTCTATGTTGCTGCAACTCTAACTATGTTGTTGCAATTCCTATAGTTTTCAGGCAGTTAACTTGCGACATGATTTTTGAGCAAATGAAGACGAATTTGAAAATTCTAAAATATGGGTTGTGTGTAGAATAAGCAAAACTGACTAACATGACGAAAGATTTATAAAAACTTGCACATGTAAGAGATACGACCATTTTCCTAAAGACGTAAAACCCCTCTCTATGTTGCATTTATAACTCTCCTTTCCTCGACACCTTTGTCCTTATGATGAATTTGGTTCATAGATTCAAAACACCAACCTATCAAAATTACTATTTTGGAGCTTACTTTGGAAAATTCAAGGAAGAATATGAAAACAACCATTAAAAGCATGTATAGAGGAGTTCTATGCACAAAAATCCAATTCTTGGAAAATATTAAGTGAAGATTAAAAGGAACAAATCTGATCTAACCTTTCTTATTAGATTCTCTTATCTATCTTGCATTTATAGCATTCCTTCTCCTTGACTCTTTTATTCTATTGATGAATCTCATTAATAGATTCAAAATATCAACCAATCAAAATGACCATTGTGGAACTTACTTCAGAAAATTCAAGTATCAAATCTCAATCCCATAAGAATCTGAAAACAACCAGATTTACTATTACAATTGTTTTCTAAACTTGCCCATTTGAACAAAAACAACTTAACCACCATATTTGCATTATTATTTTGTCAAAAATCCAATAGATCATAACTAAATATGTCTTAGACAAGAAAAACTAAAGTCACATTGGTTAGGAATTTTTTTTTTTTTTTCGTAGTACGAAAAAAAAAAAGCAGCATTTATATTAATGATAAGTGTATTTACATACAAAAAAGAGATATGCTTAGAAAGAAAATGATAATAAAGGTTGTGTAGAAACACAACACGCTAAGTTGAAAAAACATTTTGCATGGAGAGATGCAGGTTGTAATATGAAGTAAATATGTGAGCGAAAAAACAGACTATCTTCGCTCGTAGATACCAAGATGACGTCCAGGTCCATATAGATAGTAGACAAATCCCAGCAGATTGAGAAAAACAAAAAGGTAGTGAAGAAAACATACCTTCTGTGGAGAGGTAGAGGCATGAGCAAAAAGAAAATATAACCTGAAGGATACCAAAAATAGAGTGGATTAAGTACCCAACAAGGAAAAATCTTCTATCTGATATGTGGTTGATCCCATTTGAATCTCCATTTTCCATATACCAAGCTGGCTTGTTAGCCCTTTCTTTGACAAGATATCAGCACGTTGGTTCTGGGCTCTGTCCACATGATTGATACAAAAATCCTTTTTTCTGTTCCATAATGCTTCTATCCTGTTCATCCACCATGTTAACATGGGGTTCTTTATAGATAATTTTCTTTTGACCGGAGAACAACTATGATCTTTTGTGGAATAATTAAATTTTCTCCTGTACCCATTCTATGGAGAACAATTATGATCTTTTGTGGAATAATTAAATTTTCTCCTGTACCCATTATATGATCAAACCCGATATAAACATTCCTGCCATTTTGAAAGTTCCAAGAGAGATTTTTTAGAAAGATAGACTCAATTTTCCGGAAACTCAGCCATATAGCAGATCCTTGAGGGTAACCAATAGTCCCTTTTCTGTACCAATATATTAAATCTTTGTTCCCCATATACTTCTTCCTTAAGGATGTACTCCATAGACTGTCCCCATTTATGCCTCTCCATAATGATTTACATAGAAGAGCTTTACCAAAAGTTCTTATATCCATAATACCCCAGCCACCCAGATCTTTTGGGATCGTAATATTCCTGAGTTTAGTCAAATGATATTTTCTTTTTCTTTACTACCTCCCCATATAAAGTTTGCCATCAAACTGTTTAGCTTTGAAATGATCCTTGTGGGTAAATACAAAAGATGGGCCCAATAAACTGTCATTTGTGCCAGTACCGCCCTGCCTGCTATAGAGAGACACTTGAATTCCCACCCTGTTATTCTTTTGAGGAAGTGGTCCGTGGTTCACATCCAATTAGCTTTTTTATAACCCATTGGTTTAAGATGAAAACCAAGATATTTTACACCATCCTTAATGGGTTTCACCTTTATATTGAACAGTTCCTCCAGATGTTCCTTTGAATCCATATCTCCATGTTTGTTTAAAGGATTTAGTTAGCACTATTGTAACAATTCCATTTTATAAATTATTCTTGCATGTATAAAGACAACATGATATCAAGTGTAAAAGAAGGGAATGGTTAGAGAAACAATACTGAAATAATTCATTGTTGAGATTTTATTTTTAATTGTAGTTTTACGAATTTCATAGTGTGCGATTTAATGTAGTAATTTTCCTTTGCATTGACTTTTAATTAGCTTAATTCACTTAATTAATTATTGTCGTCAATGTAGCGAGTGTTGAGATAGGACAATATCAACACTTTGTTCCATGTAGGCGGGGCCCACTACAATATAATACTGCTACATAGTTTAAATAGCTTCTTTAATTTCATGTCATTATTTTTTAGAATATTTCTTTTATTTCTGTAACTTGTTTTCTATCCTCTTATTCAATTTGTTCATGCAATTAGATTACACATGAAATCATATTTATTTATTTATGTAATTGATTTCTTATGCCACATTTGATTCATTTATTTATTCCTAATGCTTATATTATGGATTGAGTTACATTCATTATTATCATTGAATAAATGTGCTTAATGCAATGATTAATGATTACATTTGTTGGTCAAAGTAGAAACACGGATCATCTTGAGAAAGATTAGTCTTTCCATTTACTTTTCTACAATTCAAATTAGATGTTCTATCATACAGTGTGCTTTTGAACGATCACTCCAAGTGGTTGAAAGGAGGGAAATTGCACAATGCACTACCTTCTTTGCATGTGTGTTTACTTTTCTGCAACTGTGAATTTACCTTCCTATAATTTAGATAAGATCCTCTTCTATAATGTGCTTTCGAACAATCACCCCAAGTGGTAGAGAGGAGGGAACCAACATAATCCACCACTCTCTTTACATGTGTCTTTACTTTTTTGCAGATATGAGTTTACTTTCCTGCAATCTAGATTAAGAAGTGTGTTTACTTTCCTACAAGTAGCTTTAATCACTTAACTTTTGAATTTGTAGAACCTTTCCAAACTTGTGAATTATCTATACTCCATCTGTATCAGTAATCATTGATACTCCAATTACAAACAACCCAATTAAAATAGAAATTGTGATCTGCATATATAGTGCACGATAATTCATAATTTCCATACAAATCTTCGATTAACAATTAAATGTACAATCCTTTGGTTGTCATTCTGATCAATTAGAAAGATAATTAAAATGCCCATCAACACCTTAGTATGACTGAGGATTAACTCCACAAGGTTTTCAACAATAATCGAAACAAACTTTGAGGTTGACAATGCCCACGAAACACCCAGAATAAGGGAGCACTTGACTTTTAAGGACTTAGAGCCAAGCACAACATCAAATCCAGAATGAAGAGAGTACACCTTAACAAATGAAAGCTAAGCATTGTTTAATCATTGTTTGCTTTTGTTTGCTTTCTCCATTAAAGTTGAACGACCTAAGTTTAGTCATTGTGATACGTAGTTTTGTCAGAGATGTGTTCTTTTTCAACAATGGTGCTTCTTTTATATGAACGGGAATACAAGGTGAAGGACATGACACGACGAAGCTCCAACTGGTGGTACCAATGTTTAGGTCCCAGAGGTGAAAACGAGTGTTGGGAGTGTAATGCCCTATGCTTTGAAAAAGGGTTTCTTACATAAAAAGGTTCCAAAAAGTTCGACTATCACATTATATGAACATAAATATTTCAAACTCAAAAATCCTAACAAAGGGCAAAAAACAGACCTTTAAATCTATATCATGTCAAAAGAATAACTCCAATGTTAAATGATATTGTATGAGTGAGTAATAGGTTATTCAAAACAAGTTATGCAACCTTTAGCTTCATTTTCTAAGTTGAGAAACTCTTCTTCTCCACATATGACTCTTCATTTCTAATATTTACCAGTCTAGATCCATCTAACTTTGGATCTATCATGCACTGAGAGAGATCAAATCCCTAAGGTGCGAACCTTTCCTCAAATTCTACACTCCAAAAATAAAGTTTGCAGCTCGGGGGATTTTTAGTTGTTTATTTATACATTTATTTAATTTTTTTATGAGCCCACATTATTTAAATGTTTGGTATAATTATTTAATTTTTTTCATTTTTAGATTTTTATTTTGGCCGACATGGGTAAAATTTCAACTTTGATGATGGACGGTCACCCTTACACATCCTAATGGGTTGTATAATGTGTATCTCAATGCAAACAGCCTAGATCCATGGAACTCTAGATCTATCATGCGTTGAGAGGGATTGAAATCCCTCAAGGTCGGGCAAACCTTTCCTCAAATTCTACACTACAAAAAGAAAGTTTGCATCTCAGCGGAATAAAAAAATTTAATTGTTTATTTAAATTTTTTTATGAACCCACATTATTTGAATGTTTGGTATAGTTATTTAAATTTTTTTCATTTTTAGATTTTTTATTTTGGCTGACATGAGCAAAATTTCAACTTTGATGACAGACAAACACCCTTACACATCATACTAGGTTGTAGAATGCGCCTCTCGGTGCAACAAATAACACAATCCTGAAAGATTATTGAGCTTAGAGGCTCATTCTACAACCCAGTATGAGGAGATGTGTAAGTATGTCTATGTTTAGCATGGAGTTGACAAGTGTCCCTCTTAAAATAAAAATAAAATACACTCTAATGTTTCCTACAATATGGTATGCATGTAAATTTATTAGAAGTAAAAAAAAGTGAGTAAAATGTTTAAACCTTACATTTTTTAAGAATTTCCAAACCAGGATTTAAATAAACTATTGGATGAGTCATATTGGCTAATTTATGTCGATATCAACTCTATATATAGAAAAAAAATTGTTAAAAGAAAATATTTTAATGTTGTATATAATGAAATACTCAATGTGGGTTATCCATTAAATAATTAATACGAATTAATATTGATGTATAGTTAAAATATATTAATAATAAAACAAACCATTTTAATTTGTGTTGATAAAATGTCTCCATGTATAATGTTTTATTTTTAATGTCAACTATATATATTATACATTGCTTTAAAAAAATTATGTATATTTTATCAAAAATAAAAGCTTTTATGGTTAAAATGTTTGAAGTGGTCTCAGTGTTTTAGAGTTTGGTGCTCTATATATTTTATAAAGCATTTAAAAATACAATTTAGATAATGAAATATTACATATTGTATTTTGCACTCATGTGAAGAAATTTAATCCCTCTCTGCGCATGTTAGTGTTGAAATTTCTAAGTCTATCCCTTAGAAATTTAATTTGTGTTCTTCTGGTTTATTTCTTCTACTTGTTAATTCTGAACAAGTTATTTAAAACAAAAAAATAATGAAATAAACACAATGCAGTCTCAACATCTACAGATCAACAGCTGAAAGAAAACAAACACACAAGTGACACCGTTATTTTTGGACAACTCGTCCCCGGAAAAACCCAATGCGGGAAAACTTGTGCAGCAATTATGAGGTTTTTTTATTATGCAGTATTTCCTTGAATACAACTAGGTGCCAAACTGGCTCACCCGACAGAGGAAAACAACCAGTAGTAATACCTCTCTATTCAGAAACAGATATTCAAAAAACTTGTCCCACGAAACCCTCTCCAACAACTCTGAAGCACTGCATCAGCCTCCTGCTACTCTGCGTCAACATCGGAACCCTCTATGTCATCTCTCTGAGGCACTGCGCGGCCTCTGGGACCCTCTGCGTCACCCTTGTTGCCCTATGTGTGGATGACACGTGCCCTCTGGCCTCTACGTTGTCTCTGTGTGGCCTGCTCTAGCTGCTACGTCTCGCTCTCTGCCTCTGCGCTGGTCTCTCGGCACTATCTCTGCCTCTCTGTCCAGTACTCACTTCCCCTCGTTGCTAATCACTAATTCGACTTTGCTTAGCAACCCCGCTCTAGGAAATCGAATGACTGATCACTCTGGTGTCTCTTCCAACTAACCCTCAAGCCTCCTCTTGGTCCTTCAACGGCCGAGATTAAATTTCTAATCAACAGCTAAGATTAGATTTGGCTTGATCCATGACTTTTGGAACCTTCTAACCCAATTTTATATTAATACTCATTAATATTTTACTTTTCATAAGTTTAGACTTAGGAACTCCATTAAAAATATTAATTATTTGAATATCTCCCAAACTGGTTATAATCTGCCTAAACCATTTCTAGGTCTTGGAGATCTCATGTGCTTTAGCCTCTCCACCAATTTTCACGGCTAGAGCACATTCGATGCTACCCCAAATCAACACTCCCTCTTAGCGAATATTGTGCTCTAGTAATACTCCACAATGAGCATCACTCTAATTATATGGCATCACTCTAATTATATGGCACTAGTACCTATGCTGATGCTAGGCCTCCCCGCCCAACATCTTCTGCAATGTTACCCATGGCTCTACCACTGCCATTGCTGCATCTATATAACAACTCCCTCTGCATCCGTGATGTTGTTGGTCCTCTCTCCCAACACTACATTTGCAACTGGAACCCTCTCTCATCATGCTGCATCGTGCTACTACATATTGCTACTGCACTGCAACTCAATTACTGAGAAGTAACTAATCCACCCAACTATTGACGTCCCTATTAGGCTAGAAACACTCTTGATGCTAAATCTCCCTCTGTCGCTATCAAGTGCTCCCTCTATGACCTCTGTGCTGCTGCAACAATTCCCTGCATCTCGCACTGCTGCAAACTTCTTTGTGTCATCCTGCATTGTTGCAACACTCTTCGTGCCTCTCACAATGTTGTAGCCTACTAGCCTCGCACTGCTCGGGGACTCCCGCACTGTAGCACCCTCTGCCGCTTCATCTGCATCCGTCTCTACCCACATCCGCTAGTCCTGCTACTCTCTCTTCAGGGCTCCCGTAGCAAGGTATAATCCAAGAGGTTGGGTACTTCAATGATCCTGCCCCTCATTGCATGTAATCCTCATGACTACAGCTCGATGAATCCCCACCTCTTCTCTAGAGGTACATGAGCACTCATGGCACAATCGTCATCCTCCTCAACCTCCTTCTCTGCCTTAGCTGGCACTGCCTTAGATTCAGACGCATCTCCCTTGTTCTTCTTCCTCGGACACTGGTTTGCATGATGACCCAGTTCCCCACAGTTGAGGCACTTGACCTTGGAGAGGTCTTTTTTCTTCCTCTTCTCCATCTTTCCTGCAGATGCCAGAGCTACATCCTCTTCCTCTTCCTTCTTGATCCAGACTCCTTTGCTGCCTCCTTCCGTCTTGCTCAGCCTTCTGATCTCCTCTTGGCGAAGAGTCGCCCACAATTCTTCCCTCTTTGGAAGATCCGCCTTGCCCAATATGTTCTGGACAAATGTCTCCCACTCCTCAGAGACTGCATTAAGTGTGGTCCTCACCAACATCTCCTCATCCGGCGTGACCCCAATGGAAGTCAGTTGGTCTCAGATCTCCTGCAACCAACCGAGGAAGTGATCTATCTGCTCCCCCTTCTACATCTGGTATGACCGCAGTTGATTCTCAAGTAACATCTTCCTCTGCACAGAAGTATGCTGGTAGAACTTCTTCAAGGCGTCCCACATTTCCTTTATCGTCTCCTTCTCAGCAATATGTTGGACAACATGATCCTTGACCCCATCAAGGATGATGCATTTCACCTTCGCCATTGCCTCCTCATACTTCTCATTATCAGCAGGGTCAACTGGGATTGCCATTATTCTCAAGGCGGAGGCCTTGATGCGATGTCTATCTAAAATGGACAGGATCCTGGCCTTCCAAACCACAAAGTTGGACACCCCATCTAGCCTGTCCTGATCCCTCAGCCCATTCATGGCCATCTCTCTACTCTTTTGTCGACTCCTCCGAATCTCTCTACTTCCCTTTGGAAATTCTCTTTTCGACTCATGTTGAGTCTCTCTACTTCCTACCTAGAAATTCTCTGCTGGACTCCCTCTAAGTCCCGATTTCCCTTCTGGAAATCCTCCTGCCAATCATCAAGTTGCACCTCTCTGATCTCCTGTGCAACAACGACACTGATCCGGATTCCTTGGCTAGAAATCTGCCTCGGTAGAAACTCTCTCTACCTTGGTTTTTCCCTATTATGTATTGTTCTGCCCACAATACCCCACCAGCTTCGCTCCCGCAAACTTCCCACAACTTCCTATGCCCCAGCAACTGAAGGACTAAGCCTCTAGGCTCTATGCAATCCCGACACTGGCAAAACAACTCCCTCAGCCAACTACGTCAACCTCTTGGTCTCTACGTGGCTCTGCGTGAGCCTCTTTCTGCCCCCCTCAGCCTCCACGCTGGCCTCTCTCTAGCCCAGATTGATGACGCAGTCCCTCTGTGTCAACCCTTCTTATGTCGCTTTCTACAAGGATCAACTTCTATCACTCGGGACAGTTGATCCTGCTGCAAAAGCTCTACTTAGCTGATGCCTTCAGCTCTCATGTGATCTGCAACCACCCTTTGATACCATGTTGAAATTTCTAAGTCTATTCGTTAGAAATTTAATCTGTATTCTTCTGGTTTATTTCTTCTACTTGTTAATTCTGAACAAGTTAAATAATGAAATAAACACAATACAGTCTCAACATCTACAGATCAACAATTGAAAGAAAACAAACACACAAGTGACACCATTATATTTTGACAACTCGTCCCCGGAAAAACCCAATGCGAGAAAACCAGTGTAACAATTCTGAGGATTTATTATTATGCATTATTTCCTTGGGTACCAAACTGGCTCACCCGACAAAGAAAAACAACTGGCAGTAATACCTCTCTATTTGGAAACAGGTATTCAGAAAACCTGTCCCACGAAACCCTCTCCCGCAACTTTGAAGCACTGCGTCAGCCTCAGAACCCTCTGTGTTGGCCCTTTGGCACTGCGCAGCCTCTTGGATCCTCTGTGTCACTCCTTCTGCCCTCTACATGGATGACGTTGACCCTCTGGCATTTGTGTTGTCTCTGTTGAGCTCTGGGTGGCCTGCTCTAGCTATTGTGTCTCACTCTCTGCCTCTGCGCTGGTCTCTCAGCACTATCTTTGTCTCTCTGTCCAGTACTCACTGTTCCTCGTTGTTGATCACTGATTCGACTTTGCTTAGCAACCCCGCTCTAGCAAATCGACTGACTGATCACTCTAGTGTCTCTTCCAACTGACTCACAATCCTCCTCTTATACTTTTCATGTTGGCCCTTCAACGGCCAAGATTAAATCTCTAATCAATGGCTAATATTAGATTTGGCTTGATCCATGACTTTTGGAACCTTGTAACCCAGTTTTATATTAATATCCATTAATATTTTAGTTTTCTTAAATTTAGACTTAGGAACTCCATTAAAAATAATAATTATTTTAATATCTCCCAAACTGGTTAGAATCTTCTCAAACCATTTCTAGGTCTTGGAGATCTCATGTTTTTTAGCCTCTCCACCAATTTTCATGGATATAGCACATTCAATGCTACCCCAAATCAACAGTTAGATCCATGCTTAAAATGGATCTATATTGGTTTGTCTAACAACCCCATGCCCCCTAACAAAGTCTAACTATATAGAATGGACCATATATCTAACCATTTATCGAATAATATGCACCCTAAGCCTGAGTATAGGCATGAGAGAACTTTGCAAATTTGGTTTGGATTCACATGGTTGTGCATGAATATAATTTTTTAAATTAAATTTTGAATATTTAATATTTTTTTTATCAACTAGATTTTCTTTCCCATTTTTTTAACATTTACAAACTAGTTCTGCTTTTTAAAGTCAACTAGTTTGGTCACCATTTCGATCCACTTTTGGATTTTAGCAATGTCGAAAATATCGACGATACATCACCACTATTAGGAAATATCGTGATATTTTCACTCCCCGAAAATATCACGATATTTCCGAGATATCGTTGATATCTCACGAAAATATCGTGCAACGATAGTAAATATCGCTGGTATGTCTAACCCACGCCTAGAAAAAGGACAAAGCGATTTTTTTTTTGCTCATTTTGGTTTTCTGAGTGTTGGAGAAGGAAGGGGAGAACATTGTGGTAGTTGTCAAGGAGGAATTGAGGATCGAAGGGCCATTATCACCAGCAACTACGATTTTTTTTTATTATCAAAGGTTGAAAAACAGTGAGACAATCTTCATTTCTTCCATTAACACGTATGTTCTTAAAAACTCCTATGTTGATGATTTTTTTCATAGATTTAGGGTTATTCTTGCTTGCCTATTTGCCTACCAACATTTTGCTTATTTTTTCCATTTGCTATGATTTTCATGCCCATGAGCCAATGCAAGGGTTTTCTCCATATTTGGACAGCAAACTCCATTTCTTTTTTTAACTTTCAAATGCACCCTCTTATAATCATTTTTCATTCAATTTACATTGCAAATAATGTAGCAAAAAAATTATTTTGTAAAATGAGGTGGCTATTACTTATTATTTTTTGTGTATTGGTGGAGTAACTTTAATCATTAATTCCATTTTTTTTGTTTTTTTGGTGCCCTAGGTTTGAATTAGTTCACTACAAATATGTGAAAAGCCTTGGACCCATTTTGGGAGTATGTGGAGCCTGATGGTGGGACAAATCGAGCATATCTATCATACAAATTGTGTGCGACCAGGATGACAGGAGAGGTTATGCGATTGAAATACCATTTGGCTAGACTCCCTGGACATGATGTTGGACTTTGTACAGTTTCTAGTCCAGAGCTAATACAAAAATCTCTTGAAGCAATTGATGAAAAAGATAGAAAGAAGAAAGAAGCAACAAGAAACAAGGTTGAACGTGCAGGTATATATTTTGGGATATCTTCTTCTGATTTTGAGGCTGAGGGTATTGGGAGGGGCTCCATAGCATCACCTGCTACTGCTAGTGCCAGGTCATCATTTTTTGTTCCACAAACAGGACATGGAGCACAACCTTCCATAAAATCAATCGTTAAAGAAAAGGAGAAGCAAAAAGAAGCTAGAGTTATGGGGAAGTGTATTTTCTAGAGCGACTTACCTCTCAGCATCACCAAGACCAATCCATTTTGGTAGCCAATGTGTGATGTTATTGTTGTTGTGGGCCCAAGGTACAAAAGTGCTACATATGAGGAGTTGTGGGGACCAATTCATTAAGCAGAAAAGCATGACATCAACTCTAGATTAGCAGAGTCAAAACAAACATGGGAAGTTTTTGGATGCACAGTGATGTCTGATGGTTTGAAAAATAGGAAGGGTAGGACCCTTCTAAATATCTTGGTACATTGTCCTAAAGATAGCATGTTTATTAAATCAATGGATGCATCAGCACATATCAAATATGCAACAATGATATGTGAGTTGTTAGATGGGTTCATAAGGGAGAATGGTGTGCATAATGTGGTGCAAGTCATAACAATCAATGCAGCTAATTATGTGTTTGTCAGCAGAATGCTTATGGAGAGCCACTGCACATTGTTATTGTTGAAGTTTCTAAGTCTACTTAATTAGAAACCCTCCATGCACTTTATCTGATTTATTCCTACCTACTTGTTCTGTTACTTAACAAGTTATTTACAATGTAAATACTGAAAATAAACACTAGTTCATGCCCAACATATTACAGCTCAACAATTGAAAGAAACAGGAAACAATCACGCCATATGACACCATTATTTTTGGACCAATGTCCCTCGAAAAACCCAATGTGGAAAATCCATTGTAGCTATTTGAGGGTTTTCTTATTAAGCAATATCAGAGTACAATCTGGGTGCTGAAACTGGCCTACCCAACAGATAATTTCCTTGGTAGTAATACCTCTCAGTTTGAGACAAATCTCCTGGCTGAAACCCCGGATAATCCTTCCGACAGCTCCTCAGCGCCAATCTGCCATAGAAACCACAACATCAACCTTCTCTGGACTGCGTCAACCCCTCTTTGCCCAGCGATGGCCCTGAGTCACCCCAAATGGGTTTGCTGGCCTCTCTGAGGCTCTGCGCAGCTCCCAGCTGCCTTTGCGTGGCCCTGCGTGAGCCCTGGCTGGCTTTGCGTCACTCTCCCTGACTACTGCGCTACTCTCCCGACACTATCTCTGCCTCTTTGTCTCTTTGTACTCAATGCCCCTCCATTGCAACTCCGATCACTGATTTTATTTCTCTTAGCAAACCCCGCTCTAAAGAATAGAATGACGAATCATTTGGTGTGCTCTCCAAGTGACCCTCAAGCCTCCTCTTATACTTTTCTTGTTGACATATCAACGATCGAGATTAAGTCCAAAGTCAACCGCTAAGATTATATCTGGGTTGATCCATGTCTTTTGGACCATTCTAACATAGTTTCATATTAATTCACATTAATATTTTAATTGCCCTAAGTTTAGACTTAGGGACTCCATTAAAATTATTAATTATTTTAATATCTCAT
The DNA here is from genome assembly GCA_031772625.1 of Pinus tabuliformis. Classification (NCBI taxonomy): domain Eukaryota; kingdom Viridiplantae; phylum Streptophyta; class Pinopsida; order Pinales; family Pinaceae; genus Pinus; species Pinus tabuliformis. The sequence goes on along the minus strand of CM062818.1, from coordinate 2,023,581,453 downwards.
GAACTGTTTAGAATCTGCCCAAACCCTTTTTGGGTATTGGAGATCTCATGTGCCCCAATCTCTCCACCAAATTTCGTGGCTACAGCACATTCGATGCTACCCAAAATCAACACTCCCTCTTAGCGAGGACTGTGCTCTAGCAATACTCCTCACTGAGTATTACTCTGATCATCCAGCATTGGTCCCTGTGCAGATGCTAGGCCCATTGCCCATCATCCTCTGCACTATTGTATCTTGTATTGTTACCCATGGTTCTGCCAGTGACACTGTTGCATCTGTACGACAGCTCCCTCTGCATCCGTGTTGTTGTTGGTCCTTTCTCCCAACACTACAACTCCTCTCATCATGCTGCATCATGCTTCCCACTGCTGCATTGCAACTCAATTATTGAGAAGTAAGTAACTGATCTCCCAACTCTGACCTCTCTATTGGACTACAGATCCTCCTAAGCTCCCTTTCCCACTGACAAGTGCTCCCTCTCTGACCTCTACGCTGCTGCAACAACTCCCTGCATCTTGCATTGTTGCACACCTCTCTGTGCCATCCTTCACTGGTGCAACACTCTTGTGCCTCTCGCATAGCTGCAACCTTGTTGTCTTGGGACTCCTGCACTGTAGCTCTCTCTTCTGCTCCATCCACATCCATCTCTACCCACATCATCCAATCTTGCTACTCCTCTTCGAGGCTCCCGTAGCAAGGTCTAATCCAAGAGGCTGGTACCCCGAGGATCTTGCCCCTCATCGCCTGTGGTCCACCTGACTATAGCTCAATATCTCCCCACTTCCGCTCAAGTGGTATGTGTGCACTCATGGCACAGTCATCGTCTGTCAAAACTTTCTTCTTTGCCCTTGCTAGTGCTACCTTAGTCTCGGAAGACTCTCCCTTACTTTTCTTCCTTGGACACTGTTGGAAATAATACTGAGAGGGGCGGGGGGGGGGGGGGGGTGAATAAGTATTATCAGATCAGATAAAACTTTTCAATTTCATACTCAGAAACATATACGCGACTTCAGTTAAGTGAACCCGCGTGTACACGCGACTGTGTCTAAAGCAACTAGCGTATATGAAGAGATCTTATGATTCAGTTAATCTTATCTTCAGTAAATGCATCAGGATATTATTAAGCATATTAACAGTAAACAGGTGCAGTATAACAGAATAGATCATCACACAAAAGCCACACACATGAACACCATGATATAAGGTGGAAACCCAATGTGGGTGAAAACCACCTGCTGCAATTTGTCTCTTTCTTCTTTAATGAGAAACTTCTTTTACAATGTACTGGTGCAGTCCTTTACCAGCACGCAGGCTACAACCCTCTCTCGTTTTCCAACTACTTTTGGAAGGGAGCTACAACCCCCTCAGCTCTTGTACTAGCTGATCCATTTACTAGTACGTAGGTGCTGACCCTACAACCTTCAGGGACCACGTTTCATACATTTTCATACTGGATCCAAGAGTACAAAGCAAACATTACCGCAATACAATCATCAACTTATACTTGCATCATAATTCATTAAACAACCCAATACCGAATCACTGAAACCCTGTCATCAAGAACACAGAACCCAAACCAGAATCTAGAACTCTGCAACAACCACCAGAATCAGCAGCAACCTGAAATATCAACACTTATCATGCATACGCTACTTCACTGTACCAAAACCGCGTGTATACGCGCTTTCTCCAAAGGCAACCCGCGTGCAGATCTAGAAATGATTACTTCTGCCTTTGCTGTCAGATCTGACCCTTGCCAAGCGTCCCGAACAGATAACCAGCAATACCAGATCCTCTCACTGCGTCAGACACACACACCTCATCTTTGCCTAGTGATCTTCTCCTTATATAGCCTTAGGCCTTGTTCAATACCAAGAGCCAAAACCATAGAAACACAATACCATCAACTTCAAAACTAGGGATCGACACGCCCGTCGAGACACAATGGTCCGAAACCATAGGCACAACTTCCAAGGACTAACCGCCATGGACCAAAGGTACTTTTCCACATACACGCGCTTTTTCTGAAGCCAACCTGCGTGTACACGCGACTTGGTCTTAACAAACCTGCGTGTATGAACTTCCTTGGCAAGCTGTACTAGGATCTGTCTTCTGATTAAGTTGCCATCTCCTGTACCAACTTCTGAGCATCTGTACCAACCTCTGAGAGAGTTGCCATCAAGGACAACACTTGAATCATAATGCCAACAATCTCCCCCTTTGGACTTGATGGCAACCACCACACCAAGTCACTCTCCCCCTTTGACATCAAGGGCAAAGGGTGGACCAAGATATTCTCTTCTTTGGTATACCCTCTGCTGTCCATACTGCTGTCCATACTCCCCCTGAGTACATGCTGAAATCTCCAAATGTGCTCCCCCTTTGTGTATGCCAAAGTGTACCAATCTATCCATCCTGCTCTTGCTGAATTGTGCTGTTCATGCTCCCCTTGACTGTAGGCAAGATCTGCAAAAGATGTTCTTCAAGAAGAACAAAGACTTATACATCATAGAAGACCTTCCTATTACCAAAAGACTCAACATACATTCATCACCCAACCTAGTGGGGATATACCAATATTGACTCATCCACCTAACCATGTGAAGATACATGATAATACATGAACATTTCATCATTCATCCCAGGCATAGTGGGGAAACCAACATAGGCTGTTACATGACCTTGACATCATAAAAGAGATACATGACATAGTGATGAAATATCTAGACCAAGACTTATGAAAGCCACCAACAGCATCATGATCTGTACCATAAGCATCAGCCTGCAATACCATTCCTAAACAGTAAGATGTATCATTTAGCTTCATAGACTTTATCAACACCTTCTAACCATAATGCCAACAATGCATTATTTGAAGAATATTCTCCCCCTGAGTGTAAGCCAACCATGTCTGAACCATTTCCTGAGTCTGTTATGCTCCCCCTGAGCCTGAGCCAACCATGACTGAACCTGGGTCTGTTCTGCTGCCCTCTTTCCATATACGCGACTTTGCAGCCTGTAACTCGCGTATATACGCGACTTGTCTTCATTATATCAGCGTATGCAGGATGGAATACTGAATTTCATCACTTTCAGATTCCCCTGTGTCTGTTATGTCAGCTGACTGAGTTATCCCACACTTTTCTGTCTCTGTCTTCTTCAATTCCTGCAACTGTGATGATGTATGGTCCCCTTGTCTTGAATTTTGAAATCTGCTCCTGCATTCCCTTGCTTTATGCCCATAGTTGTTGCATGTATAACACCTTATATTTTTCATGTTCCTTCTATCACAATCAATTGCTTTGTGTCCATATGCATTGCAGGCAAAGCAATATCCTCTGAAGTACCTGGGATGCGATGATCTTTCTTGAACCATTCTACTTCTGCATCTGGCTGCAACATGTCCAAGATTATGACATACATAACATTCAACATTATTCAGCGGAGGAAATAATCGTCTATCACGTCCATAGTTAGGAGTAAAGGATCTTCCTTGAGGAATTTTTTTCCTTGGTTGTTCCTTGAGCATTTCAGATTTCTCATTAGAGTTTCTTGTCTCACCTTGTGAACTAGATTCACCTTCAACATATTCATGAAAACCAAGACCAGTCTTGATAGCAGGAGATCTTTGACTATTAAGAATATCATCCAAGACTTTAGAACTATCTTGAAATCGTAAAAGCTTATCCTTTTCTTCTAGTTTACCTTTCAAGATATTTACCTCAACTTGATGTTGTTCTTCCTTTTTCAGATACTGCTTCCTTAGGTCTTCTTCAACTTTTCTCCCTTCTTCCACTTGTCGCTTTAGTTTGATCACTTCATGTTCTTGATCTTCAAGATCTTCTTTTAGAGAGAGGATCTTTGATTCAAGTCTCTGAATAGTTGTGCTCTGATCTTTTGCTATATCCTGCAATTTCTCCCTTACCCTGGTTTCTGTCTCCAATAGTTCTTTTAGTTTGGCAACTTCTTCAGTTTCTGCATTCTTCTCTTCATGTGCCATGAGACTTTTAATATCCTCGCTATTATTGGATGAAGCATTCTTCTTCTTATGTGCCATGAGACTTCTAATATCCTCACTATCATTTAATGAACTTTTAATATGGGTATAATAGCTTCTACCATCTTCTTCATATATCTTTTCTTTGTTATGAGGACATCTAGCAGCATAGTGACCAACTCTACCACATAGAAAACATTTGAAAGGTAGCTTATCTTTGAACCGTCCAGATCCCCGTTCAAGATTCTTGACAAAATTTACCTCATCTTCTTCCTCTGACACTTCGAATGCGGCCTCTGGTGGTACCTCTTGTCGCATTTCAAAAGCAGTTAAGATCCCGTGAAGCTGTGACATGGTAATTTTCCACACATTCTCCTTTTCTTCTATGGCAGATACTTTAGAATCAAATTTAGTAGACAGAGATCTCAAAACCTTTTGAACTAAGACAACTTCCTCAAATTCTTCACCCAGATCCCTCATACAATTCACAATCTCATCCATACGCAGGAAATAATTAGCTACGCTTTCATTACTTCGCATCTTAAGAGTTTCATACCGGATTCTGAGAGTTTGAAGCTTTGCTATTTTTACCTGATCATCTCCTTCGTAGCTTGTAACGATTTTGTCCCATATTTCCTTAGCTGATTTGAGATGCATGATCTTCATAAATTCTGATTGAGTCAAAGTACTCAATAGGACAGTAACTACTTTGGCATTGAGCTCATATTGCTTTTTCTCTGCTGGATCTATAGGAGTTGCTGATGGGAATTTGTATCCTCCTTCTACGATTCCCCAAACTTCTGCTCCAAGCGACTGTAGATATGCAGTGGTTCTTATCTTCCAGTGAGTAAAATTGTTCCCGTCAAAGACTGGTGGCCTGATGTGTGCCTCTCTTTCTGGATTAGCCATTTGATGGATCTTTTCCTTCAAGCGATCAAGCTTTCTCTGAAGGACCTGCTCCGATACCAATTGTTGGAAATAATACTGAGAGGGGGGGGGGGTGAATCAGTATTATCAGATCAGATAAAACTTTTCAATTTCATACTCAGAAACATATACGCGACTTCAGTTAAGTGAACCCGCGTGTACACGCGACTGTGTCTAAAGCAACTAGCGTATATGAAGAGATCTTATGATTCAGTTAATCTTATCTTCAGTAAATGCATCAGGATATTATTAAGCATATTAACAGTAAACAGGTGCAGTATAACAGAATAGATCATCACACAAAAGCCACACACATGAACACCATGATATAAGGTGGAAACCCAATGTGGGTGAAAACCACCTGCTGCAATTTGTCTCTTTCTTCTTTAATGAGAAACTTCTTTTACAATGTACTGGTGCAGTCCTTTACCAGCACGCAGGCTACAACCTGCAGAGGGCTACAACCCTCTCTCGTTTTCCAACTACTTTTGGAAGGGAGCTACAACCCCCTCAGCTCTTGTACTAGCTGATCCATTTACTAGTACGTAGGTGCTGACCCTACAACCTTCAGGGACCACGTTTCATACATTTTCATACTGGATCCAAGAGTACAAAGCAAACATTACCGCAATACAATCATCAACTTATACTTGCATCATAATTCATTAAACAACCCAATACCAAATCACTGAAACCCTGTCATCAAGAACACAGAACCCAAACCAGAATCTAGAACTCTGCAACAACCACCAGAATCAGCAGCAACCTGAAATATCAACACTTATCATGCATACGCTACTTCACTGTACCAAAACCGCGTGTATACGCGCTTTCTCCAAAGGCAACCCGCGTGCAGATCTAGAAATGATTACTTCTGCCTTTGCTGTCAGATCCGACCCTTGCCAAGCGTCCCGAACAGATAACCAGCAATACCAGATCCTCTCACTGCGTCAGACACACACACCTCATCTTTGCCTAGTGATCTTCTCCTTATATAGCCTTAGGCCTTATTCAATACCAAGAGCCAAAACCATAGAAACACAATACCATCAACTTCAAAACTAGGGATCGACACGCCCGTCGAGACACAATGGTCCGAAACCATAGGCACAACTTCCAAGGACTAACCGCCATGGACCAAAGGTACTTTTCCACATACACGCGCTTTTTCTGAAGCCAACCTGCGTGTACACGCGACTTGGTCTTAACAAACCTGCGTGTATGAACTTCCTTGGCAAGCTGTACTAGGATCTGTCTTCTGATTAAGTTGCCATCTCCTGTACCAACTTCTGAGCATCTGTACCAACCTCTGAGAGAGTTGCCATCAAGGACAACACTTGAATCATAATGCCAACAGACACTAGGTCGCATAATGACCCAACTACCCACAGTGGAAGCACTTGACCTTGGAGAGAACCTTCTTCTTCCACTTTTCCTGCTTTCCCTCAGATGCTAGGGCAACATATTCCTCTTCCTGTTTGACTTTGATCCCCTTGCTGCTGCTACCTATCTTCGACTGCCATCTGATCTCTTCCTGGTAAAGAGCCGCCCACATCTCATCCCAAGGTGGGAGTGTCCCTCTACCCAGTATACTCTGGAAAGATACCTCCCAGTCTTTTGAGACAGCATTCAAGGTTGTCCTCACCATCAACACCTGATCCGGCGTGGCTTCTATAACAATCAACTGATCTCGGATCTCATTCAATCCTCCGAGGAAGGTGTCAAATCGGTTCTCCCTTCTTCATCTGATACAACCTCAACTGATTCTCAAGTAACATTATTCTTTGCACAGAAATATGCTGATACAATTTCTTAAGGGTCTTAAGGGCCTCCCACATCTCATATGTTGTTTCCTTCTCGGCAATGTGTGGTACTACATGGTCCTTGACCCCGTCAAGGTTGATGCTCTTGGCCCTCACCATTGCCTCCTCGTACTTGTTGTTATCATTGGGGTTGACTGGGATAGCTATAACCTTCAAGGCGAAGTTCTTGACACGATTTCTATCAAGTATGGATAAGATTCTGGCTTTCCAGACTACGAAGTTCGATGCTCCGTCCAGTCTATCTTGGTCTCTTACTCCGTGTAGTGCCATGATGCTCTTCTACTTCCCTCCTGGAAGTTCTCTATTTGACTCCTCTGAACCCTCTGAGTCTCGATTTCCTTCCTGGAAATCGTCATGCCGCTATCGAGATGCCCCCTACTCTGATCGTCTTGTGCAATCCCGGCACCAGCAACCCAACCTCCTCAGCCAACTGCGTCAGCCCTCCCAGCTTCTGTGTGAGGCTCCCTTTGCCTTCCTTAGCCTCTATGTTGCCTCTTTCGACTCACCCTTGATGACACAGGCACTTTGTCACCCTTCCCTAGTTGTTTCTCTGCTAAAAACAACTTTTGTCACCTTGGGACAACTGTTTTCCACTGCTATTGCTCTGCTCAGCTGATGTCCTCAGTCCTCCTGTGATCTGCAATCACCCATACCATGTTGAAGTTTCTAAGTCTACTTAGTTAGAACCCTCCATACACTTTATCTTATTTATTTCTACCTACTTGTTCCATTACTTAACAAGTTATTTACAATATAAATACTGAAAATAAACACTAGTGCATGCTCAACATATTACAGATCAACAACTGAAAGAAACAGAAACAATCATGCCATATGACACCATTATTTTTGGACCGATGTCCCCAAAAAAACCCAATGTGGGAAAATCAGTGCAGCTATCTAAGGATTTTCTTATTAAGCAATATCAGAGTACAATCTAGGTACTGAAACTAGCCTACCCAACAGAGAATTTCCTTGGCAGTAATACCTCTTAGTTTGAGAAAAATCTCCTGGCTGAAACCCCAGATAATCCTTCCGACAGGTCCTGAGCACCAATCTGTCCAAGAAACCCTAGCGTCAGCGTTCTCTGAACTGCGTCAGCTCCTCTTTGCCCAGCGTTGGCCCTTCGTCACCCCGGATGGGTCTGCGTCAGCCTTAGGAGGCCCTGCGTCACCCTTCTGGCCCTGTGCGTCAGCAACGCTGGCCTCTCTGAGGCTCTGCGCAGCTCCCGGCTACCTCTGCGTGACCCTTGGTTGGCTCTGCGTCATTCTCCCCGGCTACTACACTGCTCTCCAGCCACTATCTCTGCCTCTTTGTCTCTCTATACTCAGTGCCTCTCAACTACAACTCTGATCACTGATTCTATCTCTTTTAGCAAACCCCGCTCTAGAGAATAGAATGACTGATCATCTGGTGTGCTCTCCAAGTGACCCTCAAGCCTCCTCTTATATTTTTCTCGTTGACATATAAATGGTCGAAATTAAGTCCATAATCAACAGCGAAGATTAAATCTGTCTTGATCCATGTCTTTTGGACCATTCTAACACAGTTTCATATTAATTCACATTAATATTTTAATTTCCCTAAGTTTAGACTTAGGGACTCCATTAAAAATATTAATTATTTTAATATCTTTTGAACTGTTTAGAATCTACGCAAACCCTTTCTGGGTATTGAAGATCTCATGTGTCCCAACCTCTCCACCAAATTTTGTGGTTAGAGCACATTTGATGATACCCCATATCAACAATTATGGACTCCATGTGCAGCGCATTATATCAATTTGCTGCTTGACGATATGGGGAAACTCTTCTTCATCAAGGAAGTGAATGATACGGCTAGGAGCATCGCCAAGTTTACTTAAAACCATGCTTTTGTTCTTAGCCTCATGAGGAGGTACTATTGATTTTTGGGTACCATCGGATGAGCTCTAGCTCTGAAATTTTGTGGAAAGGTTGAACACATGAGATCTCCAAGACCCATATATCATTTGGAGAAATTCCACTCGGATTGTATTTTATTAAAATAATTAATATTTTTAATGGGGTACCTATGTCTAAACTTATGAAAATTAAAATATTAATGGGTATTAATGAAAATATGGGTGAGAAGCTTCTAAGAGACGAGGATAAAATCTATTTTAATCTTAGCTATAGATTAGAAACTTAATCTCGGTCGTTGATTTCTCAGTAAGAAAAGTATAAATGGAGACTTGCGGTCAGTTGGAGAAGACACAGAGAGATTGAGGAAATCAATTTTCTAAGGTGAGAAGTTCTCAAGAAGAAAATCGATTTGGGAGATCTTGCAGCTGAGGGGCAAGGATAGTTCGGGAATACTAACAGAGAGGTGGAGAGAAGCTTGAGGAAACAGCGCAATAGCCAGGAGAGCTAACACTGGGCCACTCTGGGCCTAGGCAACCTTAACGCAGAGCCAGAAGGGCCAAGGCAGAGGGAGAAAGTTTCCTTCCACGCAGCGAGTCGGAACTGTCGAGAACTGCCGGAACAGCTGAGAAAGTTGACGCAATGGGCAGAAGAGCTGATGTAGAGCCTCAAAGAGCACCATGCAAGCCCATGTAGTTACTGCGAAGGGGCAGCGCAGTTGTAGCCGAGACTATCTAGTTTTGTTGTCAGATTAGCCAAAATCTGCCGGGTGAAGTGAGGTAAAACTCACTCAGGCTTTCCGCCATTGTATTTCTCTGTCACTGGTTTTCCAGGAGGGCAACCAGCGTTTGTGTTCATACCTACTGCTTAATAATAGAAAACCCTCAATGTTGCTGCATCGGTTTTCCCACATTGGGTTTTTCCGGGGGTGTTTACTACAAAAATAAGTGTCCTCTGTTTGGTTGTCTCATTTATTGTTTAGTACTTGATCTGTATATTGGTGTAGGCTGCAGTGTATTTGCATTAATATTTTCTGAATACTTCTGAAAATAACTTGTTAAATGAAAAACACAAATAGGTAATGCAAATTAGTTTACTGTAGTAGGATTTTTGGTTTATTAGATTCAAAAAATTTCACAAGTATAATAAAAACAAGAACTTGTGGCGTCTTGCAATCACACGTTTTGCCATCAACTTTATTATTCTTCAGTCTTTGCTTCGATGCCAGTGCAAGAAAATGTTTGTCTTTGATGAGTGGCGCAATTGTAGATACAATAGGAGACAAGATAGGAGAGCCATTGCAAAAATGGTGTACTCTAAGACGTTTTGGGAGGGAGTAGAAGAGGCATGCTCAATTAGTGAACCTATAATAAAGGTTCTGAGATTGGTAGATGGGGACAAGCCTGCAATGGCTTATTTGTATGAGGCCATGGATAGGGCCAAATAGGCCATTCGTTCTTATTATGCAGACAAGGGTTCTGTTGGGCTTGATAGGCATATGATGTTATGGGATGTGATTGATAGTCGGTGGAGAAGGATGCTTCATCGACCCATTCATGCAACAACACTCTTCCTCAACCCCGCATTTTCATACAAATGCACCTTTAATTTTGATGGTGAGGTGATAGAAGGGCCCCATTCTTGTATTCAGAGGATGGTACCTGATCCTGAGCTTCGTAGCAAAATCAATCGCGAGATACAGTTTTATTAGAATTGCTGGCCTATTTGGCTTTGATGATACTATTAGGGAAAGGACAATCTTCATGCCTCGTAAGTGACAAGTCATCACTCATTAGAATTTTCAATTTAGAATTTCCTTATTTATAATTCTAGATTTTTAAAATTTGTTAAAATTGGCAACTAAAGCCAATATTCATGTGGGTCATCTTATTCATGGCTGATAATATTTTTATTAGATTCCTCTCATCGAGAGGTGTAAGATTGATATAAAGATCATCCGATTCCGATAAGTATTCATGGAGATATGAATTTATTTTGATTATGGAATTATTATCAAGCCGACCTACAACTCATGTAGGCTTAGAAGCCCAATAGTCACATCTATTCAAACATGATCATTTGTGCATAAATACAAGAGGACCTTTCCTCATTTGCACTCACTCATCTCATCACATCTCTCTCTCTACTATGCAGAAAAGAGTCTCTTCTCTAATGCACAGAAAAGGGTCTCTCTCTCACACATGTTAAGCCGGAATCTACTGAAACTGAAGCTGCAACTGCAGATCCAAAATTTGACCAGCGTGGACCATCAAACCCCTCTTATGATCTGCGATGTAGGTTCATCTGAACCTCCTCTGAAAGCTGCAACTTTTGGTGGTGGAATCAATCCAATCCAACAGACGGTTTGCGAGATATCGACTGCCCTAGTTTGAAGGACGCTGCTGAAACTGACGCTGCAACTGCAGAAGTAAAGTTTGACCTGCGTGGACCAGAAGATCTCCTCATCTAAACTACGTTTTAGGTTAATCTGAACCTCCTCTGAAAGATGCAACTTTTGGTGGTGGAATCAAGTCAATCTAACGAACGATTTGCAAGATATCAACTGGCCTAGTTTGAAGGAAGCTGCTGAAACTGAAGCTGCAACTGCAGAAGTAAAATTTGACCTGTGTGGACCAAAAGATCTCCTCATCTGAACTGCGTTGTAGGTTCTTCTGAACCTCCTTTGGAAGCCGCAACTTTTGGTGGTGGAATCAAGCCGATCTGACAGTCGGTTTATGAGATATCGTCTGCCCTAGTTTGACGATGAAGCCACTAATGCTGATGTTACTGATCTAGGGTTTGCTACTGCTGATATAAATCAGATTTATTGTACTATCTCTCTACTGAATTATTGAAGATAAAAGAAGATTTGATCAAAGGGTTTCCCCACACATTGTAGAGTTTGTCCCTGGCTAGCCGCCACATCTTGTGTCTCTTGTCTTGGCTTGTTTTCTGTCGATCGTTTAATGTTCTATCTGCACTTTACTTTATGTACATGTGATTGCTAAGCTGTGGAATATAATAAGAAAAAGAAGTAAATTGTTATAAGCATAGAACATACCATAACTTAACATGGTATCAGAGGTGAGGTGAAGACAAAGCCCGAGCAGGAGCAAGAGCAATCACCGAAGAGAAGATTGGTAAGGCTATCCTAAAAGAACTATGGGGTCTTCTACACTCTTTCTTGCTGAAGACAAGCTCCGTGAGGAAGTTGACAATCACGGATGGAAGATGTCTATCGATCTAACCCTAGACGATCAAGGAGTGTTGGACGATGTAAGAGGCAATATTGTTGAGCCTCCATCAAATGCATCCACTGTTGCCAGGTACAAATGGAAAACCGGAGAAGTCAAAACAAAGAAGATCATCCGAGACTCTATCAACAAGCACTTAGTGGCCTACATCTCTAATCTGAACACCTCCAAGGAAATCTACGATAGACTGGTGAGTTTATTTAAAGTTAATGATGCAAATCAAGTTTTGTTTCTTAGAAATAAGCCGAGGGAAATCAAGAAGGGTAAAGCTGAGAGTATGCAAGCATACTTCTTAAGAATCATCGAGATCAAGAACGATCTCCTATCTATTGGGGAGACTATTGCTGATAGGGAAATGGCACTCACGACTCTTGGAGGATTACCATCTGAATGGTACGTGTTCAAGACTACTCTTCTGAACAATCATGTAATTCCTAGTTTCAAGGAATTAATGGCTAGATGCATTCAAGAAGAAACAAGGGTAGAAGAGTAAGAAATGCCCATGCCTAAAGGTCCTCTTGCTGCATTTTCTTCTCATGCTAAGAAAAGAAATAATTCCAGGACTAAATCAAAAGGAAAGGCTAGACCTAAGGGTGGAAGAAAAGGACGATGTTACATCTGCGATAAAGCAGGTCACTATGCAAGGGAATGCCCTGATAGAAAGGACTCACACCGGGACGATGATCAAAATCCCTCTGATGGCAATAAAAGGAATGACAAATTCAATAGCAAAGATAAGAGGAGAGTTGGGAATCAAGAAAGAGGACAAGCATTCAAGAAGGCTAGAAATTCCAGGATGTATTAAATGCTCTTGACCTCTGAAAGAACCTAGTGTCCATCTCAGCAATGGAAGACAAAGCCTACAAGGTAACCTTCAGCGATGGCAAGGTACGCGTATCGAAAAATAATGTTAAAGATGCCTTTACTCTTGGGTTTCGTGTTGATTCATTAATCAGGTTGATGGAAGTCCACTAGGTATCATGTCTTATGACACATCTCTTCAGTCCGAACTTTGGTATCGGAGATTTTCCCCCCTTCATTATAATGCTCTACTCGGTGTAAGACAAATGGTGACAGGGATGCCCGAATTTTGAGTAGAGAAAGAAGGTGTATGTCTAAGATGTGCCGAAGGAAAGCTCAAAAGAGGACCATTCCCCTCAAGCCAAAGCAAGATCTCCGATATATTACAGTTGGTTCACTCAAGCATATCTGAGACTGGCATTCAGAGGGAGACTACTACACATACCCTGAGTAGAATGGTGTGGTGGAAATGAAGAACTGTACAATTGTGGACGCTGTCTCTATGGGTAGATGATGTAACAATGCCTGATGTGGAGTAACCAATGGATCCTATTTATCCACTTGATCCTTCCTCTTCTAAGAAGAGGCCTTCATGGCTTAGGGGGATACTTGATGATGCTGAAGGACATGATGCACCCTAAGGAACCTTTCGTGAAAGTAAGAAACCTAACAGGTATCAGGGATACCTGACCATCATGAGCACGATCATACAAAATGAGCCTTCATCATTCTCAGATGCGTCAAGCATCAAGTATGGAAGGATGTTATGATCGAAGAATATGAGTCTATTATGAAGAATGATGTCTGGGAAGTAGTTCCTAGACCCTAGGACAAGACAGTTGTTACTTCCAAATGGCTTTACAAGATAAAGCATGCAACAAATGGAAGTACGGAAAAGGCTCGTTTTGTTGCTCGTGGTTTCTCCTAGAAGGAAGGTATAGACTATGATATTTGCACCTGTTGCTAGATATATGACCATCCGCTTGATCATAGCGCTTGTGGCTTCACAAGGATGGAACCTGCATCAGATGGATGTCAAGGCCGCGTTCTTGCATGGATCGATCAAAGAAGAGGTCTATGTGGAGCAACCTGAAGGATTTGAGATTTATGAGTGAAAATCTCATGTATGCCGGTTGAAGAAGGCTCTCTATGGGCTGAAGCAAGCACCCCGAGCATGGTATGAGAGGATCGATAGCTACTTGATGAAGTTGGGATTCACTAGGAGTGACGCCGATCCTAACTTTTACTTTAAGGTTGAAGATGACAAACCTCTTAGACTAGTGCTATACGTGGATGACCTCTTTCTAATAGGTGCATACCCTCTCATTCACAAATGTAAGAGGGAGTTGGCTTCTGAATTTGAAATGAAGAACCAAGGACTTGAAGTGTAGCAGAAGCCAAGGGAAATTTTCCTATCTCAAGGAAAATATGCAGTGAAGATTCTGAAAAGATTTGGTATGATGGACTGCAAGCCTATGACTACCTCGAGGATCTTAAATTTCAGAAGTTATATGGTAGTGATGTCAGACCAGATTTGGAAAATGCCTCTGAGTTTCAAAAACTCATTCGCGTTGATGTTCTTAGTGAACCTCCGTCCGAACATATGTTTTGCAGTTAGCATTGTGAGCTCATATTTGGTTGAGCCTCACCAGATTGGTGCCAAGAATCTTCTGAGATGTCTGTTGTCGCACATATTGTCACGACAACGCTCAGACCGGGGGCTGTCACCCTGATCCCCGATATCTCCGTTTAAGCCTGTCTCCCGCGACTAAGGGAGGTAGACCCTATGAGATGATGAAAACCAACTGTGAACCAGTTGGGTTGGGAGACACGAAAAAACAAGCACTAAATTGATTTTGTTAAGTTAAAAGACCAGTGCCTTGTGGAGTTAATGTTTAAACGATTTATTATTAGATGTTGTAGAAATATAAACCATGTAGAGCAATCATTTATCATCAAAGATTAACTTTTACCAGATACGAGATAATCAATAAATGCTTAATGGTTTGAAGATACTCCAGCGATTAAAATTTCGAAAGATAAAGTGCTTCAAACAATCACGTAAAATATTAACCAGAGATCACATTCATGCAGTTAATCCTCAGATGAACATTGAATCATATTAAACACCAATTCCCAGGTCAAAATTTTAGCCTCAGCAAAAAAGAATGAAACCTAAGAAATTCCAGACCCAAGACTGAAATTTTCAATTTTTTTTTTTTTAATCAAAATATTTTTAAATATTTTTATTTTTTTATTTTCTAAGAATAAAACAAACTAAAATCTTAATAAAAATAAAACTTAAAACTATTCTAAATTAAACTAAACTAAATAAAACTTAAAATTATTAAAATCTACACTAAATCTAAAGTCTAATAAAAGGAGTTTTTATGTCTTTTTATATTTTATATTTTTTTTGATTTTGTAAAGCTTTAAAATTTTTATAAATTTAATTTTTATTTTTATTTTTTTAAATAAAAACTAAACTAAAATCTAACTTAAAAAAAGGTTAAAGCAAATAAAAATTAAAATACTTGAATTTAAATTAAACTAATTCTAAAAAATTAAAACAAAACTAAATCTAGCTCTACTAAACGAAACCCTTTTTTTTATTGATTTATATATTTCATGATTTTAAAGTTCTAAACTAAGAAAATTTAAAATAAAACGTAGCTGAAAGGAAAAGATCTAAAACTAAACTCTAGTTAAAAAAAAAAAAAAAATTAAACTAATGCCCGAAACTCATAAAAGACCTACGCATCTCAAAAAAAATTGGAAAATACTTCATTTCTTTTTGTTGGCTGCATATACAGGTTCGCAGGTGAGAGAAAATCGACGGCTTGGACAGCAGGACGGCAGCAGAGATCAACGATTGCAGATCATGAGAAGCTGCGTTTGTTGTGCTTGCTGGTGAGATAGACTGCGGGTTTTTGACAGTGAAGAGGTCGATGGATGGGAGGGATCGAGCTGCAGGCTGAGGACGTTGGAGAACAACGAAAGATAGATGAGCCATGCATACAGTTCACGGTTTTTGTGTGTGCAGGTGAACAACCAACTGGCCAAGCATGGAATCAGCGCAGAGATAGCAGCGTGAGGAGCTTAGAGTGGAGGCAGAGATGATTCTTGGTGGGACACTGCAGTTTTGGCACGCTCTAGGGACAATATGCAAGGAAAAAAAATTCGTGGAAATGGTAGCTGCAATGTTGTAGGTGATGGACGGCCAGATTTGCTGCGTGGAGGCTTGCGTTGAAAATTTGAAAGAAAACGTGGCATGAGTAGGAAGATCAATACGTTGAAGGACGAGGGAGATGGGACTGAGAGATGGACAATTTCTGGCAGCAAGGGTGAGAAATGAAACACACAGGTTTGAAACTTGTTTCGCAATGATGGAAAAATGCTGAAGCCACCAGAGGGAAATGATAGCTGCTGCGTGAAGGCTGAGAAGAGACTGCGGGCAATCCCACCAGGCAACCGACAATTACTTGAGCCACATATCTTCAGTTCTGTAAATAAAACCCTCTCAAAAGATTTCCAGATCTGAAAGTAACAGAGTTTAAAACCCTTGGACAGCCAAAACAGAGACTTTGCAAAAAAACTAGATTCTTTCCCAGACCTGCAATCTGCAAATGGAAAACAAAAAACCCAGAAAATAAATGCAAGGATTAAAAATAAAAACCCTACAAACTAGCTACGAATATACAATATTTACAGATCTAGGGCTCTTTAGCAGCCAAATTTGTCAATAATCCACGATTATATTATCAGAATTTAATTTTAATGTAAAACGCTTTAGAAAACCCTGCATGCATTCATAAAAAATATTTCGAATGATAAGCCCAGGATCAAGAACTGACTGGGCTCTTTCAGAAAACACAACCCGGGAGTTGGCTGGTTCAGCCGAGAACTTCCCCTAACGCTCGGTAATCTGAAAAAAGGATTTCATGCACAGCTTAAAATCAACCATTAACATAGAAGGATAAAACAATAGTGAAACCCCGATCAAATGGAGATACCTGCCACTATATTTCAGAATTTAAACTATTATTCAAACCTCAAAGATCAGACAAGATACCTATGCCTAGATCAATCTTCATTAAGCTATCATCAATGGTTGAAAATAAAATTATGCAGAAAAAAATAGAACAATCTTACAGCATTTCAGAAGAGTAATACCAGCGAGATTTTTAACCCCAAAGTCTTTCTTTATTGCACAAAAAATGACTACAAGAGAACTTTCTTTAGTACCAGACTCTCAGATCAAATCTGATCTCAAATGACCCCTAGCACCCTATTTAAAGCAAAAATTCCCAACAGCTAGTTCGAGTGATCCACGTCAAAATGATCTCGACCGTCGATGAGGATCAAGATATCTCTTAATCTCATCCGTCGAATTTTTAATGCTTTAAAAAATTGAAATTCTACATTTATTTACTCAAATTTATTTTTAGGTTTTTACTTTATTTTATTATTTTTTATTTTTTTAATTTTTTATTTATTTATTTTATAAATTTTATTATTTTTTATTTTTTGAAACTTTTATTTTTCAGTTGTTATTATTATTATTATTATTATTATATATATATATATATATATATATATATATATATATATATATATTTTAATTTTTTAATTTTTAATTTATTTTTAAATGGATCCTCGAACTTCGCCTTTGGAAAAATCACCTAGGACCTAGAACTTAGGACTTATGAGGAGATTAAAACATTTTCTAACCCTCAAAACACTTTACATCACGACTTTTACAACTTTACATCTCAAGGGGGAGAACCCATTTGACATAGACACCACCCAGTTCTGCGACACAACTATAATCTAGCAGATAAACACACTAGGATTCTCTTAAGATTCTAATGACCAAATCCATTCTGGCTTTGGGGTTAGGTTGAAGGAAAACTCTGCCGATCATAGATCGGTGAGACAAAAAACCTTCCGAAACGTAGATTATCACTAGAAAATTAGGTCCACCTAAGCAATTTACATACATGACTCAACTCTGCTAAGATTATTTACAATTCAATATGAAGACTGGGTTTACAACCTAAATTGATCAAGTCGATGATGACTGTCAAATGGTACGGGCATGTCGATCAAGCACTATCCCTTTTTGCGAAGAAAAGGGGGTGTACTGCTGGGAAGTTGACACGTAGTGGTCAACATCTGGCTCCACTTGGGGACACGTTGATGCACTGTAGGAATGTGAGAATCCAGAATCTGCACCCATGCAACACACAACAAAACATAAGTAGCGTCCATCCAAAAATCATCATATAACATTAAGCACAGGAAAGATATAAGCTCTTCATTTATTAACTAATCTAGAAAAGCAAATCTAATCCTAAAACAAAAATAAAAATGCTGAAATGACAAGGAGTAGGGTTAGAAATACAATACAAAGGATGCCCCATGGCATTAAATGTGTTCAATATAGTGTATACTGAGCATTTCCCTGCTTTCAGGAAAATCTGTCGGCTGCTTGTCAGATGTGCCATGTCCAATTCTGCATATGGTAGGACTTTTTCCTATCCGAAAATCAAGCTGCTCGCGGCCGTCTGATGCATCAAATCTTCTTTTCGTTTTCTTTCTCTTGTGCCTTTTCTTTGTGGCAGGCTGTATTAATGACGACGTGGAACTTTCTATTTCATAGCTCTTAGATGAAGTATGTAAGATATGTGTGACATGTCTTTCCTCATCTTGCATCTGATCTTTATCGTTTTTAATTTTATCTGGATCACCTTCAATTAACCACCTTTCAATCGAACCAATGACCTCCTCATAGTAAGATGGAGCTTGTTGCAGCGGATGAGAAGGCTCTTGATCTATTGATTTTTCCTGGTTTCCTTCATCTTCCGACTGCTGTTGAAATTTCTGAAACTGTATTTTAATGGCGTCTATCTGACTAGAGTGTTCAACCCTTATAGCACTAATTTCCCTAGCATGGTCTTCTTCCATGGTCATCAAGCAATGTTGCATAGCGTTTATCTCTTTCTTATGATTTTCTTGCATGGTCGTCATATTTTCCTCTAAGCTTGACATCTTGCTTTGCATAAAACTAATTTCTGTGTCATGATTAATCTTCATAGCTTCAATTTCCTTACTATGTTGATTTTGCATGATCTCCATCTCCTTATTACGCTTTTCCAGGTGGGTGCATAAAGTTTTCACATCATTGGCGTAATTAGTTTGATTTATCTCCATATTTCTTACCAGTAGCAATAGTTCTTGTATAATTTGCTTATGATCTTCCTTTTCATTGTCAACACTACTATGATATGCAATGGTACAAGTGGATGGCACATTCTGATATGAAGAATTGTCTTGGACAGCTGGACCTTTTACAAGATTACTTTCATTTTGTTGCACAATTTTAGGGGCACAAGGCGAGCTATCTGGATCACCATATCTATCTTTAAAAGCATCGACAATGTCTTGCAAAGAAATGAAGGAATCTTCAGGATAACTATTAAACCAGTTCAAAGAATCACCCTTTAAAGAATGGAAAAATAGACGCATCTTGACATCTTCATGATTATATTGAGGAAGTCTACAATATATGATCATTACACAAGTAAACTTGTTTAAATGTTGTCTAACAGCGACTGAATCACCACCTGAGAACAAAAATAATTTAGAAATGGCCTCTTTCGGAAAATCATGGAGATTATCAGTAAAATGACATGGTTTAAATGAATAATCCATGATGAATAATAAGGGATCAAATGGATGATAGAAAGAGATTTCTGCTCAAGAAAATTAAGAGATGAAAGAAGTGGAGTCGCCACTTGAACAATGAATCTAATTCTAGGATCCAAAAATCAACCAATCAAGCAGATATGAGAGAGGCTTCTTGTCTGGGAATTGAAAAGAAATGGAGTCGCCACCCAAACAAGAAACGAACTGAAGAGTAGTTGCTGATATGACGAAAGATAAGGCGATAAAAGATCCAAATGATAACAAAAACTGTTGAATCTGCGAGCTCAAATGAGAGATGAGAAAGATGAAAGAATGATGAAAAATGAGAAGATGAATGTCGTTGAAACGCCAGGGACAGAAAAACTCTGTCCCCGGCAACGGCGCCAAAAAATGTTGTCGCACAGATTGTCACGACAACGCTCAAACCGGGGGCTGTCACCCTGATCCCCGATCTCTGCGTTTAAGCCTGTCTCCCGCGGCTAAGGGGGGTAGACCCTATGAGATGATGAAAACCAACTGTGAACCAGTTGGATTGGGAGACACGAAAAAACAAGCACTAAATTGATTTTGTTAAGTTAAAAGACTAGTGCCTTGTGGAGTTAATGTTTAAACGATTTATTATTAGATGTTGCAGAAATATAAACCATGTAGAGCAATCATTTATCATCAAAGCTTAACTTTTACCAGATACGAGATAATCAATAAATGCTTAATGGTTTGAAGATACTCCAGCAACTAAAATTTCGAAAGATAAAGTGCTTCAAACAATCACGTAAAATATTAACCAGAGATCACATTCATGCAGTTAATCCTCAGATGAACATTGAATCATATTAAACACCAATTCCCAGGTCAAAATTTTAGCCTCAGCATAAAAGAATGAAATCTAAGAAATTCCAGAGCCAAGACTGAAATTTTCAAAAAAAAAAAATATCAAAATATTTTTAAATATTTTTATTTTTTTTATTTTCTAAGAATAAAACTAACTAAAATCTTAATAAAAATAAAACTTAAAACTATTCTAAATTAAACTAAACTAAATAAAACTTAAAATTATTAAAATCTACACTAAATCTAATAAAAGGAGTTTTTTATGTCTTTTTATATTTTATATTTTTTGGATTTTGTAAAGTTTTAAAATTTTTATAAATTTAATTTTTATTTTTATTTTTTTAAATAAAAACTAAACTAAAATCTAACTAAAAAAAAGGTTAAAGCAAATAAAAATTAAAATACTTGAATTTAAACTAAACTAATTCTAAAAAATTAAAACAAAACTAAATCTAGCTCTACTAAACGAAACCCTTTCTTTTTTAATTGATTTATATATTTCATGATTTTAAAGTTCTAAACTAAGAAAATTTAAAATAAAACGTGGCTGAAAGGAAAAGAACTAAAACTAAACTCTAGTTATAAAAAAAAAACTAAAACGAAAAATTAAACTAATGCCCAAAACTCATAAAAGACCTACGCATCTCAAAAAAAAAATGGAAAATACTTCATTTCTTTTTGTTGGCTGCATATACAGGTCCGCAGGTGCGAGAAAATCGATGGCTTGAACAGCATGACGGCAGCAAAGATCAACGATTGCAGATAGATAGATGAGCCATGCATACAGTTCACGGTTTTTGTGTGTGCAGGTGAACAACCAACTGGCCAAGCGTGGAATCAGCGCAGAGATAGCAGCGTGAGGAGCTTAGGCTGGAGGTAGAGATGATTCTTGGTGGGACGCTGCAGTTTTGGCACGCTCTAGGGACAATATGCAAAGAAAAAAAATCCGTGGGAATGGTAGCTGCAATGCTGTAGGTGATGGACGGCCAGATTTGCTGCGTGGAGGCTTGCGTTGAAAAATTGAGAGAAAACGTGGCATGAGCAGGAAGATCAATACGCTGAAGGACGAGGGAGATGGGACTGAGAGATGGATAATTTCTGGCAGCAAGGGTGAGAAATGAAACACACAGGTTTGAAACTTGTTTCGCAATGATGGAAAAACGTTGAAGCCGCCAGAGGGAAATGACAGCTGCTGCGTGAACGTTGAGAAGAGACTGCGGGCAATCCCACCAGGCAACCAACAATTACTTGAGCCACTTATCTTCAGTTCTTTAAATAAAACCCTCTCAAAAGATTTCCATATCTGAAAGTAACAGAGTTTAAAACCCTTGGACAGCCAAAACAGAGACTTTGCAAAAAAACTAGATTCTTTCCCAGACCGGCAACCTGCAAATGGAAAACAAAAGCCCCAGAAAATAAATGCAAGGATTAAAAATAAAAACCCTACAAACCAGCTATGAATTTACAATATTTACAGATCTAGGGCTCTTTAGCAGCCAAATTTGTCAATAATCCACAGTTATATTATTAGAATTTAATTTTAATATAAAACGCTTCAGAAAACCGTGCATGCATTCATAAAAAATATTTCGAATGATAAGCCCGGGATAAAGAAGTGGCTGGGCTCTTTCAGAAAACACAACCCGGGAGTTGGCTAGTTCAGCCGAGAACTTCCCTAACGCCCGGTAATCTGAAAAAAGGATTTCATGCATAGCTTAAAATCAACCATTAACATAGAAGGATAAAACAATAGTGAAACCCTGATCAAATGGAGATACCTGCCACTATATTTCAGAATCTAAACTATTATTCAAACCCCAAAGATCAGACAAGATACCTGTGCCTAGATCAATCTTCATTAAGCTATCATCAATGGCTGAAAATAAAATTATGCAGAAAAATATAGAACAATCTTACAGCATTTTCAGAAGAGTAACACCAGCAAGATTTTTAACCTCAAAGTCTTTCTTTATTGTACAAAAAATGACTACAAGAGAGCTTTCTTTAATACCAGACTCTTAGATCAAATCTGATCTCAAATGACCCCTAGCACCCTATTTAAAGCAAAAATTCCCAACAGCTAGTTCGAGTGATCCACGTCAAAATGATCTCAACCGTCGAATTTTTAATGCTTTAAAAAATTGAAATTCTGCATTTATTTACTCAAAATATTATTATTTTATTATTTTTAGGTTTTTACTTTATTTTATTATTTTTTATTTTTATTAAATTTTTATTTATTTATTTTATAAATTTTATTATTTTTTATTTTTTGAAATTTTTATTATTATTATTATTATTATTATTATTATTATATATTTTTTAATTTTTCATTTATTTTTAAATGGATCCTCGAACTTAGCCTTTGGAAAAATCACCTAGGACCTAGAACTTAGGACTTATGAGGGGATTAAAACATTTTCTAACCCTCAAGACACTTTACATCATGACTTTTACAACTTTACATCTTAAGGGGGAAAACCCATTTGACATAAACCACCCAGTTCTGCGACACAACTATAATCTAGCAGATTAACACACTAGGATTCTCCTAAGATTCTAATGACAAAATCCATTCCGGCTTTGGGGTTAGGCTGAAAAAAACTCTGCTGATCATAGATCGGTGAGACAAAAAACCTTCCGGAACGTAGATTATCACTAAAAAATTAGGTCCACCTAGGCAATTTACATACATGACTCAACTCTGCTAAGATTATTTACAATTCAATATGCAGACTGGGTTTACAACATAAATTGATCAAGTCGACGATGACTGTCAAATGGCACGGGCATGTCGATCAAGCGCTATCCCTTTTTGCGCAGAAAAGGGGGTGTACTGCTGGAAAGTTGACACGTAGTGGTCAACAATGTCTTCAGGACACAATCTCTCATGGATTGAGATACATTGCCGGAAATATGAAACTGCATGATTATTCGAATGTTGATTAGGCAGGTAGTGTGGAGGATCACTG
The DNA here is from genome assembly GCA_031772625.1 of Pinus tabuliformis. Classification (NCBI taxonomy): domain Eukaryota; kingdom Viridiplantae; phylum Streptophyta; class Pinopsida; order Pinales; family Pinaceae; genus Pinus; species Pinus tabuliformis. The sequence goes on along the minus strand of CM062818.1, from coordinate 2,023,558,260 downwards.
GAGCACTTTTAGTGTTGTTTCTCTTTGGATTCTGCTTTGATATAATGGATGAGCAGGAAGTAGAAATCGGTTGCCATAAGCACCGCCGAGACTGAATACATATCTACGAGTATGAACTCGTATGAAGCTGTCTGGTTGAGGAAGCTTTTCAGTGAGCTGTTTGAACACATACCATTGTGATTTTCTGTAACAACCAGAGGTGGGATTCAATTATTGAAGAATCCTGTATTCGTCGATTGCTCTAGCAGATAGACATCATCCAGGATATGGTAAGTCGATGAGCAAGGAGGCTCCATCGCATTAAGATGATGTACAAGTCGATACACCTTGTCAAAGCCCCAAGGAAAGATCTAATCTGTGATTTTCCCAAACGACTTGGAGTCGTCAAGAAACCCTTGTACAAGGGTCCTACATGTTGCATACATTGAGCTCTGGGAGCTCTGAGCGCTTGCGGTTCTTACTAGAGCAACATACGACCACAGGGTGATTCACCCTCCCCTGGTGGTGCGCACTGGAACAAGATGATTCGCTCTCTTATGGGACAAGATGATTCGCTCTCTTGTGAGGCCTGGATTGATGTGTTCTCCATGGCGACTGTAGTAGGATTGATGTATTCTCCTATGAGGTCTGGATTGATGTGTTCTCCATGGCGGCCTGGATTGATGTGTTCTCCTCTGAGACCTCTATTGATGTGTTCTCCATGGCGACTGTAGCAGGATTGATGTGTTCTCCTGTGAGGCCTGGATTGATGTGTTCTGCATGGCGGCTTGGATTGATGTGTTCTCCATGGCGATTGTAGCAGGATTGACGTGTCCTCCTGTGAGGATGGTATTTATTAAGTTCTCCTGTCGAGACATCCTACCCATGCAGTCTACGACTCATGGGAAGTACCTCTCATCTGATCAATAAGCAGGGAAATGAAGTTAAGGACCATAATAGTACCGATGGATGCATCGTTGTATCTACCGTACTCCCTACGCTAGGATGACCTCCATTGATCTGGGATCAATGATACTGGTCTGGGACCAGTGGTAGGAGTGGTATATTCTATGACACTGACTTCGGGTCGGTTGAGACTGGTTTGGGACCAGTGGTACGCACTCTGAGACTGACTGAGTCAGTGGAAGATGTTACAGATCTAGGACCAGTGGTAGGAGGTGTACATACTATGACGCTGACTTCGGGTCAATTGAGACTGGTCTAGGACCAGTGGTACATACTCTGACACTGACTTTGAGTCAGTATGATACATCCTCGATCATTTATTCTTCTTTATAATTCAGATAAAAGTAGAGCAGAACAGAACAATGCAAGAGCAGAGCAGAATAGACCAAACAATATAGACAATACAAGGCAGAACAAGACAAAGCAAAAAAAGCAGAATAGAGCAAAGCAGGGCAAGGGTCAAGCTATGCAGGGCAGTGCATTTGATGGATGAATAGTAACGACCGATAGACAGATTGCAGATGAAGTTCTCCCTAGTTGAGAGGGAGTGTTAAAATTGGCAACTAGGGCCAAACTTCATGTGGGTCATCTTATTCATGGCTGATAACATTTTTATTAGATTCCTCTCTTCAAGAGGTGTAAGATTGATATAAAGATCATCCGATTCTGATAAGTATTCATGGAGATATGAATTTATTTTGATTATGGAATTATTATCAAGCCAACCTACAACTCATGTAGGCTCAGAAGCCCAATTGTCGCATATATTCAAACATCATCATTTGTATATAAATACAAGAGGACATTTCCTCATTTGCACTCACTCATCTCATCACATCTCTCTCTCTTTACTACGCAAAAAAGAGTCTCTTCTCTAATGCGCAGAAAAGGGTCTCTCTCACACATGTGAAGCTGAAAGTTGCTGACACTGAAGCTGCAACTGCAGATCCAAACTTTGACCAGCGTAGACCATCAAACCTCCTCTTCTGATCTGTGTTGTAGGTTGAACCTCCTCTGAACACTGCAACTTTTGGTGGTGGAATCAAGCCAATCCGACGAACGGTTTGCGAGATATCGACTACCCTAGTTTGAAGGAAGCTGTTGAAACTGACGCTGCAACTGCAGAAGTAAAGTTTGACCTGCGTGGACCAAAAGATCTCCTCATCTAAACTACGTTGTAGGTTCATCTGAACCTCCTCTGTAAGCTGCAACTTTTGGTGGTGGAATCAAGTCAATCCGACAGACGATTTGCAAGATATCCACTGCCCTAGTTTGAAGGAAGCTGCTAAAACTGAAGCTGCAACTGCAAAGTAAAGTTTGACCTACGTGGACCAGAAGATCTCCTCATCTGAACTGCGTTATAGGTTCATCTAAACCTCCTTTGGAAGCCGCAACTTTTGGGGGTGGAATCAAGCCGATCCGACGGTCAGTTTGTGAGATATCGTCTACCATTGTTTGACGATGAAGCCGCTAACGCTGATGCTGCTGATCTAGGGTTTGCTACTGCTGATATAAATCAGATTTATTGTACTATTTCTCTTTGCTGAATTATTGAAGATAAAAGAAGATTTGATCAAAGGGTTTCCCCACACATTGTGGGGTTTGTCCCTGGCTAGCCGCCACATCTCGTGTCTCTTGTCTTGGCTTCTTTTCTGTCGATCATTTAATGTTCTATCTGCACTTTACTTTATATACATGTGATTTCTAATCTGTGGAATATAATAAGAAAAAGAAGTAAACTGTTATAAGCATAGAACATACCATAACTTAACAAAATTCAATTATGTAACTTTTATTTGAACGTTTAATTATGTTTTACTTTTTTTATTTTTTTTGATATTTGGTGGCGAAGTTATGGTGCAAGGGCACCAAATTTGCAGAAATTGGCCATAAGAATCCTAAGTCAAACATGTAACTCTTAAAAGAGTGAGCGCAATTGGAGTGTATTAAAAAAATACACTCAAAAAAACGCAACAAGTATAACTTTGAGCTTCAGCGTTCAGTGGAGCAATTACATTTATTGTAAATTAAAATTTTTAATTTATGACCCTCAAGTGCCAAGAGTCGAGACCCAAAACTCATTAGTTTTTTTTTACACTCTTACAGGTTGGAGTTCGCACGCCTCAATGATTTAGTGTATGTGCATTACAGTATCCGACTTTGAGTGAAGCAAATAGAAGCACCAATGGATCCATATGCCATTTCCTTAGACAATATTGATGTATTGTCTCAGTGGAGGGTGGAGTCTGAGGTGTCCATCTTGGAGGAGTCACCTTCATGGTTAGAGCTAGATGATCCATTAGAACAGAGGCAACAAGAGGAAGAGGACTCGGAGGAAGAGCAACACGAGGAGGAGCAGGAGGCAGAGGAGGAGGAGGACACTGTAGGAGCATCAACATCAACACCATCTTCTATAAATATAGGAGAGCACAACTCCATATCTAGCACTCATTATTTGACATTAAGTGCAGGGGCAAGGCCAAGGCCTTCTACTACTAGGAGCACGCCCGGCAAACAACCCATCATGTTTTCCTATAAAAGGGGGAAGGGCACTGATTTCAGATAGACAACTGCTAGTTTTATTTGTTTTGCTACATATAACTCATGATGATGGGATACTTTTATATATGTGATGTTATTTTGTATTGGTTCTCCATATTTGAATCCTTGATTGGACAATTATCAGGGATCAGCAGGGTTCGATATCGTCTTTGATGTATCATTTCTATTTGACATCATATATATCAGTGTTTTCTTCATATTTATGTGCCAATGTGTTTATTTCATGTTGTTATTGCTTTATATGTTTAAAAATCTAAAGAAAAAAATGAATATATTATGCATTTTTTATGCTTGCCGATATTGCCAATAAGATGTTTTATGGACTCTCGCTGATATTTTGCGGATATTATCAACACTGGTTTTCAGAGTCAACTTGTTCAGTTACCAGTTTGGTTTTCACAAGATTGAAGATAGCTAATAAATGTTCAGTCACCAGTTTGGTCTGCACAAGATTGAAGATAGCTAATAAATGTTCAGTCACCAGTTTGGTCTGCACAAGATTGAAGATAGCTAATAATCGTTTTCCATTGTTATGCTCGGATGCTCTTACTCTTCCCAAAAAAACCATTCAGAAAAATACAGACTGCAGTGAAAAATTAAAACTCGGGTAGCCAAATATATCATATTGAGAAAATTTTCAAATTATCACTGCTGTCGTAAATAATGTAAATGGAAGTATAAAACGTGAATATATTACTAATATCAATTGTGTTAATCACTTCTTGGGAATTATGGATACATGTCCACTATCTTATTCACTATTGAAATTGATACATAAATCAATTTACTAACTATTCCATTGTTTAGAACATGATTTACATGAAAAATGTCCAGTCTCATTATGCTATTTTATATTTATAGTATATACTATGTTTCACTAAAATTAGGTAGTGAAGTTCTCTGAATGTAAAAGGGAAAGAAAAAGCTAGAATTGCGAGGGTCCAAAGGTGCATAAAATATGTGCTCAAGTTCTGTAGTGGTAACTGGTATAACAAACAACCCAATTCCGCGTACACAATCAACAGCAGCTGTTTTGCCAATTTCATTCCAAAATTAATTCTACATAAACAAGCTCATGCATAGTTGTTTCTACCAACCAAACCAACCTAAACTCCTGCTGTTATGTTTTTGTTTTATTCCAGTGTTCAAGTCATTTTCTTCATATCTACTCTCAACTGGACTTGTCATTATTCTGTCAGCATTGTCAACTGTCCACTCTGTAAACTCAGGTGTAGAAACTAACTCTTTTAAAGCTTTCCTTGTGAAGTCTTTGGTAAAAGTCTCCCATTCTTCCTTTGAAAAATGTTTCCTCTCAGGTGTCTTATGGTACGTCGAATAATAATCCTGCTCCTCAATCTGAGAATTTGAAGATGGAGTGTGAACGAAAGATGGCTCTGCACAAATAATTCAACAATCACACATGCAGAGATCAGCATAGTCAAGTTGAGCAGTTTAAACATAGAATCTGCAAGAAAAAAAAGATCTACAGGGAACAAAACTTTACAACAAACAATCTAAGGAGAAGACTCTACAGACTATAACTGTAACAAAGATGTGGGAAGAACAAGATCTGGATTGGGACATTTTAATATGTACCATATACTCGTGAACTAGGAGATGGAGTTTTCTTGGCTGCAGATAAAGATAAACCTACACCAGGAATTCATCAAAATTCAGATCAATAAAGTATGCTGCTTGAGGAAGTCTGCATATAGAAGACCTACAATAAATAGACTGCACAGCCAACAGAAATGTGAATGGCTATGCCACATCAATGCTAACATATAAATGAGTCAAAATCATAGATAAGAGGATGAAAACATATACGAGGTACATGATCATCTCACAGATGATGTGTTTTTCAGTGCATATGTGGGGCAACAAAGTGGGGATATAGGAGGATGAAACCATGTACCTGGCATCCGTGAACTTGGAGATGCTGTACTCCGGGGTGCAGTTACAGGTGTACCTACAGAAAGCATGCACAATTAGTCATTTGCAGAACAATATAGATTGACTTCAGCAATCTTGAAGTGGCACTGAATTCGATTCATACGATGAACATTTGCACATAAAATCTCAAAGACTGACGAGATTATAACAATGAGACAAGGATTAAAAATAGGATATGATAATGAAATTACTTACCAGCCATGCGTGAGCTATATGTACTCCATTTGAAGGCCGTACCTTGGGATCTTAATAGCTCAGCATCTTCTTTAGGAAACCGCCTAAGAAACTCAGGATGAGAATGATTTGGGGAGGAACTTTTAGCCCGTCTTGAAGTGTGCTGCTTGCTTCTTAAAAATAGGCCCCTGCAACAACAAAAGAAAGATCAACTCATATAACGACAAAATATAAAAAGCTGCAACTAGCAAAGAGGGTTATTCCTCTTGCTGATCACACATTTCTTTTAAGAAATAAACCCTAATTAAAATCACTGCAAACTTCGTACCAAAAGTTGTCAAGCTTCCATTAAATTATTCAATCCTTCAGATAATACCATGTCTCCGTTTAAATCTGGCCTAATGTTTTCTGTCCTAATGTTTTCAGTAGACTTATGCACCATGGCTTTCTCTTCCCAACATCATATGCATGATATCCCTAACAAATCAAGCTTTTGTAGAATAATAAAAATGGTGGCAAATGAAATTTCGATGCCGACAAAGACATTATAGGTCCTTGTATCTCAGTTTATACAAATATAAAGGCATTGGCACTCCACGCAATAACTAATTAGAACCCTTTTACTCTCTGATTACAAGCCTTTCTGTGTTCCTCGCTATCTTCCTAGGAAATTTTGTAGTGTGTATGTCAGCCGTAAATGAGCCCTACATGTAGAACAAATGTGATTCAGTATATATATCATTTTATTCAAGTTGTATGTGACACTTTAATACTGGCACCTGCTTCGGTTGATGGGAAATATTTTCCCATAAGCAACTCATCATTATTCTTGTACTTGGAAGCCATGTTTGCCAGCTATATTTCGCATATTCAGTATTTCAGTGTTTCTCACGTTGTTTCACCTCAGATTAGAATTTTAAAAGGGTACTTTGTGTCCACACAGCCATAACTTTCTTTAGACAAATCCACATTCAGTGAGACATAATTTTTTGGAGGACGGGAGATGAGGCTATCAAAAGTCAATATCCAACGAATTGGCACAGAAATTCTAGAAACTCATGTACATACAAGTTTTGGTTTGAATCAAGTCCTAAAAAATTGTCAAAAATAAGATGCCGCGCATATTTTTTCATTGTCATAACCAAATTCTAAGAGACCTGATTCATTACAATGATCACATTCGATGGAGTCACAAGTTGAAATTTCAGAGGTGTTCCACAGACAAACTAAATGCCAAAGCAATTTCCCTGACCATCCAAGAGCCCCATGACATGCCCAGTTTCTCAGAGTTATAGAAACTTGGAACCTTGCCATTTGAGTGCCCAATCAAACTTGGGGTCTTCAAGGTGCAACTGTGAGTTGAGTTCTTTGAAAAAATACACTCCAAGAAGGGAAACAGTTTTGAAATGTCAAATTAATATTTTTTATAATTTACTATTTTATTAATTTTAATTTATGCTCATCGTTCTCCAATCACAATATGACCCTCACATATGTTAGATGTCCACCACCTTAAAGACATGGCCTATGTCTACTATCTCAAATTGTGGGTAAAGCAGATTGGCAAAGCACTTGACATGGATGTCATTTCATTAGATGTGATTGACACCATGAGTCTATGGAGAGTGGAGGCACAGAGGCTTGTTATGGAAGAGGCACCTAGGTCGTTGGAGCAGGATGTCAATATGTCAGAAGAGGAGGATGAATAGGGAAATGTTGCACTTCCAATAGAGATACATTCGGAGGATGAGATTGAGAGTGCTGCATAGCCACCACCTCCACAAAGGCAATGGACAAGTAGAATAAGACATCCCACTTGGGCTTCCACCTTATCCCAAGCACCTTCGGTTGGAAACTATAACTAGTTTGGGACTTCATAACTGTCATTGTACTCATGTCATAGTGTATATCTTATGTTACAAGAAAAAGAAGAAAGAAAATTATTATTTTAAGCATGGGTTTTGTTACTGCTCAAACTAGCAAGGGTCCTAGGAAGGGATCCTATGGAGCTGCTACTTGGTCAAGTGGCAACAATGGAGCAATAGCCCACTATCACCTCAGCTATAGCTCCTTGCTCTTTATGGACTTTTACTGATAGGAGAATTGATATAAGAGGAATCACTAGGGTGATTAGATCAATAAATGGGTGGAGAGTGATCCCTAGAACATATTCACAAGAGAGACTCAATTGAATTGCTTACTTGTTCAAGAATCAAGGTGATGGGCTCTCTAGGAAGAGTTAAGAGGATGCTTAAGCCTAGGTTTGAGGAATATCCTTTGACAAGATGCTTCCTTGACCTGAGAATCATTGTGGAGAAATGCTTTCTATGCAATCCTTGTGGAATTTGAGTTATAAAGTTGTGGGACCACAAAGAACGAAAGTGGAACCAAACTAGGCCAAAGATGTGGAGTTCATCAACACTAGAGGGGCTTGACTTTTAGGTAGAAGAATAAGATCAAAGGACATATTCTCTTTTGAATTTTAAATGCAATGATCGAAGTAAGGACACTAGCCAAAATTAATCTAGGGAAAGAGATGGTCTTATGGCTAGGGATTAATATATCTCGGCATTCCACTGTCATATATGCCTCAAACTTGGAGGACCTCTTGAGAAAACCCCAGCAAAGTAGTGGACCAAAATGCAAGGGTTTTGACTAGCTAGAAAGGATTTCACTTGATGCCCTAGGTGACCTACTAGGGTTAGGCCTAAAATTGGAAGAAACGAGAAAAAGGGGTAATTTTGACCACCAAAGAGATGCGAGGATTAGTGCCCTGCTTCTTTGGCTTAATGGAGTCAAGATACACCTAGGTCGAGAATATTCATATGCTAAGGAGCCCTAGATGACTATTGCTAGCCTTTCAAGGTGCAACAACAAGGTCATTTAGATATTTATACTTCGAATTGCAAAGGAGATGAAACTTCAAGGGCTTTCAACCTATGAGGTGCCTCTCCGAACATTCAACCACTCCTTCAAAGATCAAAGCATGCATTAAATCCTAAGTCACAGGACACGTCCTCCAAGGTCCCGTGTCCCGTATTTTACGTGTCGGACACAAAAACAGCCCTAAAACGTGTCAAAAACGTTTTTCATCGTGTCTTGTAAAATGTAAAACGTATTCGTCGTTTTTCGTTGTGTCTTGCATTTGGAAAATGCGTATTCCGTTGATAGAAAACGTTGCCTGCATAAGCTGCAATTTTTTTGAAAGAAACAAATAATTTTTGAGTGGGGCAGCTTAATGATCAAGTCTAGGCCCTAGTATTGATATGCTATTCATGGTAATGTTAAATTCTTAAAGTAAAAGTGACATTCTCCTTAATCTTCATTTTCATCCTTTTACTTAAATTTTTAACATTACCATGAAATGACTCAGGATGTTTGAGAGTGGTTCCGGCCTTATTGGATTTCATATGGAGAAAGTAGAATTTTAGATTTCATTCAAAATGCAGCAGACTTATCATTTTTTCAGGATTTCAGGATTGGAAGATTGTAATGTTTCCAGGGGACACCACCTGCCCGGGCTACCCCTGCCACCAGTAGAGGACGTGGTCTACCTCCTATAGCTCCTACTTCTAGTTCTTCAACTTCTAGAGCATAGCAAACTCCACTGCCAACTCCACCAGCACCAGCATCTACATCTAGAGGGAAAGGGAAAGCTGTGGCATTTTCTCGCAAGAGGGGCAGAGGAAATCAATAGGATTAGACTTTAATTATTTTCTTATGTGCTTGTAAGTTGTACATGAACAATGAACATTGAATATTCAAGAATCAAGACCAAGCATATCACATTCTAATTTTTAAGTAGTAAATTTTGATTCTATTTATTTTTTTAAAGTGAACTATGAACTTTGAGAAGTAATTATATTTTAATTTGATTAGATAAGCTGCAACCTGCAATTTAATATGGATAAAAAACTATATTTCGGTATATATATATATATAAAACGGGTCCCCCATGTCCTTTTTCCAGGTCGCTGCGTTTCGTATTGAATACTTGTATTTACGTGTCCTCCGTGCCTCGTGTCCTCGTGTCATGTGACTTAGATTAAATCACTTATTCAAGGTTTCCAGAAGAATTTCGCATTACTTTAACCCATACAAGAATAATGATAACAATAACATGCATTAGACAACTAAGATAACAAGAATAGCATTAAAATTTCACTTACATGAGAGTTAGAGTATACCCATTCATCAACTTCACAATAGAAAGAAGCTCCAAAGGCAATAGCGAAAATCCAAACATCGTAGTGCATCCAGAAACTCCAAAAATTTTGTCCCAGAAACAAGTGCGAAAATCTCTCAAGAGATACTAATCCAATCCAAGTGATGATGAGAGGAATGAATGAGCCTCTCATCTCTTTATACAATCCATAAGGGGGTTCGAATAGCCTAATTAGCCTAATAATGCCCCAACTAATAAAATAATGTACAATAATGATATGACTCAGTGACAAGCCCACCAAGATAGCTCCAAAATAGAAAGATGAGCCTTTCAAGAGGGAAAAAATAGTAAACATAATGAGACATTGGGCCATTAAGAAGGCCTAATGGAGACCAAAGTGTGCCAAGGTGTGAGAATAGGCTCCAAACATAGTGAATAAAGGGTTGGGCCTTGGCCCCTTGATATCCAAGCAAGTCACATGTGGTGTCCACTATTTTAAGAAACAGTTGAATCGAAACCGAAATGGTTGAGCCATATCGAACCATTGCCTGGCCGGGTCGGCTCAGTGGCCAAAACGGTTCAACTGGCCGGGTTGTTACTGAGCCGGTGACCAACTCGGCCAACTGGTAACAACTCGGGCAGCTCACCCGAACCCGAGCTAACTCGGATGGCTCGGTCACCATGGCTAAATTGGGGCTTCAGGATTTTTTTGGGGGAAAAAAGGACCCCACAGCCAATTCTAATTTGGCTTAGGGTAATTTTGAGGTCCATTTACCTCTCCCAACCCTATAAAAGCTACCCAACCCCTCATTTCCTCAGAGCCATCTCATTGCATTTGTGTGAGAATTTGTAAAGAGTTTGTGAAGAGTTGTGGTGTTTGTTTTTGGAGCAGTAGTGAGGAGTCTTGGGCAAGCATTGGAGCAATAGTGAGGAGCTTCTTAGGAAGTCATTGGAGCAACATTGAGGAGTTGGTTTGTTGGACCAACATTGAGGAGGCGGTTTGTGCCTAGAGGTTTTTTTTTTCACTTCTAAAATTTGTTTTTTCTTATTTATTAATTTATGCAAATCTAGAAATTGAAAAAGAGTGTTTTTTGTAAAAAAAAAATGAACATTGAAGCAATGCTATTTTTTTGTTTTCATTTTCAGATCTTTTCTTTTCATTTCCAAGTCAAAAAATGGCTCCTAGAGTGAAATATGTTGCTTAAATACGTTGAAATGGTTGATAATCAAATGCATTGCAAATTTTTCCATAGAAAAATTAAGGAGGGTCATGGGGGCATTCATAGGCTGAAACAACACTTGGTAGGTATTAGAGGCCAAATTACTCCATGTGAATCACCACAAATTGGGGAGATTAGGAAGGAGTTGTTAAATAGCTTTGAGAAGTTTCAGGAAAAAAAGCTAGGCAAAAAGAAATAAAGGCTCAAATTGGGAGGAAGAAGAGTATACAACAAATGATGGCTACCAACCCCCATTTTGATTTTGAGGGCTCTTCTTCTATCCCTTGTACTGATGCATCCAACCCCTTCCACTATGTTCCTCCCTCTTTGTAGTCCATGCAAGAAAAAAAGGGTAAGAGTAAAATGCAAAGAAGGGTGATATTAATATCAAAAGTTATTTCACTGTCACACCCTCCTCTCCATCAGATGCACATGGTCCTCAAGCTAGTAGAACTTTGCAACCCACTTTAGATGACCATTGGAAGAAAGAATTGAGGTAGACTACGTGTGATTACATAGCTAAATGGTGGTATGATGTTGATATCCCCTTCAATGCTTCCTGTTCACCATATTATGAGCCTATGTTTGATGCCATATTTGCTACTGGAAAGGGCTTCAAAGGCCCTACTATGAATGAGTTAAGGGGGTCTCGTTTGTAGAAACAAATTTCCTCCATTGATGAAAATTTGAAAGATTTCAAAAACTCATGGGCAAAAGCAGGATGTACCATCATGTCAAATGGATGGACTGATCAAAGGAACCGTACCATCATAAACTTTCTTATATTTTTTCCACAGGGAACCATGTTTCTAAAATCAATTGATGCATATGATAAGGTGAAAGATGGACAATTGTTGTTTCAGCTATTGGATGAGGTTGTTGAGGAAGTGGGGGTGGCTAATGTTGTTCAACTCATCACAGATAATGCCTCTAACTATGTTCTTGTTGGTAAACTGTTAGAGGAAAAACACAAAACCATCTTTTGGACCCCATGTGTTGCACATTGCATAGACCTCATGCTAGAGGATATTGGCAAATTAGATTGGGTCAAGAACACTGTAGATCATGCCAAAAGCATAACAAAATGTATCTACAATCATTCATGGATTTTGAGCCCGATGAGGAGACACACAGGGGGCAGGGGTATTATTAGGCCTGCCATCACTAGATTTGCAACTCATTTTTTGACATTGCAATCTATGTTTTCACAACATATAAACTTGTAAAAGATGTTTTCCAGTGATGAATGCAATCAAAGCCAGTGGTCTCTGACACAAGAAGGCAAAGAATTGAAAAAGAAAGTTAATGAAGAAATATTTTGGAGAAAGGCAATAGAAATTGTGAAGGTTGTTGAGCCACAGGTTAAGGTGTTGCGGTTGGTGGATGGGGAAAGATTGGCTACGGGCTTCATTTATGAGGTTATGGATCAAGCAAAGGAGCAAATAAAGAGGGCATACAATGATAGAGTGGCTAAGTATGGGCCCATTTGGGCAATCATTGATGAAAGATGGAACAATCAACTCCATCGCCCTATACATGCAATTGGGTATTTTTTGAACCCAAGGTATCATTATAAAGCTCTGGAGGCATGAGCTTTGGGTGGGGAGGTTAGAGATGGATTGATTGACTGCGTTGATCACATGATCCCATTGGAGAGTGATCAGCTGGAGATACACCAACAGGTCACCTGTTTCAGCAAAGCCACAAGGACGTTTGGCAAGAACCTAGCAAAGATTGCAAGGGAAGCAGATGAGCCAAGTAAACAAAAATTTCAATTTTCAAATTCTTATTTTGTTAAATTGTTTATAATTTGAAAGTTGATTGTTGGATATAATTTGTTGAGCTAACTCTTTACACTACTATGTTTTTTGCAACACAATGGTGGGAGGCTTTTGGTAGCCATTATCCTCAATTGCAAAAGTTTGCAATTTGTATTTTGAGTCAAACTTGCAGTGCTACTGGGTGTGAGCGTAATTGGTTTGTCTTTGAGAGGATTCACACGAAGAAGAGAAACCGTTTGGATCAAAAACGGTTAAATGATCTAGTCTATGTCCAATACAACCTTCGGCTCAAACGCAACCAATTGTTGAACCAAAGACCTAATTCAGATCCCCCATTATGTTGGAAGATATTGATCCAACATCAAATTGGGTAGTGGAGAGTCATCCAACAGAGTTTGATTCTGATGAGGATCTTGATTTGGATTTACAGATGGAGGCATCACTTGAACAAAATGTTCAGTTGAATGCAAATCCATTGGTACCAGCCTCAGGCTCAGCCCCAAGTCCTCAAGTTGCAGGCGCTTCCTCTACTTAGCCATGATGGAAGCACATATCTCATCTATCTCAGCGTGCAACTGCTGCACAGCCTGCTAGTGCTACCATTTCTATAGTTGCAGTTGGAGATGATGATGAGGAAGAGCAATGGGTTTCCTTGTCTGACTCTGATTCAAAGTTTGAGACAGATGATGTTGCCTCCTCTAGCAGTTGCCAGTAGTACTAGTGACTAGTGATGTTTTACAGTTTACTTTTTTTGTAGAGACCATTTAGAGCCACCTTGGTTGTGTTTTTGTTTTGATCTCTATATCATATATGTATTGGACAGTGCACTGGGTATATAATGGATATATTCATGAGCCTACTTTGATTATATGTTGTCTTCTCTCTATATTCTAAAGCTTTGTGTTTGGAAACATGAACGAAAATCTTTAAAATTATGTTTTTTTATAAAAAAACAAATATTTAATGTATTTTTTACAATGACCGAGTCATTGAAATCAAACCAGCCAAGTCAATACCGAGTCGGCGTCGACCCTCGGCTATTTCCAAACCGAAGTCGAAGTTTTAAAACACTAGTCACAACTCTGAGACAAATGATCCGAGATGACTAGCTTTAATAAGTGATACAACCAGATTGTCCTCCAATCCGAGCTGTGCTTAACTCCAACAAGTCTGAGTTCTGGTTTGTCTAGAAGACTGCCACAAATCCAAATCTTACAACTGACTGAGCTAGTACAGGAGTATAGACCGAGGTTTAGGCTTCACAATAGTTCAAGGTGTTACAAATCCGAGGTCAATTTTTCAATAATTCAAAGCTCCTTTAGCAAGAAGGTTGCCTACTCCTGTAACCGATCCGAGAGAGCTGACCCAACAGATATTTTCCAAACAATGTTAAGTCTTCCACGGCATGTCGTTGTTATAGTCCAATCTTGAAAGAATATTTTGCCAAAACAATATTTTCTTGCTCCTCGGCCTCTTGTAGATATCTCTGAAATTGCTTGATCGAAAATAATGATTTGAAATGAAGGTCTGCAGTTATATTTATATGCATTTTGCTATGAAAATGAAGGGGTGTGTCTATTTGAGGTGAGGTCGACTTGTATGACAGAGTGTAGATCGACTTGCTGCTAGGAATAATTTCCTTAACTTAAAAATTCAATATCTCACAAACTATTGGGAGTTTCGAGGCAAGTAAGGGCTCATTAGAAAGGAAAAAATATATTCTATAAAGATGGTATAGGAATCATTTTGGAAGGATGCCTCTAAGGTGGTAAAAAATATTTTTCTTTGTGACTGTCCTTAATTTTTGTGCATAAGAAGTTTGGGACAACATGGCTTCTCCATTGTTTCATCATTGGATCATAGTCATAAATCATAGGATCATAAGGTCATCATGTAGGAGGCAGTATCCATGTCATCGTGGTAATGTCACCATATATGTCATCATGATAGTGCAGTTATTAACCATATGCAGCATTCATCAATTTGTTAGAGCAAGGGCTAGATCATCACAAGGAGAGCTTCTTCATCAAGAGTCATTATGAGCATCAATAAGAAGGACTTCTTCATCAAGAGTAAGGACATCATCATGATTTCTAGCGCTTCTTCATCAAAAGCAAGGATACAAGAGCTTATAGTGTCTTCATGGTTAGTTCAAGGACATCTAGGACATTATGCATAATAGGCATCTAGGACAAGACTTCTTCTTAATGGCTTGACATCATAATGGCATCATTAATAGCTTGACATCTTCATTAATGGCATCCTTATCAAACAAGAGCTATGACATCATCATCTAGAACCAGGCATCTCCAGCGTATTTTCCATCTCATCCAATGCCATATTGATATCTATGACAACCTTGATTAATGATCTCCCCCTTTGTCATTGATGGCAATATTCTTGCCCTTCCAACATTCTCTCCCCCTTTGACATCAATGGAAAATGGGGTGCCCAAGTACTCCCCTTGTCAAGCTACTTCTTTTCTTCATGAATAGTAGTTCTTCATAGGTATGTTACTCCCCTGTCATGGTGCTCTTCCTTTTAGCAATGTGGTCCATGATAGATGTGTTTGCATTTCTTCATGTGATGAACCAACTCCCCCTGTTTGCATAAACTCCTCTAGCTCAAGAAAGATTACTTGCTCAGTCATCAAATGGAAGAGATCTTCAACAATAGTCCATCGGATGAATAAGGGATCATGTCCTTCAATGGAGTTGCTCCCAAGAGATGATCTATCAAAGGATGATTGTCCATGTGTGACTTATCAAGGATTTCATAGGGGCCCATTCATGGATAGCTTCTGCAAGAACGCTTAAGAATCACAAACTCCCCCTAACTG
The DNA here is from genome assembly GCA_031772625.1 of Pinus tabuliformis. Lineage (NCBI taxonomy): Eukaryota > Viridiplantae > Streptophyta > Pinopsida > Pinales > Pinaceae > Pinus > Pinus tabuliformis. The sequence continues at coordinate 2,023,542,621 of CM062818.1, read as the reverse complement.
TATGCATGGTACTTTTTTGGCAGAGTCTAACCATCAAATACTTGGGATATCACATCTTGATGTCTTCATCAAATCAACAACATGTGTTGTTGGATAGAGTGTCCAAGAGACTTTTGCATCCAATTTGCTTCTTTCTCCATATTTGTGTAACTTTATTTTTTGGCTTGGTTGTCATGGTTCTAGCTTGTGTAGGGAGCCAAGTCAAGATACAATCACGTGCCATATGTCCAATGTTATGGCAATTGAAGTACTTTTTTATGAATGTGTAATCATGACTTCTTCTTGCAAAATTCCTTCTAGGAGATTGATGGGGACCATTATATTTGTCTTTGTGATATGCCCTACAATCTTTTGCCATGTGCCCAAAGTAAATACAAAAATAACAATAACTAAGAAATATACTTTGATACCTGGGAGATGAAGATTTCCTTGATGTGCTTCTGAAGTCTTTTTGCCTTGGGATTCTTTGATGATATTCATTGCCTTTTGTATTCTTGATGCCATCTGCAAATCTCCTTGGAGTAGGATTTCTTCCATAGTTGTCTTGACTCGTCTCCTTGCCATTGTTGGAACTGGGAGCATCAACATTTCTTTCTGGCTTCCTCACATCCTAGTTGTTTGAAGCATTATCATTCTTACTTGAGGATTCACCCGCATAGCCAAGACCTGATTTATCAAGGGGAGACCTTTGATGACTTAGGATGTCATCTAGGGTTTGAGAACTTTTCAAGTTCTTATTCAGCAAGTCAACTTCCTTTTTAAGAAAGACAATTTCTTCCTTCATTTTCTTGCATTCTTCATCCTCCTTTGATAGTATGATCTCCATTTCTTCCTTCATCTTGGTTGCTTCACATGATTGGGCCTTAAGAGAAGTGATTTTTGATCTTAACTTGGTGATGTCATCATCCTTTTCTTCTAGTTGGCATGTCATGGTGTTTCTCTCCTTTTCTGCTTCATCAACTTGTCCTTCTATGAATGTTAAAGCTTCCATCACCTTCTCAGCTTCTTGTACTTGTTTCCTTGCTTCTTCTAGTTGAGATGTAAGGGAGGAGACCTCTTCCTTGTATTGACCAAACTCTACTTCAAGTTTGTTCAAGCTCTTGAGTCATTGTTCAAGGTGGCTTGAGAAAGTTTCTTCCCTTTTCTTTGCCTTTATCCAATTGATTTTTCATGGATATAACTTCTTCATGATGCTTTCTTTTGTTTTGATGAAATTCCTCCTCAAGTTTGGTGAGCTCCTCATCTCTTTCTTGTACTTGAAGCTTGAAAAGGTCAACTTTCTTCCTTGTCTTGTCCTGGTCACCATCTTACACTTTCTTCTTAAGTTCCTCATTTTCCTTTTTCAAACTGTTAATCTCTTCCATAGCAGCTATAAATTTAGTCAAGAGATCTTCTTCAAAGTCTTCTTTGCTTTCTTCTTCTTCTAGGTCTTCTTTAGCCTTGATGTCATCATTCTTATTTTCAACTTCCTTGATGGGTTTTGGATTTCCTTCTTGCTTTCCATCATCTTCTTGACTAGAGGTCATGGTCAATGCTCCTTTTGAGTGAAGGTCATGAAGTTTGTCCCATATATCTTTTGCTGACGAATGTTTTTCCAAATTGGCCTTTATAGAATTTGGTAGCCCATTCAAAATTGCCTTCATTGCTCTTGTATTGTACTCCTTGGATTCTTTGTTCATCATGTTATCAGTAATCACTGATTCACATACTTCGACGCCTTGTGCCATTAAGAAATTTCTTATTCTTACCTTCCATACATCAAAGTTTCCATTGAACAACGGAACCTTTCCAATTTGATTGTCTTCAATTTTCACGATTGAGGAAAAGACATCTTTAGGAGGATTGAAGGCTTTCTTCTTTAGCTTTGCCATTTGTGTTCTAAGGATCTACTTTCAAGTTGTTAGGCTTTGAGAGAAGGTATTGGCTCTGATACTAATTGTTGGAAATACTGAACTGGGGGGTGAATTAGTGTTTCTTTTCAATTGTTATTTTTACCAGTTAGATCACTTATATTTAGAACACAAAATGAACGATAAAAATAAATGCTTTTATAAATTTCTTCTTTATAATAAATCAAGTACGATATATGTAGTGCTCCAACCCTAGATGAAGAGACTGATCTTCAATTCCCTAGGCTCCAACCTGTAATGTGCCAAGCACCAACTTGGACTTTCCAAGGCACCAACCTTGTCAATTTTGAGGCACCAACCTCAAGGGGTCCAACCCTATATCCGGTTCAGGCTTCGACCTAGTTTCTTGAGGACTTTGATCCTCTAGGGCTCCAACCCTATCATCCAAGGCACCAACCTTGTCTTTTCGAGACTCCAACCTCTTGGGCTCCAACCCTTGCTTTACTTCATCAAGATATATTTTGGTTATACTTCACGGCTCCCAATGTCTTCTTCAACGAGCCTTGTCAATCTTGGCTTAGTCTTCACTTTGGTCTCTGTTATCACTCCTCCGGATCTCCAAGGCTGAGGAAAAGTCCAGTTGAGGTAACCACGGACCAATCTTTTGACTTGATAGCTAGCCCTACCAAGCCAGAGAGGGCTCTCTCTAAAGAATCACAACTAGGAGGGCTGGATGGATTAGGGTTTTAAGCTAGGTATAAAGTGAAGAGGTTGTTTTGATTTGATTTGATGGTGTTGTTGGATGAAGATTAGGTCAAAGAGACTAGGTCAGGGCAAATGAGGGTATGATTGCAGACATCTGATGGAGCAAGGTAGGTAGGCACTCAAACACTTTAAGGTTCTAAAATGAGATGGATAAGACCGGTGAGGTGCTAGAAAGAGTAAGACAAACATGTATTCTTTCTAAACTGAAGAAACTGGATAAATTATGAAGATTTTCCCAAAACAGAGCATATAAGATGTATTCTTCTCATCAACTTGAAAATCAACATATCATAGAAATGAAGTGAAATATGGGAGTACAAAACATTCAAACATATGCAACATAAGAAGAAACTAAGTCAAAATTCCATACCACAAGTATTCCATCAAAATAGTTGCAACTCATTCATTAAATTCTGCCAAATACTGATTACACTAGTGTCTTTGATCAATAGCCAAACATCCAATTGATTCCAACCCTTCTCTATGGTGAAGAAAGGGACTAAATAGACATGAAAACCACTTCCCCTCATCCTTAGGGGTCGAATCCATGAGGTGAGGAAGATATTACACAAAAATCTGAACTGATAGCTAACTTGTAGGATGGTCCAAGTGACTCATTCCTATCTTAAGTGAATTGATTCATTACACCTCATCTGCTTGATTTACCTAATGCATTTACCCTAGGTAATAGTAAAAACATGAGAATTACATCCAATTTAATCATTTACATAGGTAAAATCATCATTTGCCAAGGTGAAAATCAAAACAGGAGAGAAACTCAGAAAATTGGAGAAGATTGTCAAACACGCCCTCTCTTTGTCAAACGCGCCCTCCAAGTTCAAGACTGCTTTTGGGTGCCTTCCTGGTGTCCAAATTTGCTCCAAGATGGCTTGTTTGAAAGCCCTTCAAGTCTACTTTCTAGACATGTCTTCAGTTTTCAAATTGGAGCTCATTTGCCTTGTCAAAAACTCAATCTCCCAAGACTGGTAAACGTGCAGCGCCCAAGCCAAAAATGAGGCAGAAAGGTGGTTTTTTGGTGGTTTTTGACCTTTTTGATTGACCTGTTTGTCTCCAAATGCCTAGCAAATGCACAAGGTGCATGTCCTCATCACTCTGAATCCAATGATGCTGACCTTTTGCTCATTAGATGCCCCAAAAAAGAACGCAACACCCTAGGTGTTGCGGGTTTGACCTTTTCACTGTGCTAAAAAATGCCTCAAAAAACACAGTAATTCACAACTTGCAAAAATTTGCTCAAAATGTGTCAAAATTGGTGGGATGATGGCTAATCATGTGTTTGAGGCATGGAGTGATGCCTCGGCAAGAATGTCTAGCCTCTTTTTCTCCTCTTGCTTGGTCAAGGCTTCAATCTTTGCATGGGCTCTTTTGAGCTTGCCTCTTGCAATTTTGTTTCTTATGGCATAATACTTTGCCATCCTCTGAATATCATTGTCCTTTTTGGCCTTGTCTAAGAGTTTCTCAAGATGACCGTTTACACTCTCGAGCCAATACTCCTGGTTCTGATTCATCATTTTGGCAAACTATTCATTGAGGGTGAGCTGATTAGCAAGTTCAGCCACTTTTTGTCTTTCTAGTTCTAAAGCTCTTTTCAGCCCTCTAGTCTTAGGTCTGCTTTTTGGTTCTTGTTCAGGTTCAGGTTCACCATACCTGTCATAGGCCTCATCAAGCAATGCCTTGGCTTTCATTTCTTCTCTTTTTGCCTTAATGAGCCGAATCTCCATGACATCATGCTTGGCTTGAAGCTGCTGGTTTTCTTGCTCATAATATGAAATAATAAATTTAGACCTCTAAGTTGGTATGGAGCTCCTTGATGTATGCATCTTTTTCCTTGATGACTATGCTCCTTGATAACTATGCTAATGTCCTCGTTGTCATTATGTTCATCTAGGTCAACCAGGTCAAAATCCTGTTCTGTCTCATGGAGGTCCTCCTCCTCATGCTTGATCTCTGCCTCTGTCATTTTTTCTTTGCCTTTCTGTACCTGCTTTGCTGATGAAGAAGGCAAGGCCCCTCCCACAATCTGTGGGGCAAACACCTGCCTATGGCCTCTCTGATAAGTATGTGCCATTATGCCCAAATCAACCCTCTTAGGCTTGCTAATTTCACCCCTGCTAGGTGACCCAATCTCAATGTGAAATGGAGATGATGGTGGTGAGGTGGGTGAAAGAGACTGATTTGGTGATGATGTATGAACTGTAGGCTGAGGTGGAGGAATGGATGTGGAAGGATGAGATGATGAAGGTGCTTCTTGGCCATGTTGAATAGGTGGGACAGTGAAAATCTCATTGGATATAAAGGTGTCCCATGCAATGTTAAGCTGATCAAGGTAATGGAGGACTATCATCTTGATGAGGGAGTGGTGAAAGATACTTTGCATTTGATGATCATAATCTTTCTTTTTGGCAATGAATGACATCTTGTCAATGCTCCGGTAAAGATAGTAGGGTATATTAAGCATTTTGACTCTTGTGAAATACATGAGTAGCTGGATATGATAGGAATAAAGCCTAGAAAACCTACCCTTACAAGTGAAGTACCTCATGATGACTTTCATCATGGGAACATATCTGTCTAGGAGGTAAGAAAAAGGAAAAATCCTCTTTCTCTCATTCTTGTACCTTGGTTTAAGAAATGGCTCATAATAGAAATGATCCAATTCTCGTTGTTTAAACCATTTTCCCCCAACATTTGGGATCCCAAAGACAACTAATATGATAGCAAGAGATACAATGAAGGTGACACCAGCAAGGGTTACCTGGTTGTCAAGGAGGTTGGTGATGAATAATCTGGTCAACACAGGGTAATATTGGATCCTTTGTACTTTCACACAAAACTCAAAACAACCCACATGCTTAAAGCTCGTCACAGTGATGGGAGATGCCATGAATTCTTTGGTATTAGTTGGCTCATGTCTAATGATTCTTCCTCCTCTCTTAGATAGCCTCCTCTCCTGTCTTTTTTTCTCACTTTGACTTTTGTTCTCTTCTTTTGTGATGAGTTATTGGAGTCAAACCCTAGGGAGATGATGAAATGAAATGTAGGTGTAGAGAGTATGGAATGGTGTGAGGAAATTGAGGAGATGAAAATGGGGATATGTGATATGAGGGAGGTAACAGTGGGTAGTTTTGAAATGTAGGAATGATAGTGGGATGCTAGAAAATGAAATTTAGGAATGGGATTATGTTACTAGGGTTTTGAATTTAGTAGGACACCAGAACACAATGAAGCCCCATGTAATTCAACTGTGAAGGAGAGGAGTGATATGATTTCAACCTACTTGTTTGCTAGAGCATGTTGGTGACACATTTTGAAGCTTGGAGATGATGTAGTGCTCTTTGGGCAATCTCTAGACGTTTTCGGGCAAACAAGCAGCAATCTACTCAAATGCACCCTTTCTTAATAGGCGCACAGCGCCCTTAGGAAACACTAAGGGTTTTAAGGCAAACGCGCAACACCAGTTCAAAACGCGCCCTCCAGTTTTAAAATGCGCCCTCTACCCCTGTTTTTGCACAATTTCTCGAAAATTCGCTTTCGCTGAGGATGCTTTGAGAGTGTAGGAGTGCAAATGAATGTTGAATTGATGTCTTTGAGGGCTTTTATACTTGAATGGGTTTAATTTATGCTTTGAAAACCCATTTTCAAATGTTTCATGTCACTTTTCAAATTTTCACACTAATGCTCTTTGACTTCTGACTTTTTTCTTTGCAGGTGGATGATGTTGGCAATAGAGTTTGAGTGAACAGCTTAGGAATCGTAACTTATTACATATAATGAACATAAAATTACATAAATAAATAAAAATATTACATTTCTTTTTTTTAAATAAAATTACAATCTGGAACCAAACCCATACTTTGGAATGAAAATTAGAGCTCGGGCAAGCATAGTTACATGTTTGCAAATCCTCTTTGACTGAAAAAGGGATGTTATTTCTTTCACTCTCATGCTTTCGTCGGCCTTATGTAGTGAATGGTGGTTTATTGGACCCTAGAGGAATGAAACCGAGTGACCTAATGGGACCTTGAACAAACAGACTTCAGGTGGACTTCACTGACATAAGACATGATGACATGAACCTTTAAAATGAATGTATGCTCAGCAAGACACATGAAGGTGGGCTAGCAAATATTGATTTTTGACAGGGGCTTTGGAGTTTGAACTTGGGCTACCATCAGTGAGTAAATTTTTACATGATGACCTAGGTGGCATGATAAAAATTTCAACATGGGACACTAATATGATGTAAAAGAGGAATTTTGATCACTGATGACAGTATGCAAATACTGACTCTAACAATTTCCACATTACATCATCAATGACAACCTTGATCTCCTTGAAGGTGTCACCAATGCTCTTCATCGTACTCAATCTAGATCTCCAAGGTCACCTCATGATGACTTTCAATAATGCATCATGGTCTTCAAGATTAACTCCAAGGTCAGTCAAGGCTACTCAACAAGAAGGCTCCAATCTGGGATCTTCTTCAAGATCACTCCACAAAGACTTCAAACAAGGTCTCCACAAATTCTTCAAAAGTGTCTTCAATAGGTTGAGCCTTCTATTCTCCACTGCCCACAAGTCCTCAAGTTCTCAACAAGAGAAGATGTTGTTGTTCACCAATGCTACTATTCAAGAGGAGATTCTACCATCTAACAATGCCACTGTTCAAGACTACTTCACTGTTCAAAACATTTAATATGCCACTATATTCTTCACGAGTACTTCACAGTCCAGAGATCAGGTGATTGTTCTTCTAGAGTTCTTGCTGGTATGAGCTTCGAAGTGGCACCCAACACACCACAGGCTGATCACTATTCTAGCTCAAAAAGGGTCTGCAATACGAGCTTCTTCAACCAAGGCTACAAAGGTGTAACACGTCCTAATTGCTGAGGCTAACAGCTACAGGACCAAGCTCCTTTTCACTGATCTAACGCTTTTCTAACATAGAACCGAGCCTAAATCAAGTCTGAGCCTCCCACTGCAGCTTCGTCTGGTGTGGTTTTGTTCCCAGGTAAGTGATCCGAGCCTAATTTCTTTGTCACAAGTCTGAGACAAATGATCCGAGTTGATTGTCTTTAATAAGTGATACAAACAGACTGTCCTCCAATCCAAGCTGAGCTTAACTCCAACAAGTCTGAGTTTTGGTTTGTCTGGAAGACTGCCACAAATCCAAATCTTACACCTGACCGAGCTGCTACAGGAGTATAGAACGAGGTTTAGGCTTCACAATAGTTCAAGGTGTTACAGATCCAAGGTCGATTTTTCAGTAATCTGAAGCTCCTTTAGCAAGAAGGTTGCCTAGTCCTGACACTGATCCGAGAGAGCTGACCCAATAGATCTTTTCCAAACAGTGTTCAAGTCTTCCACGACAGGTGGTTGTTATAGTCCAAGCTTGAAAGAATATTTTGCCCAAACAATATTTTCCTGCTCCTCGGCCTCCTGTAGATATCTCTGAAATTGCTTGACCGAAAATAATGATTTGAAATGGAAGGTCTGCGGTTATATTTATATGCATTTTGCTATGAAAATGAAGGGATGTGTCTATTTGAGGTAAGGCCGACTTGTATGACAGAGTGTAGGTCGTCTTGTTGCTAGGAATAATTTCCTTAACTTAAAAATTCAATATCTCACAAACTATTGGAGTTTCGAGGCAAGTAAGGGCTCATTAGAAAGGAAAAAATATATTCTATAAGATGGTATAGAAATCATTTTGGAAGGATGCCTCTAAGTTAGTAAAAAATATTTTTCTTTGTGACTGTCCTTAAGTTTTGTGCATAAGTTTGGGACAGCATGGCTTCTCCACTGTTTCATCATTGGATCATAGTCATTAATCACAGGATTATAGTTTCATCATGTAGGAGGCAGTATCCATGTCATCGTGGTAACGTCACCATGATAGTGCAGTGATTAACCATATGCAGGATTCATCAATTTGTTAAAGCAAGGGCCAGATCATCACAAGGAGAGCTTCTTCATCAAGAGTCACTATGAGCATCAATAAGGACTTCTTCATCAAGAGTAAGGACATCATCATGATTTCTAGGGCTTCTTCATCAAGAGCAAGGATACAAGAGGTTATAGTGTCTTCATGGTTAGTTCAAGGACAACTAGGACATTATGAACAATAGGCATCTAGGACAAGACCCATTCTTAGTGGCTTGACATCATAATGACATCATTAATAGCTTGACATCTTCATTAATGGAATCCTTATCAAACAAGAGCTATGACATCATCCTCTAGAACCAGGCATCTCAAGAATATTTTCCATCTCGTTCAATGCCATATTGACATCAATGACAACCTTGATTAACAGGAGCCCTAGAGGTTGGAGCCTCGTGAAGTCCAAGTCGGTGCTTGGCAAAATACAGGTTGGAGCCAGGTGGACTGAAGATTGGTGTCTTCATCTAGGGTTGGAGCCCTAAGTAGCATTGTACCTAATATATTGTAAAGAAAAGGATTGAAGTCCTCGTTATTTATGATTAATAAAATCATTTATTCGATATTGTTGGTTTTGTGTTCTAGTTATAAGTGATCTAAAAACTGGTAAAATAACAATTGTAGAAGAAATATTGATTCACCCCTCTCAGTGTTTCCAACAACTGAAAACTGTGGGCCCTTGTAGGAAGGGAAATGGTCCATGAGGAAACACATGACCGATTTATCCTCCTTGGATCATGCCCAAATCTCTCCAACTTTGAGAACTAAAGTTCAAGGTCTCTCCCCCTCTCCTGGGGTATAGTTGCATATAGTGCAAACTCCTCCATCTTGGAGGTTAACTCATCAATGTTTGACGAAGTTGTAGTCTGTTGCTCCCCCTTGTCCTTCTTCTTCTTAGGACATTGAGTGTTGTAGTGACCAAACTCACCACACCTTAAGCATTTGACCTTCGACGATTCTTTCTTATTCTTCTCTCCTCCCTTTGAGCCTTGTCCCTAACAGGGGCCTTTCTTCGCTTTTCCCTTGTTGGCAAGGGCTACATTTTTGTCCTCCTTCTCAACCTTCAAACCTTTACTGTTGTTGCTATTGGCAGTAACCTTGACAAGGCTGAGCCTAAGCTCCTCCTGTGTGAAATCACTCCATAGGCATTCCCAATCAAGCATCTTGTCACGTCTAGTAATAACTTGAACAAATGCCACGTCTAGTAATAACTTGAACAAATGTGGCCCACTTTAGAGAAAACCCATTAGGTGGTATTCACACAAGTTCATTGTCCTCCAGTTTCTCACCTACAACTACAAGCTCATCTCAAACATCTTGAATCCTAGTAAGATATGGAGTTACACCCTCAGCCTTCATCATCTTTATGGTCCTCAACTTCTCCTTGAGATCCATTTTCCTATTCTCTAATGGATCCTATGATAAATTTACAACAGAATCCCACATGTCCTTTGTTGTATACTTCTCTGCAATGTGAGGAACAATATGATCTCGGACTCCATCCAAGACCATCCTCTTAGCTTTGGCCATATCCCTCCTATATTTGTGGAACTCGATAGGATATGTCAGTACAGCAACAATTGTTGTCACGAACCCTTCCATTTCATGCTCGTCCAACAAGAATTGTTGGAAATACTGAGAGGGGGGGTAAATCAGTATTCCTTAGCAATTAGCAACTTTAAATATTTTCAGAGCATTAGTTAATCTTCAATTATTATTAATGTTTATGCAGTAATAACAGTATATAAAAGAACACAGTAGGCACAAGAATTTTAGGTGGAAAACCCCCTCCGGGTCAAAAACCACCGAACGCTTTTCTAATAAATTCTTTAATCTTCAACCCCAACTGAAATCAAAGCAACAACTTCCTAGAATTCTAGAAAAGAATTCTTCTCCAGCTCCCACTAGAAGGATGCCCCAACACCCCAGCGAGCCACAACTCACCCTAGCACCACCCTACCACCCTAAAGTGTTCACAAGCCCCAACCTGTAGGCGACTTCATACACCTGCCTAGCACCTCCCTACCACCCTATAATGACTTAAATAAGACAAGACTGTGGATTTCCAAACCAGGGATAACAATCCACGATACTTTAAGATGTACAATAATTTTCGTGCACTTGACCAAATACCCAATCACTCTATGACCTGCAACTCAACCATGACATCATCCCAACAGTGACTCCTATGCCTCCCAACACTACCTCTTCAACTCTAGACAAAATGACTCTTTTACAATCTTTACAATGACGACTCTTTTACAAATGACTCTTGTAAAACTTTACAATGATGACTCTTTTACAAATGACTCTTGTAAAACTTTACAATGATGACTCTTTTACAAATGACTCTTGCCCTTGATACTTCTTCACAATATGCAGATGGTTGTCATGTCTTCAAAGGATGTCCCACTGTAATTCTTCCTTTGATTTGATACTTCAGCTCTCGAAAGCTTGCTTGATGATGTGCTTGAATCTATGCAAAATTTGCCCCGTGAAACTAAACCCAAAACAAAACAAAATACCCTCCAACTTACCTCTACTTGCAAAACACATGTAAGTGCATAATAATGAATAAATACAAATTAAAATTACAATGCGTACCTGAAGTGTGCTTGTCACTTTTGTTGTTGACTTGTTGCAGTAGTAGACAAAGACTCCCACTCTTGATATAGGCTTGGACTCTATGCAAGACTATATCCAAAACTGACCTAAGGATATATACAATAAAAATTGGTGATAGACCCTAGACTTGTGATGGACTAAGCTCTAACTACAACAGCGGAGACCATTCTATCAACTATGACAAGACAACTAACATGAACTTACAACATCATATAGATTTAGCAGACTTGGTGTAGCATCAAGAATAGGACATCTGAAATGTGGTATCAAAACTAACTGTGACATATAGAGACATAGAGATATAACTGAGACATGTATGAATTTACATTGTCCTGCCTGAACATATGTCAGAGATGATACTCATATTTCAAATGTAAACACTAACCATACATACCTTGTTGTAGGATGTTGGAATTTCTAAGTCTAACTATTAGAAATCCTTCCTGTACTTTTTGATTTATTTCTTCCTACTTGTTTTGTTAATTAACAAGTTATTTACCATGTAAATACTGAAAATAAATACAAGTACAGTCTCAACACATACAGATCATCAACTGAAGGAAAAACAAGCACACAAGTGACACCGTTATTTTGGACTAGCATCCTCGGAAAAACCCAATGAGGGAAAATCGGTGCAGCTATCTGAGGGTTTTATTATTAAGCAGTTTCAGAATACAATCTGGGTGCCAGAAATGGCTCACCCAACAGAGAATGCCCTTGGCAGTTGTTAATTTGGGGCAGCATCGAATGTGCTCTAGCGACAAACATTGGTGGAGAAGCTAAAGCACATGAGATCTCCAATACCCAGAAATGGTTTGGGCAAATTCTAAACATTTTGGGAGATATTAAAATAATTAATACTTTTAATAGAGTCCCTAAGTCTAAACTTAGGGAAAATAAAATATTAATGTGAATTAATATAAAACTATGTTAGAAGGGTCCAAAAGTCATGGATCAAGCCAGAGTTAATCTTAGCCATTGATTAGGGACTTAATTTCGATCGTTGATTTATCAACGAGAAAAGTATAAGAGGAGGCTTGAGAGTCACTTGGAGGACACACTGATGGAGACCAGTCAGTTCAATTTCTAGAGCGAGGTTAGCTGAGAAATTTGAACTAGTGGTCTAGTCAGCAGTCAGGAGGCAGGAAGTACGGAACGGAGAGAAGGGATCAGTCACTGGAGACCAGCGTTGAGGCAGGAGAGGCAGACACAGAGGTAGCAGGAGACTGAGCAGTCATTAGAGGGCCTGCATGAGTGATGTAGAGAGGCCCAGGGCTGACGCAGTCAAGCAGGGGCTGATGTAGAGTGTTTGGGAGCCACGCAAAGGTCAGCCAAGTTGACGATGGGACTAGGAGAAGTGCTGGACAATTTTTCTCTCTGTGGGTAACCCAGTTTGGCACCATGTTGTACTGAAGAATTACTGAATAATAAAATCCTCACTTGCTGCATGGATTTTCCCACATTGGGTTTTTCCAGGGACTATTGTCCAAAATATCTGTGTCAATGTGTTGATTCTTGTACATGTGTTTGTTTCTGTATTACGGTGTGATATCTGCAGCAGAATTTATTTTAATGTTTATTGAAGGAATTTCATAAATAACGTATTGAAGAATAAGTAGGAAAAGTAAATCAGATGTTGCAGTGATAGAATTTTCACAACAGTAGAACCTCTCAGTCCGAGACAGATATCAGCCCTAATCTGCCCCACGAAATCTCCCAACGTCAACCTCTAGGGCCAACATTAACCTCTCTGGCCCAGCATCTACCCAGCATCAACCTCTATGGCCCAACGTTAGCCTCTCGGGGCTCTGCGTCTCCCACGCTCGCCCTCCTTGTTCAAGTTTCTAAGTCTAACAGTTAGAAACCCTTCATGCACTTTACTAATTTATTCCTACCTACTTGTTTTGTTAATTAACAAGTTATTTACCACATAAATACTGAAAATAAATACAAGTGCATGCCCAACACATTACAAATCATCAACTGAAGGAAACAAAAACAAGCACACAAATGACACCATTATTTTTGGATTAATGTCCCTGGAAAAACCCAATGCGGGAAAACCAGTGCAGCTATCTGAGGGTTTTATTATTAAGCAGCTCTTTTCTGAATACATTGGGTGCCAAACTGGCTAACCTGACAAAGATAAAAATCTGGCAACAATACTGTTAGCGCTTGAAATTTCACCTCAAGCTGAGAAAGGTAAACCTCAAGGCAACATCAAACCACTTAGCCTCGTAGCTAGCCCTACGGGGCTGGAGAGAGCTCTCTCTGGTCTATCTCGGTGAAATCTTCAATGGATAAGATGACCAGTAGGGTAACACTGATTTTAGGCTAGTAAACTGATCAAAAAGGTTGATTTGGGGTTTTTAGGGTTTTTGGTGGCAAATTGAGGGGATGGCAATTTTGGGTGCGGGGATTGGACACAGTTTCTGCAGGGGGTTCTTTGGGGCGAGATAGGAGACAGTATTGATGCCTTAGATTGAGGTGAATGGATGAGAAAGACAGGTGAGGAGCTAAGGAGAGCAAACAATAACTTTGAATTCTCCTTAAACAGTAGAAAACATTGAAATTAAACAAACTTAAAAGCAGAGCATGACAGTCATGAGTTCTACTTTAACACTTCATTTGTTTAATGTGCAGAAGGAAAAGAAAGGAAATGATTCACATAACACACTTACAAGTACATAGAGAAACACACCATCAATACATGTAACCACAAGAATCCCAAAAAGGACTGCAAAACGTTGGTCTTCCTTAGCCAAAAATTGCAGAGATACAGTGAATAATACAATGATAGCTTCTCCCTCAAGAGTCCAACCATGAAAATGAGCAAGAAAGTACATAATATAGATGATCTAACCTCTTTCCCTGCCTCCATGGGTCGAGCTCACTATCCTAGGAGCTGTTTCAACCACTTCTAAACTAAGCACTACAAACTAGGCAGTCAAAAAAACTTGCCTCTATAAGCTAGGAAACCAATTCATTCATTTAATTTTCACCTTTTTCATGAATGAATCTTCTAGAAGAGGTACATAAGAGTAAAAGTGTCAATAAAGTACATTAATTACATCAAATAGGATAATAATCCACCCCAAAAAGTCAAACAGGGTCAAATTGCGTTTTTCTGAGCTGTACACTGAAATCTGGAGAAGTTTGCCTGACGGGTCGCGCGCCTTTGGGACCACATTTGGGGCACTTCCCGGTGCCCAAATTGAGCAAGAGTAGGCTTGTTGGAAAGGTCTGTGAGTCTACTTTCCAACCCAACTGGAATTTTTCAATTTGGAGTTCATTTGCCCTGTCAAAAATCAAATCTCCCAAGACTGGTCAAAAAGTGCCAAATGAGGCAGCCTCAAGGAAGAGTGCTGTTGCAGTCAACTTTTGAATGCCTTCCTCAACCCCAAATTTAGCTCATGATAGCTCATTGGAAAGCTCTTTGTGTCTAGTTATCATTTTACCCATCAAGCAAGTCATTTGGCCAACCAAGCTAGGAGAAAACTTGATTTTCCCAAGGTCACTTCAGAGGTGCCTTTGATTCTCCTAAGGCAACGGTATTTTTGACATTTCTCTCAAACCATGACACCTGTGTAAAAAGTGAAGGAGGTTTTTCTTTCTTGGCATGTTTTGAACAAATATATCTCTCAGTTTTCCAAAATTCATCTTTGATTGCTCAGAAACATCATTTTAGTGAAACTTATCCTGGTGTGTGGAACAAGGGATTTTGCCGAAATGAAGCGAAATGAAGGGGATAAGGGGCTTCTAAATTCTTGGGGAAATTTTTGGAAGTAGGGAGGGATGTTAGGAAACAAGGGAAAGTGGAATCTCAGAGATTGAGCGAGGGGAAGGGGTCCAAAAGGGCAAAACACAGGCCCAACCTAGAAAATTGCCAGATTGTAGCTAGAAACTAGGGTTTGTGCAAAAATGAGGAATTTGGGGGATCTCAGTGATGGGAAGCATTTGATAAGGTACTTTAAGGATAGGGGAAGGTGTATGAACATCTGGATACAAGTTTTGCTAATGATTTGACCGTCCAAAAGAAATTGGCTTCAAAATCCTAGGAGAGGGAAATGGCCTTGCCTGGGCGCAACTGAAGCATGAACAAGATGTAAAATGACTCATTAGACACTGACATGATAATGACAACCCCTTTGAATGATGATAGACTCAGCTGAATAATGACATGGACCGACATTTTGACAACTTTAGGAGGAGTGAAAGCAAACCCTAGACCTAATGCCTAGTGACCAAATTTTGCTTGAAAACTCTTTGAAATGACAAAATTTGACCTGGACACTCTGAGACCACTTTGTAAGAGCATATTTGATCACTGGAGGAAGGCTGGAAAGACTGACACTAACATTGGCTCCAATGGGGATGGTAGCTCCTTAGAGGTGCCAAGAACCGCAGACCTCTGGGAGAGCAGACCAGTGCTTTCAACCATTGGGCAATGGAGTCAAAAACTCAAACTAAAATACATGACTGAAAACTCATGACTCGGATGACTCAAATTGACTCTCACTCAACTAAAAACTGACTCAACACTTAAACACAACCGACAAACTGAAATGATGCTCAAGTTTGAGCTTATTCATCAAAACCTACTCTAACAGTTTCATTCATCACTTGGTCAAGTGAAATGAAACAACCAGTGCAACCAAGTAAGTATCCTGTCTGCTTTTCGAAGCCTCCGCAAGTGCTCACTTATGAATAACAAGAGAGAACTCCTGAAAGGCAACTCCCATGACAACTTAGAAACAGATCCGTTGAATGATATGGATTCACTATCCACCTCCAAAAACAGTGCATAAGGATCTTGAAATTCATGCACACTGGAACTTAGCTCATCCAATGGATTACTTCTCGTTTCCTCATACCATGAATGCAAACTTTGATCTGAACCTTGTGACGAGACCTCTGCTGAAAATGAGAAAGAAACCGGCTGCCGGATCAAGTTTGTATCAATACATGTTTCAAGCTCAAATATAGTCAATGGAGAAAGACTTTGACTGCAAACCTCATCCAAAACATCAGCTATTGGATCATGAAAAACCTGAAAAGACTGCTGCAATGTATCCATTGAAAATGTATGACATCCTTCTAGCTGTTCATCTTTTTCTTGAGAGATTTTATGAAGATTCTGCCTTATAAATTGAAATGCTTCGAAACAAAAGGGTATAGAATCTTCCTGCATCATCAAATCATGTAATTCGTCCTCCACATCTTCATCTGTAATCTGCCCTTCAATTTCATTTGGTGGCTGCAAATCTGATACTACAGGCTGCTCAAGAATTTTGTTATCTATCTCATCCTCAACATTAACACTGAGAGATTGCGGATTTGTTATAGAATGTTCATTTGAAGATCTACTATGCAATCTACCCTTCAAAAACTGAAATGATTCAAAACAGAATGGTACGGAGTCACCTTGAATCATTAAATCATGTGTGTCCACTTCCAAGTCTTCGGCTACATCTTGACAATCAATGGCTTTCGGGGGTTGCAAATCTGAATATGAGAAGTCTTGAACAAAATTTCCTTTGCTCTCAAGATGATTCAAATCAAGACTTGTTGACATTTGATTTCTGATTGCATGGTAGTTATCTCTGATGAACTGAAACGAATCAAAACAAAAAGGCAAAGATCCTTCACTTACTTCAAACTTTGCTGCACTTCCCTCGGCAATGTCATAGCTGATATGTGATGGCTGAACATTGTATTCAAGCTGCTGAAAATGAACTTTTTCCTCCCACAAACTAGCTGCTGATTTGTCTACAAGATTAGCTTCTTTTTGGAGAACATAATCATCATCATACTGATCATACTTAGGCAAATCATCGGTATAAAACATATCATCAAGCATGCAGGTCATATCAACAGATCTCTCTTCTCCAAGATGATTAATAAGACAGTCATCATCAGATCTATAACAACTAGGATGAGAAACAAAATGGTTTGGATCAGCAACTTGTTCTTCTTCAATCAGTGAGCCATGAGCTTGAACATCATAATCATTTCTTGCGTTGATCTTGTCCATCATCTTTTCCACTGCACTTACCAAAATGTCAAGCTTCACCTCTAGAGATGTTGATTCGACCGGATCTATGTTTTTCATCTCTTCTTCTTTCATCATTGCCCGTCAGATCAACAGATGAGCCTCTACATTTACTGCACTGTTTTTCATCTCGTGAAGTGTTGCAATATCCCTTTCTCTCAGCTGAAACTCCATCTCCGGATCAAAGGCACCCGGATAGTGCAAGAGAGCAGATCTAGAAGGTCTTATATCAACTGGCATCGAATAATAAACTTGGTTAAATCTGGCTGAAAACTGTTGTACTGTCTCCCCTGGCAATCTTTTCAGCTGGTTATACTCTTCTATAATCAAGAAAAGGTTCTTCCCGATCATCCACCTGTCGAGAAAATTTTTGACAAACTGCTGGAAATCTGAAATGCTTGCATCAGGCAGGGTTTTGAACCAACTCTTCACTTTGGCTTGCAAAGAAAGAGAAAAAAGCCTAATACTAACATCTTCATCATCAACTTCAAAAAGATCTAGAAAATTCTCAAAATTCTGTACATGTTGCTCAGCGTTGATATTCTTACATTCACCATCAAACCTCGGCAAGTATAGATCATAGTTTTTGGGGAAAGCATGGAGAACAGAAGGTAAAACAAGAGGTTTATACCGATCTGGAATTTTACAAGGTGTAGTGGTATGTACAGCAGGTATAGAATCGGTCTTGGTCT
Organism: Pinus tabuliformis; assembly: GCA_031772625.1. NCBI lineage: Eukaryota > Viridiplantae > Streptophyta > Pinopsida > Pinales > Pinaceae > Pinus > Pinus tabuliformis. Next base: position 2,023,524,676 of record CM062818.1, on the reverse strand, counting down.
CTTGAGATTCATCAATTTGAAGATGGTCGTCACAAAATTTAAAAGAAAGGTCTTGATCAAGCTCAAAGGTATGCAAATCTTTGGTATTCACAATCTTCAAAGGGAAAGAATCAACTGCAGGCCTAGTATTTTTTCTCCAGCATAGTATACTTTGCAATGCAGTCTTGACATTCTTGGGAAAAGAGAAGAAATAATTTATGACAAAGAACAAAATGTCTTGGATGAAATTCCAACTTGAATACCTGATATGTCCATATTGTCCTTTCATGTTTTTGCTGGTCGGGATCATCCTCCAGTGGAGTCTTTGGATCTGATCTTGAAACTGATTTAGAGTCGCCAAGTGAATGATTTCAGTCTTTCAAGTGTCTGATCGTTGTCCACTATCAACAATCAGATCTGAACTTGATACATGTACTGGGGTAAAATGCAAATGAAGTGTTGTATCCACAAGCTCACGGAGATTGACTGAAGCAGCGTTTATCTACTTCCGCTTATGCAAAGCAAAAGCGTTTCGAAGGCTACCTGGCATAACTTTAGGCCCCGTCTAAGACTTATGAAACAAACACATCAATCAACAAGCAATTTGTTCTCCCCAGTATGGTCGCCAATATGTTAGCGCTTGAAATTTCACCTCAGGCTGAGAAAGGTAAACCTCAAGGCAACATCAAACCACTTAGCCTCGTAGCTAGCCCTACGGGGCTGGAGAAGGCTCTCTCCGGTCTATCTCGGTGAAATCTTCAATGGATGAGATGACCAGTAGGGTAACAATGATTTTAGGCTAGTAAACTGATCAAAAAGGTTGATTTGGGGTTTTTAGGGTTTTTGGTGGCAAATTGAGGGGATGGCAATTTTGGGTGCGGGGATTGGACACAGTTTCTGCAGGGGGTTCTTTGGGGCAAGATAGGAGACAGTATTGATGCCTTAGATTGAGGTGAATGGATGAAAAAGACAGGTGAGGAGCTAAGGAGAGCAAACAATAACTTTGAATTCTCCTTAAACAGTAGAAAGCATTGAAATTAAACAAACTTAAAAGAAGAGCATGACAGTCATGAGTTCTACTTTAACACTTCATTTGTTTAATGTGCAGAAGGAAAAGAAAGGAAATGATTCACATAACACACTTACAAGTACATAGAGAAACACACCATCAATACATGTAACCACAAGAATCCCAAAAAGGACTGCAAAACCCTGGTCTTCCTTAGCCAAAAATTGCAAAGATACAGTGAATAATACAATGATAGCTTCTCCCTCAAGAGTCCAACCATGAAAATGAGCAAGAAAGTACATAATATAGATGATCTAACCTCTTTCCCTGCTTCCATGGGTCGAGCTCACTATCCTAGGAGCTGTTTCAACCACTTCTAAACTAAGCACTACAAACTAGGCCGTCAAAACAACTTGCCTCTATAAGCTACGAAACCAATTCATTCATTTAATTTTCACCTTTTTCATGAATGAATCTTCTAGAATACATAAGAGTAAAAGTGTCAATAAAGTACATTAATTACATCAAATAGGATAATAATCCACCCCAAAAAGTCAAACAGGGTCAAATTGCGTTTTTCTGAGCTGTACACTGAAATCTGGAGAAGTTTGCCTGACGGGTCGCGCGCCTTTGGGACCACATTTGGGGCACTTCCCGGTGCCCAAATTGAGCAAGAGTAGGCTTGTTGGAAAGGTCTGTGAGTCTACTTTCCAACCCAACTGGAATTTTTCAATTTGGAGTTCATTTGCCCTGTCAAAAATCAAATCTCCCAAGACTGGTCAAAAAGTGCCAAATGAGGCAGCCTCAAGGAAGAGTGCTGTTGCAGTCAACTTTTGAATGCCTTCCTCAACCCCAAATTTAGCTCATGATAGCTCATTGGAAAGCTCTTTGTGTCTAGTTACCATTTTACCCATCAAGCAAGTCATTTGGCCAACCAAGCTAGGAGAAAACTTGATTTTCCCAAGGTCACTTCAGAGGTGCCTTTGATTCTCCTAAGGCAACGGTATTTTTGACATTTCTCTCAAACCATGACACCTGTGTAAAAAGTGAACGAGGTTTTTCTTCCTTGGCATGTTTTGAACAAAAACCTCTCTCAGTTTTCCAAAATTCATCTTTGATTGCTCAGAAACATCATTTTAGTGAAACTTATCCCGATGTGTGGAACAAGGGATTTTGCCGAAATGAAGCGAAATGAAGGGGATAAGCGGCTTCTAAATTCTTGGGGAAATTTTTGGAAGTAGGGAGGGATGTTAGGAAGCAAGGGAAAGTGGAATCTCAGAGATTGAGTGAGGGGAAGGGGTCCAAAAGGGAAAAACACAGGCCCAACCTAGAAAATTGCCAGATTGTAGCTAGAAACTAGGGTTTGTGCAAAAATGAGGAATTTGGGGGATCTCAGTGATGGGAAGCATTTGATAAGGTACTTTAAGGATAGGGGAAGGTGTATGAACATCTGGATACAAGTTTTGCTAATGATTTGACCGTCCAAGAGAAATTGGCTTCAAAATCCTAGGAGAGGGAAATGGCCTTGCCTGGGCGCAACTGAAGCATGAACAAGATGTAAAATGACTCATTAGACACTGACATGATAATGACAACCCCTTTGAATGATGATAGACTCAGCTGAATAATGACATGGACCGACATTTTGACAACTTTAGGAGTGAAAGCAAACCCTAGACCTAATACCTAGTGACCAAATTTTGCTTGAAAACTCTTTGAAATGACAAAATTTGACCTGGACACTCTGAGACCACTTTGTAAGAGCATATTTGATCACTGGAGGAAGGCTGGAAAGACTGACACTAACAAATACCTCTCTTCAGAAATAGGTAATCGGAAAGCCTGCTCCACGAAATCCCTCTCCAGCACAATATGAAGCTTAGCGTCAGCCCTATTGGCCTCTGCGTCAGCCTACTGAGGCTCTACGCAGCCTCTCTAGCTCTCTGCGTCACTCCTGTAGCCTCTGCATGGATGGCGCAAGCCCTTCTGGCTCTACACAGTCTCCTCTGCTTCTGTGTGGCTCCCTCTAACTCTGCGTCTGCCTCTCTCTACTTCTGCGCTGGTCTCTTGGCACTGTCCCCGCCTCTCTGCCTCATACTCACTGGCCCTCGCTGCAACTGATCAATGATTCTATCTCTCTTACCAAACCCCGCTCTAGAGAATAGAATGAATGATCACTCTGGTTTATTCTCCAAGTGACCCCCAAGCCTCCTCTTATACTTTTCTCATTGACATATCAATGGCCAAGATTAAGTCCCTAATCCACGGCTAAGATTAGATCTGGCTTGATCCCTGTCTTTTGGACCAATTTAACACAATTTTATATTAATTCACATTAATATTTTAATTTCCCTAAGTTTAGACTTAGGGACTCTATTAAAAATATTAATTATTTTAATATCTCCCAAATTGTTTAGAATTTGCCCAAACCCTTTCTGGGTATTGGATATCTCATGTGCCTTAACCTCTCCACCATATTTCGTGGCTAGACCACATCCGATGCTACCCTAAATCAACACTCTTCAGGCTCTGCGCAGCTCCTGGCTGCCTCTGCGTGGCCTCTGGCTGCTTCTGTGTGGCCTCTCGTTACTTCTGTGTGGCCTCTAGCTGGCTCTACTTCAACCCTCTCCTGGCTTCTGCGCTGATGCTCCCGGTACTATCTTTGCCTCTCTGCTACTGCATTCACTGCCCCTCAACTACAACTCTAATCACTCCTTCGATTTCCTCAGCAAGCCCTGCCCCAGAAAATCAAATTCTTGATCAACTCGGTGTGTTCTCCAAGTGACCCTCAAGCCTCCTCTTATACTTATCTCGTTGACAATTCAACGGCCAAGATTCAGTCCCTAATCAACTACTAAAATTAGATCTGGCTTGATCCATGACTTTTGGACCATTCTAACTCAGTTTTATATTAATTCACATTAATATTTTATTTTCCCTAAGTTTAGATATAGCGACTTCATTAAAAATATTAATTATTTTAATATCTCCCAAACTGGTTAGATTCTGCCAAAACCATTTCTGGGTATTAGAGATCTCATGTCTTTTAGCCTCTCCACGAATTTTGGTGGCTAGATCACATCCGATGCTACCCCAAATCAACATAGAAGACTTAGCCTTGATTGTTGATGTGTGGTCCTCTCTGCAGTGATCCTTGAATGCATGCTTTTTCTTGCCTTCTAGGAGCTCGATATTGAATCTGTTGTATCTATGTAATTTTGGATCTCTAGGGTCTGAAATTCCGTCCTATGGTAGCCCTCTGAGTCCTCTTTCCAACCCCACAGGTCTGATCAAGATTAGATTCTTCAAGAAAGAATTATGCCCAATCTCCCATGATGACCTAATTATAGACTAGTTCAGTAGAGTGAACTTGTACGAAGTGCCACGTGTCACTGTTGTGACCTTCAGCCCTGAAAACGCTACTCAACAAACTACAGTCAGTCCTCTTTCTGCGACTTTTTACGAAATTTGAATCCAATGCTCAGAGAGAAAGTTATGACGATTTCCCCAACGTCGGCTGTTTGACATGGAATTCGAAAGCCTACAAAAACCCTAACTTCTTCAGATCATATCTCTAAAAATATAGCGAACCAAGATTTGAAATTCGGTCACGAGATTCATCAAGATTTCAGCTCAAATGAGTTTTAATTTCAGCTTCTGAAGCTTTGCAAAAAAAAAATATATATATATATAGCGAAATTGGCACGATGACCTATTTGAAGCCACAAAATCCCTACTGGAGGCGGATATGAGGGTCATTATTTATATGAATGTCTTGAGTTGAGAGGGTCCTCAACAAGTGAACGTTGGAGGGATTTTAGGAGCAAAAAATCCAAATATTAATTATTGACTATTCAACGACCACAACCAATTATGTGTGCCATCCCACAACCCCATAGGGTTTTAGCCCACTAACTACTAACTTCAAACATGAATATCTCTCAAACCATGAAGAATTACTTGGCGTGCCATATATCAACGGAAACATCTCAATGAGTAGAATCCATCTAGAAGATCCTTGACTCAGAATCAGTGTGGAAAAAGTCAAGAAAAATCGGGATTAAATCCCCAAAATGCGATTTTTTTGGCTGGCCGATTAAATCGGCCAATTTTTCGCCGATTTTTTCCCAGTTGAAAAAGTCGGGATTAAATCGAAAAAGTCGAGATTAAATCGAGACTTTTTCCAAAAAATCGTGAATGTGGTAGTTTCTTTAACGATTTTTTTATTTTTTTTTTGAAAAAAATTAGGATTTTATTGAAAAAGTTGGGATATTATTGAAAAGTCAAGATTTTTTTAAAAATGAATATTTTTGTATTTTTTTAATTTTGTCGAATTTTTGTCGACTTTTTCAAAATACTCCCAACTTTAATGACTTTTTCATCTTCTAGACCCTTACCGATTTAATCCTGACTTCGACTTTTTCCACATTGCTTAGAATAGAGTAATTTTTCAAGTCAAAATGCCCATCCAAAATTGGTGTAGCCCTTGCTGCTGCTTGTGTTGAAATCAATGACAAACATTGATCAACAAGAATAGCATCTTAGCCTTCTAGATACCAAAGCTAGAGGCTCCATCAAGTCTATCCCGATCTCTAAGACCTGTTGCAGCCTTCCCCGCGAAACTCAAAAAACTGGGAAATAAATAGGAATCTCCTCCCTTTCCTGCTGAGCTTCTCTATTCTACTCGCACTTCCTTATCGAATGTGTAGATCTTCTACTGCTTTCCCCCGGAAGCCTCTTCTCTTGTATTCACATTGTCTGCTACCTCAATTGCGCAACTCGCTCAACCTTCTGGAAGTCCTCTAGAATTTGGCACATGATTGGTTGCCCCTAAAGCTCGCATTGGCTAACTATAAAAACTGTTACAACCTACTGCAACTGAAAAAAACAGATCTCGGCTTGGAAAGTGTATCTAGAAACCCTCTAGGAAATTCCTCTTACTATGTGCTTTTCTCTTCCACCCAACGTTGATCTGCTACTGTTGGGCTAGCTACAAACCAGCTATGCCCAGATCTGCTCACTAGAACCCTCTATCCGGCAAATCCACTACCTGCTGGAACTCCTACTAAGCAAATCGAACTTTTCCCCCTGTCTGGATCTAGAAATCGAATGTCGTGCCCAACAATTCCAACTTCTTGGCTAGCCTACGCAGATCCTGAAAATACCTAGCACTCCCTTTGAACCTGCATAAATTTTCCTTGTCGCTACTGAGCCTTTGATCTGATCTTCAATGCTTTGATACCATGTGAAAATTCCTTGAAATGCAACAATTGGAATTTATTCTTCTAACTGATTAATTATGCAATTTATTTTGTTATGCAAAAATAATGAATAAATCAACTGCAATTTCTTCACAATAAAAAAGTTGCGGAAATAAACTGGAAACTGAGGAAATAGATGAGCACACACAATAAAACCGACACCAATATTTTTGGACAAAAGTCCCTGGAAAAACCCAATTGGTAAAACCAGTGCAACAGATGAAGGTTGATTTTATTATTATGCAGCAGCAAAATTTGAGTATAATGTTTGGGTGCCAATCTAGCAATGCTCCCGTAAGATAATCTGGCCAAATAATTTACTGAGACAATTTGTCTCACCCAACACTGATCCCAACCCTAAAACTGGCTCAAACTGGGCTGCTCAAAACCCCTGCGTCTACCTCTACATTGCCTTTGCTCAAGCTCTACTCGCACTGCCTGTGGAACTGCTCAGATGTTGTCGTTTTGCACAACTCAGCCTCCAGAAATGATTCACTTGGTCTTTTGGAAATTTTCCCGACCACCAGTAACTGAATCCACCTCCTCTCCAGCTAAATCTAACTCCCTTTTGAAGCTACCTGCACAGACCCAGCGCAACATCACTGAGGAATAAGTCGACCCTCTTGTTGTTGGCTCTCCAGCACTGGAAATCCACCAGAAATCACTTATGTTACTCCCTCTCACTTCTGCTTCCCTTCTGGCATGAACTCCTCTTCCTTGCTTGACATTTGCAGTTGGATAGCTCGATCTCCCAAGGAACTTGCTCTCCTGATGTGTCTATCTCCGTCTCCATCATCCTGTTATTATAATCTCTCGTTGGTGAACCAACGACCATGATTAGATCCTCATAAATGACTAAGATCATCTCAAACTCAATCCATTTGAATTTCTAGAGCATTCTCACCTTTCCTATATTAATTTCTATCTCAAACTCAATCCATTTGAATTTCTAGAGCATTCTCACCTTTCCTATATTAATTGCTATTAATTAAGCGGTTTTCCTAAGTTAGACTTGAGAAAAATTTAAAGGATGGCTAATTAATTTAAATAAGGCATTTCGCAAGCTTATCTCGTAAAACTTTTTCTGGGTTTTGGAGATCTCATGTTCCTTAGTCTCTTAGACACAAATCGAGAATAGAACACATGTCTGATGCTACAAAAACAAATAGCTTTCAAAGAACTTATGCATTGAATGGATGTTTTTGGTAATTCTTAAAAGATTTTGTAGCCAAGATGTTTACATCATCATTTTGGAATTAAAAGGTAGCAATATAGAAAGATAACATGATATTTGATCACTTTCATGTTTAGAAGGAGCTATGATTAGCTCTAGATTGATAAGGCTCCACATAATGCCTTCATTGATGATGACTAGAGGAAAGTGATATGTAAGCTTGATGATTTGAACTGTTGAAGAAAGTGTAACTAGGTTCGGTCTTCATAATGACACATTCCAATGATGTAAATTCTATCTAGCAAAATATTTTTTTTGAGTCATGGGTTACATGCTGAAAATTTGTTTTGGTAGCTCTCATTATGAGCTCTAGGCTAGGTGATAGGTTTGTGTCAATGATGTAAATATTTACACTTGAAAATGTATAATGTATGACTCCAAGATCAAGGACAGAATCATGTGGAAAGACTCCGCCAAGTTCAAGAACAAATGGCTAGTAAAAGTCTCCTCCAGGTGAAGATAAAAGAGGCAATATATTTACACTTGAATATATATTTATATATCCATTCATGTCAGCTATATATCATTATGCAAGTCGGCCTAAACTCGAGATATGTCGCCCTAATGAGTAGCCCTTAATACTATAAATAAGGGTCTCTCCTCTTCTATTCGGACACACACTCAAGATCAATTTAGATCTCCAATCAATGCGAAGAAGATTGTCTTTGGGTGTGAGGTAAAGGAGAAGATCAAGGAGCCGCAGAGAAGTCTGTTCTGTCATCCATAACCACAGGAAGCTCTTCCACACGTGCGAGGCTAGGGCATCATTCTATCTGCCCTCATTGTCAAGGAAAATATTCGGTCTTGGGTCTATTTGAAGGGCAGACGTGTGCGAAGAAGGTTGACTAGTGGAGCAAAGGTTTACGAGGGCTAGAACAGCGCTAAACCTCCCACACGTGCGAAGGTACAGGTCCTCATTAGTGCTGTATTACAGTCCTATGTCATCTTCATGATTAGAGTCGATTTGAGGCCAAAAGAATTCGGTTGTGTGCCTAGAAGCAAGCTCCTAGCATAGCAAAGCAAGGAAGAAGTTACTAGACCAAGCACACTCACACATGGAAAGATAGAGACATCTTCAAGTCTGCTGTAAGGGTTATTGATCAATTCATATCTATGAAGCAGATCACTTTGTTTCAAGTCTAGCGCTGAAGACAACAGTTGGGCAAGTGTACTACATTGGACAAGTAGAGTTTGAAGGAAGGAGGAAAGGAGAAGGAAGCTGATCCACAGGTTGCAGATTTGACCCACGATGTAGCAAATCAGAGGACAGCAGTAATAGAAGATTCTAGCCTTGATCATGGAATCAATTTAGTCAATTTGGTCAAAGGATCTTTGTATTGGTCTTGGAAATTTTGTCAAGTGAAGATTCTATAAGAATAATTACTGTGGGTTTTCGTCTCAGGTTTGGAGAGATCTTTTCCCTGGTTGCTGCCTATATCTTGTGTTACTGTTCTTTTGTTTATTACGCATGATCGCTGGTTGATGAAGTTAACACTCATACATATATGAAAATTCTTGTTTGAACAAGGAAAAGATAAAAATACTTCACAAGCAGTTATCTAAGAAAGAGAAATCATTAATATATCAAGCCTCTAGATTTGTCAACATGAACCTTGTCACAAGAATAAAGGAAGAAGATGGCCCCATAACATCAAGAAATAAAGAAGCTCAATATGATGAGATGCAAAAGAAAGGAGGAGCCATTTAGCTACTACTTGAAGATTTCCATGAAGAACTAGTAGCTGAGACAAGTCAAGCTAAAGAGCTTGTAGTTATGACTTCGCAACTGAAAGGAAGTGAAGGAATCTCCCCTATGCCTAAGAGGGAGTAAAGAAGTCTCCTTGAATACTTGAAAAAGGAGCAAGGATCAATTCCTCAATCAAGGAGAAATGATGATATCCTCTGGTTGAGAGAGAGAGATGATGGACTTTGTATTCTCTTCTATCATATGTCATGCACTAGGCTAGGACTAACAGTCGTACGTCTAAGTGAAGGCCATGGTAGAGAGAATGGAGGATTGGATAAAGAATCCAAGATATGAAGTATTCTTGTTGACCGACACTCTTTGAGGATTGGACAGGTATCCAAGACAAAACTAGTCGAAGAAGACCGATTTCTTTGACAATTCGGAATCTAAGATAAGAATAATCCTAAAAGGACATACATAGTGAACATCTGAATGGGTATCTACCTTGAAGAGGTAGTGTGGTATAAAACGTAAAGCTTCCAAACATTATGCTCTAATATAAGAGCTTGTCAACTTAAGGGCTTACTATGTTGACAATGATGATCGTGTGCTTAAAGATGGCTTACCAATTTGACTCTTCTTATGAGAACTCTTCAGTTTGAGAATATCCTTGTACCGGTTGTACAATTATGAATATATTCCTAGTTAAGAGGGAGTGTTGGAGAAAGTAACTAGTTTTGGACCCTTATCGGCAAGTCGTAACATGTAAAAGATACTATTTTGAGTGTAGAAAGTCCATATGAACCTTCAAGCACAAATCAGCCCTGCCAGAAGAAGTCAGCTCAGTTTGAGGATATTTGACCTCATGAGAAGGCTATATATAAGAAGAACTCGACCTCATTTGAGATACACATCTAGAGTTCGATGTAAAGCAAGAAAATAAAGACAAGAAGGAGCGAAGACCTAGAAGAAAGGAGCATCTCAAGAAGAAAGTGAAATCTAACTTTTGTGACCATTTCTCTCGCACACGTGCAAATGTTAGGGTTTTTGCGGGCCAAGAATTGTAGGTCCAAGTTGCAGGAGGGTCGAAACTCTATTTTGACATAGTTTGACTCTCACTGACTTTAGAGACATTGACTTGCTTGAGGGAAGACTTCTTGAAAGGTTGACACGTGCCAGAGAGAAAAGATTTATGTTGTTCCAAAGGACCAAAGTTGTAGATCTGTAGTAGAAGGCTGAAATTCTGAAGTGAAGCAGATTGGAAGAGGTTTAACTTTTGTTGACTTAGACAAACTTTGTCTGGTTTGGAAGAAATTCTTGAAACACTGACTTGGTGTTTGAAGTGTTGAGAAATCTAGGGCAGAGATATTAGATGATTTCTCTTGCTTCATCACTGTTCGTGATGTATTTTTAATTTTACTTCATTTGCTTCTTCTTTTACTTGCTTATTATTATGTGTTCTCTTCATCAAATAGCTACCGAAAACATATAGAACATGTTGAAGAATGTAACTAGTGTCGATCTTCATAATTGTACTTAAGTTATAATAAAATGTATTTATCAAAAAAAATAAAAATAGAAAATTATTATTAAATAAATTGAGTTATTAAAGCATGGGTTTCATGCTTGAGTTAATTGTTTTTAGGTCAAAGCCTCCATTCAAGGTTTCTAGGGTTTATCTCAAGTGTCCTTGTCCAAATCATATTGTAAAGAACCCTTCTTGGGATTTATTTGTCAAAGAAGAAATTTATTTTATTGTAAAATAGGTCAATTAGACCTCCTCCACCAAGTCAGCCTCAAACTGGACAAGTCGGCCTAAATTGGGTAGCACAATCACTATATAAAGGCACCAACTCAACCTCATTTGTCACTCACTCACAACAAGTTTGATCTGCAACTTCCGGGGCGAGAAAAAGTGTGAATTTCAAAGAAGAAGAAGAAGAAGAAGAAGAAGAATAGTAATAGTGAAGGAGAAGGAGGTCTATCACAAGCATAAGAAGTCGAAATTTTCTCTCTTTTTCCCACACATGAAGTTGTCAAGCTAATAGAAGGGCTGAAATGGGAAAGACGAAATTCTGAAGTTGTTGGTGAAGTTGAGGCCGAAATTTCTAGGTTGATGTTGGGTTGAAGCTACTGAATAAGAAGAGACTATTGAAGTGAGCTAAAACATATTGGAAGATTGACTTGGCAGAGGAGGAGGGTTTGTTGGTCTAGGATCTTGGTCCATCTCATTTGAATTACTAAAGGAAGAGTCCTTGACTGGGTTTTCCCCTATATAGGGGTTTTGCCTTGGCTGTACGCCTACATCTGGTGTCCTTGATGTTCGTGTTTTGGGTTTTGGTAATTGCGTGATGAAATAAGATAAAAGAAGAACATGAGAAAGATAATAATAACTCAAAGAAATCACAAGTAATCATCAACAAGAAAAAATCTGGAACGAACAAAGTTCGTTCTTCAGGTTAAATACTCCAGAAGAATTGGAATATGTAGATCACCATTGAGATACAAGAATATATATTAAATGTATGAATAAGAATGATGATACAATTGGGAATGAGGGTCTTGTATATATAGCCAGGTAAGTACCCTTTCACAAAGAGTCATGTCTGTAGAGACATGCCTCTTTGTTTAACTAATTATTATTTAATTACATAATATTATGATTATTATTTATTATCTATACTTATTACTTTTTACATAAATTATGTTCATAGCATTTCAATCCCCTTCAAAAAGCTTTGTCCTCAAAGCTTGTTGATGAAAGGACTTGATCTCTTTTTCTGCTATGAATGTCTTCTCGTCTCAATGTTGAAAATACTGTGACTAGGTTCAGTGTTCATCATGTCAAATATTGTAACAATGTATTTTTGTATCAAGAAAATTTTTAGTTTTTTGAAGTCATGGCTCCAATTGAGAGTCTTAGATGAGTCATGTAAAATGAAGACAAGTATATACTATTACACTCGTAAATGCAATTGATGCAAGTCAAATCTTTCTAGATCATCAATGAAATACTCCAACATGTACCCACGGAATTATTGCAAAGAAACCGCTTGAGGAAAATTTTGGAAACCTCTTTTTTTAATGTCGGCCTATCCAAGAATCATGTTGGCCTAATCAATGAACACGTAGGCCTAATCAAAGGATCTAGTCGACCTATGGGAGAGGAGACAAGCCTATACAAAGGCTACGATGACACCTCCTCAGGACACACATTCAATCATAACTTGTTCTTGAAGGAAAGCGAAGTGAGAGGATCAACGAGAGAAGGTAGCCGCAGTCATTTGAGGAGGTTTGTTCCCTTATGCAAAGCCTGTTCTCTTAAGCGGCATTCTGATCTGATCGATGGTTTCATGTTATATCGGTATACTACTAGGTTATAGATCCAATCTAGTTGCAGATTGAAGGAATAGATCAGTACCAAAGAGATCGAAACCATCTACGGGCTAGAGGAGCCCTATCAATCCCATCACGAGCATACGCATACTGAAGCAAAGGGTTCTGTCTTCACTGACCTATAATAGTCATCCATTTGTCATCACGAAATTACAAATCCAAAGACTATTATGTATGAGATAAGTCTATATGAAGTGCGAAGATAGAAAAAGGCTAGAAGAGCCTATCCGAGATCATCGTTGCTGATTCTCATGCTCTTACTACAAACCTGATTCACTGCAGAAGTATACAGTATGTTTGGGTACATGTTTGGAGGTATTGTCATTTGATGTTGAAGGCATTTCTAAGTCAATGTTTGGGTCATGTAATTTCTCAATAAAGATTCTATAAGAAAGATTTCAAAGGGTTTTTCCTCTCAAGTTTAGGAGAGGTTTTTGCCCTGACATGGTGCCAATATCTTGTGTACTTGTGCATTTTGATCTTCTTGTTTGGTAGCTGGTTAATGATAATAATTCTTGTAAACAATAAGAAGCAGAATCTAAATAAATAACATCACAAGCAGTTATCACAATTAAGAGAAAATGAATATTTAAAATTGCCCTTCATTTCTCAACATGGTATCAGAGGGTGGTTCAACAAAGGGCGTGAAGAAGATCAACTCTCTCATGCAACAGTTGGCAAGCATTGGGCTATGGTTGACAAACCTCACCAATCAAAAGATCAAGCAAGTATGGGTTTATTTGATCTACAAAATCTGATGGCTTATTCTCAGCATTCTCAGGCACATTCCTAGATGAGAACATTTGGGTAATAGACAGTGGAGCTTCGAGACATATCACAAGACACCATCATCAACTCGAGACTCTCTCCAAGGGAAAGTCCTCCTATTCTGTGGAGCTTGGTGACAACAAAAATTATCCAGTGAAAGGCATCGGATCTACCTCCATCAAGCTTGAAGACGGAAGCAGCATTCATCTCAACAACATCCTATATGTTCCAGGTCTATGCAAAAATCTTATTTCTATTTCATCTTTAGAAGAAAAGAGTGATAAAGATGCTTTTATAGATGGAAAGGTAGTTGTTTGGGCTAAAGATTTAAGCATGGAAAAGGCTAGAAACATTGGTGTCCGAGAAGGCAGATTATATAGATTAGCCTCTCCTATAAATCTAGCACTTGTTCATACTGAAATCAATCCTTGTGAATTATGGCATAGAATATTGGGTCACCTACACTTTAAAATTCTTCCAACCCTAAACTCCATAGTAAATGGAATTCCAAGTCTTAAGGAAGAACATGAAGGTGTATGCAAGGGCTGTGCATTAGGCAAGATTGCAAAGAAACCATTTGGACATAGCACATCATGTGCTCAAGAAATACTTGATCTCATACACTCAGATGTTTGTGGTCCCATGACCAAATCTCTTGGAAGACATCTATACTATATCACCTTCATAGATGACCACTCCAGGAAAACATGGGTTTACCTTCTTAAATCCAAAGATGAAGTCTTTTCAAAATTACACGAATTCAAAGTTGAAGTGGAAAATCTCACAGAAAGAAAAGTCAAGATTTTGAGATCTGCCAATGGTGGAGAATACACTTCTAAGGAAATTATAGCCTTCTGCAACGAGGCTGTGATTAAGAGGAAGCTCATAGTCCCATATAATCCCAAGCATAATGGAGTAGCTGAACGGAAGAACAAAGCCATAGAAGAAAGTGTCAAGGCAATGATTCATGACCAAGATCTACCGAAATTCCTATCGGGCGAAGAAACAAACACTGTTGTATATATTCAAAACAGAAGTCCCCACAGGTCTGAATAATCGAACTCCCGAAGAAGTCTTCATTGGGAAGAAACCTACTGTGGACCATCTCGAAATACTTGGATATTCGGTTTATATCTGTTGTCGCGCAGAGTGTCTAGGCACCGCGATAATGCTCAGACCAGGGGCTGTCACCCTGATCCCCGATCTCTCCGTTTAAGCCGTCTCCCTAGGCTAAGGGGGGTAGACCCTATGGGATAAAAGAAGACCAACTGGGAACCAGTTGGGTTGGGAGACACAACGAGGCAAACAAGCACCGGAGATTTTAATGATGGATAACTTGATGGATTTAAATGATTAAATCAGATAGAGTAAATACCAAAACAAGACACGAACACAAGAAAGAAATAATTTCAGACCAGTGCCTTCGATATTTAAATCAACCATCAATAAAACAAACTATCCAGATCGATTTTCAATATGTGATGAAAAAGTGATGATAATCCACATAAATGCCCAACACTGTCACATGCGAAAGATTCCAGATTTAAAACAATTATCGTTAATGGCCAAGATCTAGAATTAATAAAAAATTTCCAACAGTCAATATAGCTTAAAACATTTATCGTAATTTGACCATAGGAAAATCATGCATTTAATGACCAAACAAACTTTTAATTTTAATTTTAATTATTCCTTAGGTAATAATGCTTAATCGTAACTGAAAAATTTTAAATCTTTTAAGGCGATGAAAAAAAGAATTAAAAGGGCTAAAAAATAAAAAATTTAATGGGCCATAGGCCACATTTAAAATTTTTTAACATTAAAGTGCAAATCCCTTTTGCTTAGTTTTTAATCACCAAAGTTTTTATGATTTTTTAAATGTTTAGGATTTTTTTTATAAATTTTTAGATTTTTTAATGATTTTTTAAATTTTAAATTTTTTTTATATTTTAATTTTTATTAAAATATAAACTAAATTCTAAAATAAAACAAGACTAAATAAAAACCTAAGGATTAACTTTTTATACTTTTGGGAATATTTTATTTTTTATTATTTTTTATTTAATATGAAATCAAAACTAAAACTAAAAGCTAAAAAGAAATCAAAATGAGGACTAACACCTAATCTATATATATATATATATATATATATATATATAACAAAAATATAGTGTAAACGCTGACTAAATAAAATTAAAATCTAACTCTTAATCATATCAAACATATAAAAAAAAAGAATCAAAATCAAAAATAAACAAAATTTTAAATCTAAACTAAATGAAACTGAAATTTAAAATAAACAATAAATATGTACAAATGAAATTAAATCTTAAACTAATAAAAATCTAAATGAAATCGAAACTTTAACAAAAATAATTAAATTCTAAACTATATAAAAAATCGAATCAAATCTAAATTCTAATTAAAATTTTCAAAATACTAAAATCTAAATATATGAAACTAAAATAAAAATTACGCTAACCCTAAACTAAACTATACGCATACATTTAAATCAAAAGATGAATCTGTTGTGCGTAATGTGTTGAACGCAAGTCCGGAGGCGGAGCAAACTGGACGGCAGAGAGGTCGACGGATGTGTTAGTGCCAGTCTTTCCAGCCTTCTTCCAGTGATCAAATATGCTCTTACAAAGTGGTCTCAGAGTGTCAAGGTCAAATTTTGTCATTTCAAAGGGTTTTCAAGCAAAATTTGATCACTAGGCATTAGGTCTAGGGTTTGCTTTAACTCCTAAAGTTGTCCAAATGTCGGTCCATGTCACCATTCAGCTGAGTTTATCATCATTCATAGGGTTGTCATTATCATGTCAGTGTCTAATGAGTCATTTTACACCTTGTTCATGCTTCAGTTGCACCTAGGCAAGGTCATTTCCCTCTCCTAGGGTTTTGACGGCAATATCTCTTGGACAGTGAAATCATCGGCAAAACTTGTATCCTGATGTTCATACACCTTCCCCTATCCTTCATGTACCTTATTAAATGCTTCCCATCCCTTAGATCCGCCAAATTCCTCATTTTCGCACAAACCCTACTTTCTAGCTACAACTTGGCAATTTTCTAGGTTTGGCTTGTGTTTTGCCCTTTTGGACCCCTTCCCCTCGCTCAATCTCTGAGATTCCACTTTCCTCTGCTTCCTAACATCCCCCCCTACTTCCAAAAATTTCCCCAAGAATTTAGAAGCTCCCTATCCCCTTCATTTCGCTCCATTTCGACAAAATTCCTTGTTTCACACATCGGGATAAGTTTCACTCAAAAGCTGCTTCAGAGCAATCAAAGATGAATTTTGGAAAACTGAGAGAGGTTTTTGTCCACAACAGGCCAAGGAAGAAAAACCTCCTTCACTTTTTGCACAGGTGTCATGGTTTTACAGAAATGTCAAAATTACAATCACCGGATCCAAGGAGGTTGGCCAAGGCACTAAAATGACGGAAAAGGCCTGATCCACTCCAAATTTTGGCCAAAGCCTCTTTGAATGAGCATGGTACTTGATTGGGGACTCCCAGCCCAAATTTCAAGAAATTTGGAGAAAATTTTGTCAATTGTGAATTTTTTGTGCCATACACAGGTTTTTGCTCCCAACGGGTCGCGCGCCGCGCACGACCCTTTCGTTTGGCAACTCCATTTTGGAAAAACTCAGCATTTCTGGATTTGTCATGGAAAGTTACACTTGCTCAGCCATTACCAAGAAATTTCACCAAGTTTTGGGCCTCCAGAAAGTCAAAAAACAAGCAAAAAATGACTTTCTGCCACATTTTTGACACACAGGAAGCAGTCTTGGGAGATTGCAATTTTGGAGGGGCAAATGATCACCAAATTCAGAAATTCCACTTGGGTTGGAAAGTAGACATCCAAACATTTCCAACAAGCCCACTTTTGCCTCATTTGGACACCGGGAAGTACCTCAAAATCAGCTGCAAAGTAGCGCGACCCGTTCAGGAATTGCGCGCGACCCATCAGGCAGTTTGCACAGGAATTCAACCTACAGCTCAGCAAAACGCAGTTTTGACTGGATTTGACTTTTTGGAGTTGATTTTCATCCTCCTTGTTGTAAATGATGTGATTTTATGATATTTTGACACTTATTTACCTATTCTAGAAGATTCATTCATGAAATAGCAAACATTTAATGAATGAATTGATTTCCTAGCTTATAGAGGCAAGTTGTTTTGACTGCCTAGATTTTAGTGCTCAGTTTAGAATTGGTTGAAACAATTCCTAGAAGGATGAGCTCGACCCCTAGAGGCAAGGAAAGGTGTTAGCTTGCCTATATTATGTATTTTCTTAGTCATTTTGTGAGGTTGGAGAGGTTGGACTCTTGAGGGAGAAACTCTTATTGTATTACTCACTGTATCTCTGCAATTTTTGGCAAAGGAAGACCAGAGTTTTGCAGTCCTTTTTGGGATTCTTGTGGTCACATGTGTTGATGGTGTGTTTCTCTTTATACTTGTAAGTGTGTTATGTGAATCATTTCCTTACTTTTCCTTCTGGAAATTAGGCAAATGAAGTGTTAAAGTAGAATTCATGACTGTCATGCTCTGCTTTTAAGTTTGCTTAATATCAATGTTTTCAATTGTTTAAGAGGAATTCAAGGTTATTGCTTGCTCTCCTTAACTCCTCACCGGTCATTCTCATCCATCCACATCTATCAAAGGCATCAATACTGTTTCCTACCTCGCCCCAAAGAACCCCCTGCAGAAACTGTGTCCAATCCCCGCACCAAAATTTGCCCTTCCCCAACTTTCCACCAAAACCCTAAAAATCCCAAATTAAACCTTTTGATCAGTTTACTAGCCTAAAATCAGTGTTTCCTCATTGGCTATCTCGCCCGTTGAAAATCTTTACCGAGATAGACCGGAGAGAGCCCTCTCCTGCCCCGTAGGACTAGCTACGAGGCTAAGTGGTTTGATGTTGCCTTGGAGTTTACCTTTTTCAGCCTGAGGTGAAATTTCAAGCGCTAACATATTGGCGACCATACTGGGGAGAACAAACTTGTTTGTGGGTTGATGTGTTTGTTTTATAAGCTACAGACGGAGCCTGAAGTTATGCCAGGTAGCCTTCAAAACGCTTTTGCTTTGCATTAGCGGAAGTAGATAAACGTTGCTTCAGTCAATCTCCGGTCTAGCTTGTAAACGTGACATCCAACTTGTAAATTACCCCAGTACATGTATCAAGTTCAGATCTGATTGTTGATAGTGGACAACGATTAGACACTTGAAAGGCTGAAATCATTCACTTGGCGACTCTAAATCATTTTCGAGATCAGATCCAAAGACTCCACTGGAGGATGATCCCGACCAGCAAAAACATGAAAGGACATGGAAAGATCAGGTATTCAAGTTGGAATTTCATCCAAGACATTTTGTTCTTTGTCATAAATTATTTCTTCTCTTTTCCCGAGAATGTCAAGACTGCTTTGCAAAGTATACTATGCTTGAGAAAAGATCCTCGGCCTGCAGTTGATTCTTTCCCTTTGAAGATTGTGAATACCAAAGATTTACATACCTTTGAGCTTGATCAAGACCTTTCTTCTAAATTTTGTGATCACCATCTTCAAATTGATGAATCTCAAAAGACCAAAACTGATTCTATACATGTTGTACATACCCATACACCTTGTAAAATTCCAGATCGGTATAAACCTCTTGTTTTACCTTCTGTTCTCCATGCTTTCCCCAAAAACTATGATCTATACTTGCCGAGGTTTGCTGGTGAATGTAAGAATGTCAACGCTGAGCAACATGTGCAGAATTTTGAGTCCTTTCTAGATCTTTTTGAAGTTGATGATGAAGATGTTAGTATTAGGCTTTTTGCTCTTTCTTTGCAAGCTAAAGTGAAGAGTTGGTTCAAAACCCTGCCTGATGCGAGCATCTCAGATTTCCAACAGTTTGTCAAAGTTTTTCTCGACAGGTGGATGATCGGGCAGAACCTTTTCTTGATTGTAGAAGAATATAACCAGCTGAAAAGATTGCCAGGGGAGACAGTACAACAGTTTTCGGCCAGATTTAACCAAGTTTATTATTCAATGCCAGTTGATATAAGACCTTCTCCTAGATCTGCTCTCTTGCACTATCCGGGTGCCTTTGATCTGGAGATGGAGTTTCAGCTGAGAGAAAGGAATATTGCAACGCTTCATGAGATGCAAAACAGTGCAGTAAATGTAGAGGCACATTTGTTGATTCGAAGGGCAAGAATGAAAGAAGAAGAGATGAAAAACATAGATTCAGCCGAATCAACATCTCTAGAGGTGAAGCTTGACATTTTGGTAAGTGCAGTGGAAAAGATGATGGACAAGATCAACACAAGGAATGATTATGATGTTCAAACTCATGGCGCGCTAATTGAAGAAGAACAAGTTGCTGATCCAAAACATTTTGTTTCTTATCCTAGTTGTCATAGATCTGATAATGATTGTTTTGTAGATCACCTTGGCGAAGAAAGAACTGTTGATATGACCTGCATGCTTGATGATATGTTTTATACCGATGATTTGCCTCAGTATGATCAGTATGATGATGATTATGTTCTCCAAACAGAAGCTAATCTTGCAGACAAATCAGCAGCTAGTTTGTGGGAGGAGGAAGTTCATTTTCAGCAGTTTGAAAACAATGTTCAGCCATCACATATCAGCTATGACAGTAATGAGGAAAGTGCAGCAAAGTTTGAAGTAAGTGAAGGATCTTTACCTTTTTGTTTTGATTCATGTCATTTCATTAGAGACAACTTCCATGAACTTAGAAATCAGCTGTCAACAAGTCTTGGTCTAGACTATCTTGAAGGCAATAAAAACCTTGTTCCAGACTTCTCATATTAAGATTTGCAGCCCCCAAATGCCATTGGTTGTCAAGTTGTAGATGAAAGCATGGAAGCTGACATATTTGATCAAATGATACAAGAAGGTTCCCTTCCATTCTGTTTTGAATCATTTCAGTATTTGAAGGGAAATTTGCATAGTCCATCTTCAGTGAAGAATGAGCAACATGTAGGCAATCATGTAATCACAATGGAACCAATAGAAAATGGGTTTCAGCAGTCTTTTCAAGTTTTTCATGATCCAATAGCTGATGTTTTGGATGAGGTTTGCAGTCAAAGTCTTTCTCCATTGACTACATGTGAGCTTGAAACATGTGCTGACATGAACTTGATCCGGCAGCCAGTTTCTTTGTCATTTTTAGCAGAGGTCTCATCACAAGGCTCAGATCGAAGTTTGAATTCATGGTATGAGGAGAAGAGAAATCCATTGGATGAGCTAAGTTCCAGTGTGCTTGAATTTCATGATCCTTATGTAGTGTTTTTGGAGGCGGATAGAGAATCCATATCATTCAACGGATCTGTTTCTGAATTGTCATGGGAGTTGCCTTTCCGTAGTTCTCTCTTGTTGTTCATAAGTGAGCACTTGCGGAGAATTCGAACAGCAGATGGAATACTTACTTCGTTGCATTGGTTGTTTCATTTCACTTGATCAGGTGATGAATGAAACTGTTAGAGTAGGTTTTGATGAATAAGCTCCACTTTGAGCATCATTTCCAGTTTTTTGGTTGTGTTTAAGTATTGAGTCAGTTTTAGTTGAGTGAGAGTCAATTTGTCTCATCCGAGTCATCAGTTTTCAGTCATGCATTTTAGTTTGAGTTTTTGACTCCATTGCCCAATGGATAAAGGCACTGTCTAGCTCTTCCAGAGATCTGCGGTTCTTGGCACCTCCAAGGAGCTACCATCCCCATTGGAGCCAATGTTAGTGTCAGTCTTTCCAGCGTTCCTCCAGTGATCAAATATGCTCTTACAAAGTGGTCTCAGAGTGTCAAGGTCAAATTTTATCATTTCAAAGAGTTTTCAAGCAAAATTTGGTCATTAGGCATTAGGTCTAGGGTTTGTTTTAACTCCTTCTAAAGTTGTCCAAATGTCGGTCAATGTCACCATTCAGCTGAGTTTATCATCATTCATAGGGTTGTCATTATCATGTCAGTGTCTAATGAGTCATTTTACACCTTGTTCATGCTTCAGTTGCACCTAGGCAAGGTCATTTCCCTCTCCTAGGGTTTTGACGGCAATATCTCTTGGACGGTCAAATCATCGGCAAAACTTGTACCCTGATGTTCATACACCTTCCCCTATCCTTCATGTACCTTATTAAATGCTTCCCATCCCTTAGATCCGCCAAATTCCTCATTTTCGCACAAACCCTACTTTCTAGCTACAACTTGGCAATTTTCTAGGTTTGGCCTGTGTTTTGCCCTTTTCGACCACTTCCCCTCGCTCAATCTCTGAGATTCCACTTTCCCCTGCTTCCTAACATCCCTCCCTACTTCCAAAAATTTCCCCAAGAATTTAGAAGCCCCCTATCCCCTTCATTTCACTCCATTTCGACAAAATTCCTTGTTTCACACATCGGGATAAGTTTCACTCAAAAGCTGTTTCAGAGCAATCAAAGATGAATTTTGGAAAACTGAGAGGTTTTTGTCCACAACAGGCCAAGGAAGAAAAACCTCCTTCACTTTTTGCACAGGTGTCATGGTTTCAGAGAAATGTCAAAATTACAATCGCCGAATCCAAGGAGGTTGGCCAAGGCACTAAAACAACGGAAAAGGCCTGATCCACTCCAAATTTTGGCCAAAGCCTCTTTGAATGAGCATGGTACTTGATTGGGGACTCCCAGCCCAAATTTCAAGAAATTTGGAGAAAATTTTGTCGATTGTGAATTTTTTGTGCCATACACAGGTTTTTGCTCCCAACGGGTCGCGCGCCTTTCGTTTGGCAACTCCATTTTGGAAAAACTCAGCATTTCTGGATTTGTCATGGAAAGTTACACTTGCTCAGCCATTACCAAGAAATTTCACCAAGTTTTGGGCCTCCAGAAAGTCAAAAAACAAGCAAAAAATGACTTTCTGCCACATTTTTGACACACAGGAAGCAGTCTTGGGAGATTGCAATTTTGGAGGGGCAAATGATCACCAAATTCAGAAATTCCAATTGGGTTGGAAAGTAGACATCCAGACCTTTCCAACAAGCCCACTTTTGCCTCATTTGGACACCGGGAAGTACCTCAAAATCAACTGCAAAGTAGCGCGACCCGTTCAGGAATTGCACGCGACCCATCAGGCAGTTTGCACAGGAATTCAACCTACAGCTCAGCAAAACGCAGTTTTGACTGGATTTGACTTTTTGGAGTTGATTTTCATCCTCCTTGTTGTAAATGATGTAATTTTATGATATTTTGACACTTATTTACCTATTCTAGAAGATTCATTCATGAAATAGCAAACATTTAATGAATGAATTGGTTTCCTAGCTTATAGAGACAAGTTGTTTTGACTGCCTAGATTTTAGTGCTCAGTTTAGAATTGGTTGAAATAGCTTCTAGAAGGATGAGCTCGACCCCTAGAGGCAAGGAAAGGTGTTAGCTTGCCTATATTATGTATTTTCTTAGTCATTTTGAGAGGTTGGAGAGGTTGGACTCTTGAGGGAGAAACTCTTATTGTATTACTCACTGTATCTCTGCAATTTTTGGCAAAGGAAGACCAGGGTTTTGCAGTCCTTTTTGGGATTCTTGTGGTCACATGTGTTGATGGTGTGTTTCTCTTTGTACTTGTAAGTGTGTTATGTGAATCATTTCCTTACTTTTCCTTCTGCAAATTAGGCAAATGAAGTGTTAAAGTATAATTCATGACTGTCATGCTCTGCTTTTAAGTTTGCTTAATATCAATGTTTTCAACTGTTTAAGGGGAATTCAAGGTTATTGCTTGCTCTCCTTAACTCCTCACCGGTCATTCTCATCCATCCAAATCTATCAAAGGCATCAATATTGTTTCCTACCTCGCCCCAAAGAATCCCCTGCAAAAACTGTGTCCAATCCCCGCACCAAAATTTGCCCTTCCCCAACTTTCCACCAAAACCCTAAAAATCCCAAATTAAACCTTTTGATTAGTTTACTAGCCTAAAATCAATGTTTCCTTATTGGCTATCTCGCCCGTTGAAGATCTTTACCGAGATAGACCGGAGAGAGCCCTCTCCTGCCCCGTAGGGCTACTACGAGGCTAAGTTGTTTGATGTTGCCTTGGAGTTTACCTTTTTCAGCCTGAGGTGAAATTTCAAGCGCTAACAGGATGGAGAGCGAGCAGAGGCGACAGGGACAACGTCGAGGGAATACGCAGGTATGAGGCGGTGAGGGTTGTAGCCGCATAGGGAACTGGACGAAGCAGTAAGGAGAAAACTCGACTGTGGAAGGGACAAGGGTTACGATGGGAGCTGCGTGGATACAACTGCGAGATGGCTTTGGACAACAGCGAGGGAGCCACAGGGATGAGGTTTCGAATGTTAGCGAAGGAGGAGATGGAGGAAAAGATCAAGGGTTTGTAGCAGGTGTGCGGAAAGAGGGAATACGTGAGAAAGCCGAGAGCTATGCATGGGATGGCCAGCGGATGGGGTGCGATGAAGGTAGAGTTTCGATGGCAGAAAGGGAGAAAATGGCAGCAAGCAACGAGGAGGGGAGTTCGCAGGTTCTAAATAGCTTGCAAGGCAGCAAAATAAATACGCAGAGGAGTTGCGTTGATGAGGAGGGACGGAGGAAGAATAAACTCACCCGTTTCTCTTTTGCAGATTCGTTTGCAAGGTATGGCAGCTGCAATGAATGGAGATGCATGAGAGGTTGAGGGTAGCACGCAGGGTATGGGGAGCTGCGAAAATGCTGAAGAGTATTGACTGCGTGGAGAGGGTTTGGAGTGAGCGTAATGGGTGAGGGAGCACCCAAGCAATAGGAAAAGGCTGCGGACCCTTAAAAATTTCGAAATTTTTATGCAGCATGAAACCCCACTAGGCAACAAATCTGAAGAAACCGATCAGAAAACAGATGGCTAGAAAACCCTTTAAAATTTACCAGAACTCTTTTCTAGAAGTCTTGATTTAAAATTTTGAATCATCTGTTTCCAATTGTCAAATGAAAAAACTCACAAAAATTTTCCAGATCTTGAAACGAATACCCCTGCAAGAGCTGACTCTGAGGCCAGATCTTACCCTCCAGGGCCTAGATCTGGCTTCAAGATTGAATCTCACCTTCAGATCTACGACCTGTAATGACAAAAACAGAAACAAAATATGCAAGAAACAAAACTAAAAACCCTAAAACCAGCGAAATAATTTCAATATTCACAGTTTAAAGGCTCTAAATAGCTGGATTTGTCAGTATGTCACAGAAATATTCTTTTAAAATTTTGAATTTAAGATGAGGTGCTTCAGAAAACCCTTCATGCATTTACCAGAAAATTTCTTGTTGACACCTAATCCTCTGCGATTGGGTGAATTTGGAATGTGAACAGTCATCAGAAGATGAACTGAGCAGTCACATTCTTTGTATATAACATAGCAAACTAATGAAATAAATCGTATCAGTTTTCTGCCAAAACTGGAGTTACTCCTGGTCTGACATGGTATCAGAGCCAGATTCTCAAAATAGTTGTAACTCCCTTAATTTTTTGCTACTGTGGGCTGTACGCTGCTCTGAGCACTGCCCACTGAACGCTGTCCTCTGACGTTCTGACCTGAGCACTGTCCTCAACGCATCTGTCCTCTGCGTTGTAATTCATTGCCTCACGCCTCTGTCCTCTGAAGGATTACTTTGGTGAATGGTTACTTGGTGCGTCTGCGTTTTTTGAAGAACGCCTCTGTCGAGAGCGGAAGGCTGACAAAGGTGAATTGGTATTGCGTTTTTACTGCATTTTTGAATACGTTTGCTGCTGTTGTCGCTGTTTTGAATGCTATTTCAAACAAATATGTTTCCCTGTGTACCTGGAAGCCGGCGTCCTTGGAATAGGCCTTACCACTGAGGGCGTTACTGCTGGCGGCTTGAATTTCCGGATCGGTCACGGAAAGCTCCCTCATACTTGTCCATGTGATTCATAAATATTTGCAGTGCCGAGTTAGAATTTTTTAACTTTCTGGAATAGTATGCAGTGTTGAATAGTATGTTGTGTTGAATGGTAGCGCAGCGGAAGCGTGGTATGGCGCCGTATGTATATTGCTATTCTGTTTATAAATATCTATCTCTGTATTAAAGTTTTGTTAGTGCGGTGCATAATTAAAGTTTTGTTAGTGCGGTGCATATTCATGATATGCGCCACCTATGGTTTCATTTGAAAAAGACCTCCCCTCGATTGAACGAGTATAATGTTGGCGCAGCGGATATAGTTTCAAATAAAGTTTTGAATGGCGCTGTTTCAAATGCGCTATTTTTAAATTACTGCTCAGTTCAGTTTGGTGTTCAGTTTGGTGCGTTTGGCTTGAATGATATTAACGCCTTTTTGAGTATTAACGTGGTGCGCATCCAGGGAAACGCTATGGGTTTATAGATATGACCGTCCAAGTCTGTATATGCGTAGAATGGTCCAGTATATATATTGAATGGCTTCCATTTGAATGCGTTGAATGGTCTGAGTTTGTAGAATGGAATATGTTGGATATATTATATGAGGATGCTTTTATAAACATTGGAGGGATTTGAAGAAACATAGTGCATAAAGTATTTGAAATCTTTTTGCCCTTTTGAGTACAATTTCACTGTATATCAGCAGAATTTTTTTCTATCAGCAGAAGTATTTTTTTTACAGAATGCATTCAATCATCTCTATGGTAGGAATAGTTCTCACTGGCAAGGAGAACTATCCTGAATGGTCCCAGATGATAAAACACACCCTCATCTTCAATGAGTTGTGGAAAGGAGTGTGTGCCGGAGAAGGAGACAATGACCCAGTACAGCCTACCTCAGACAAAGAGCTCGTCATTTGGGAAAACAAGAACAACAAATCCTATGCATTAATCGCAGCATCTGTAAATGAAGAGGTGAGTCGCCATATTTCATCATATTCAACTACCTTTAAAGCTTTACAAAAGCTGAAAGAACTCTATGACTCACATTCTGCACTTGAAGTTGTTCAACTCATGATTAAACTCTTCACTCTTGAACTGAAAAATAATGATCCTCTTGCTCTTGCATCTAAAGTAAAGTCTATAATGCATGATATCAAATCCACTAAGGTTGAGTTGGATATCCCTCTTATTGGTTTTCTCAAGGCACTCTATCCTACTTACTCCAATTATCTTGAGTCTTTGCAAGCAAATGGAAATCTCAAAGATATAACCTTTGACTCTCTTGTGAAAAAATTTGCTGAAAGAGAAAAAGCTTTTGGAAAGAAGACAGCCCCTGAATCGTCTGAAGAAACTGTGTGCCTTGCTCATAAAGAAAAGCATTCTGCTCAACATTCTACAAGAGGAAGAGGTGGACGAAGAGGAAAAGGAAGATATTTCAGAGGCAGGGGGAGCAGACATTCTCAAGGAGAAAAGGCAGATCTGCATTGCATTCGCTGCAAAAGAAATGGATCACATGATGCCTCTACATGCAAGCTACCATGGGACAAAATTGAGCAGAAAAGAAACCAACAGAAAGGTAAAACTGATGATACAGACAAAGGTAAAGCACCTGAATCCGCTCACTATATTGAAGCACAATGTAACATTGGAGTAAATGAAGATTTGTTTAATGCTTCACTTGCTTCTTCGAAAAATGATTGGTTGCTTGATTCAGGAGCAACCTGTCACATGACTCATAGAAAAGATTTTTTTGAAGATTTCACTGACAATGTTGATGGAGCAGTATACTTTGCAGATCAGTCAAAAATCAAGCCATCAGGGCTTGGCATAATCAGGCTTAAACTGCCTGGTCTTCCAGACTTTCTTCTGGATCATGTTCTATATCTCCCACAGCTCAAGAGAAACTCGCTGTCCTTGGTCCACATCCGCCAGCAAGGTCACTCCATTCATATGTTTGATGGCAAGCTTGAGGTAAGAAAAGCTTCTGACCACTCACTTGTCATGAGGGGAATAGAAGAAGAAAGGCTTCTCAAACTACAAGGAACCTCTGCTCATGCACAACATTTCACATATATTTCTCATCATGAAAAAGGTACACTTCCATCAAGTTTATTATGGCATGCTAGATTTGGACATTTAAACTATGACAGTCTTCGCTTATTGAAGAAAAATGGTGTTGCTGGTTTGCCTACATTTCCTAGGAAACATAAGCAATGTGATGCTTGCATTCTAGGAAAGCATAGCAAACAGTGTTTTCATGATTCACATTCAAGAGCACATAGGAAGCTTGAACTCATTCATTCAGATTTATGTGGTCCAATACCTGTTCCTTCTGCAAATGGAAATAGATATATCATGACATTTATTGATGATTACACCAGAATGTGTTGGGTTTATTTATTGAATGTGTTGGGTTTATTTATTGAAGAACAAATATGATGCCTTTCAAACATTCAAGAATTTTCATAAATGGATTGAAAATGATGCACAATCTCATATTGGGTCTATTCGCACTGATAATGGAAAAGAATATACATCAAATGAATTTGAAAACTATCTTCGCCAACATGGGATCAAACATCAAATAACTGTGCCTTATAATCCCCAACAAAATGGTGTAGTTGAAAGAATGAATAGAACAATCTTGAATATGGTACGATCCATGCTTTTCTTCAAAAATGTAAAGATAATGTTTTGGGCTGATGCTGTTCTATGTGTTGCATATATAAAGAATAGATGTCCATCTAATGTTATAAGAAACAAG
The DNA here is from genome assembly GCA_031772625.1 of Pinus tabuliformis. Taxonomy (NCBI): domain Eukaryota; kingdom Viridiplantae; phylum Streptophyta; class Pinopsida; order Pinales; family Pinaceae; genus Pinus; species Pinus tabuliformis. Next base: position 2,023,496,710 of record CM062818.1, on the reverse strand, counting down.
ACTCCTTATGAATTGTGGTATGGACATGTTCCTTCAGTAAAACATCTCAGGATCTTTGGTTCCACCTGTTATGCTTTGATACCAAAGGTACATAGAAACAAACTTGGTGCTAGAAGTCGTAAGTGTATCTTCCTGGGATATTCAAACACCTCCAAAGCATACCGCCTCTATGATGAAATAAATAAAAAGTTTGTTGTATCTAGAGATGTAATTTTTCTTGAATCATCCAAATCTGACAATGTTGTTGAGCGGCAACTTGATCGCTTGGATAGATTCGCAAAAACAAAATCATTTCAAGAGTTTGATAATCAGATTCCACATCTTGAAGAGGGGATTCCTATACTAGATCAACATGTGGAATCTTCTTCTGAAGAACACTCTCCCCCGAATGAAACTCCAACAACGGATGATGCTTTAAGTGATGCAATTGATAGAATTGGGAGACTCAATCTTGATTCAGTCCCAACTCAATCAACAGAGCAGCCTGGACCATTTCAGAAAGGTCCCCCAAAGTGGCTGACAAAGACACTTGAAAGTGTTCATCCTGATGAAATTGGAAAAACAGGAACCAGAAATTCAAACCGACAAAATGGAGGTGATGTAGATAACTCTAATTCACCTGTTGATATGGATGTTTCTTATGATTGTGAATTGAACTTGTCTACAGATTTTGAACCAACTTCCTTCAAAGAAGCTGCTTCTCATGATGAATGGAAAGAAGCAATGCAAAAAGAGTATGACGCCCTCATAAAGAACAACACTTGGAAGCCGGTTGATCCTCCATTTGGAACCAAACCAATTGGCTGCAAGTGGGTCTACAAGAACAAGTACAAAGCTGACGACTCACTTGACAAGCACAAAGCTAGGCTTGTGGCAAAAGGTTTTGCACAGAAGGAAGGGGTCAATTATGAGGAAACTTTTGCCCCCACAGAAAAATGGGCCACCATCCGGACACTCTTTGCACTAGCAGCTCAAAACGGTTGGAAAGTCTATCAAATGGATGTAAAAACTGCCTTCTTGAATGGAGATCTAAAAGAGAATGTTTTATGTCCCAGCCTGAAGGATTTGCTGTGAAAGGACATGAACAAAAAGTATGCAAACTTGTGAAGTCCTTGTATGGCCTTAAACAAGCACCGCGAGCCTGGTATGAAAAACTAACTAAGCATCTTCTGAAACTCAACTTCAATCATTTTGATCTTGATGATGCAACTTTATTTGTCAAGAAAGTTGGCAAAACAGTTGTATATCTTGTGGTATATGTAGATGATCTTTTAATGACAGGGAACAATGAAAGCTACATTGCATCCATAAAGAAGGAATTGGGGAAAAGTCTTGAAATGACTGATTTGGGCTATGTTCATTACTATCTTGGCATTGAAGTAACCCAACATCCAAAATCCATATTTCTTTCTCAAAAGAAATACATTGGAGATTTGTTAAACAAATTTGGCATGACAGAGTACAATCCTCTCTCTACTCCAATGGAACAAAACTTAAAGCTCACATCTATTGAAGGAAAGGAATTTGAGGATGCAACAAAGTATAGACAGCTTGTAGGAAGTCTCATCTACCTCACTACTACCAGACCAGACATTTCATTTGCTGTTGGAATCCTCTCCAGGTTTATGCAAAAGCCTTGTGAGAGACATTGGTCTGCTGCAAAAAGAGTTCTAAGGTACTTGAAAGGAACTCAAGACCTTGGAATCAAGTATACACAGGTGGACGACTTCAGCTTGATTGGATACTCTGATTCAAACTTCGATGGAGACAAAGAAACTAGGGTATCTACTTCAGGATATGCTATGAGTCTTGGATCAGAAGCTGTCTCTTGGTGATCACGCAAACAATAAGTTCCAGCAGATTCCACAACAGAAGCAGAATACGTGGCAGCAGCTGAAGCAACGAAAGAAATTGTGTGGCTCAGGAAAATTCTTGAAGATTTGCAGGTAAAACAAGTACAATCAACTCCACTCATGATTGACAACACCTCTGCAATAAAGTTGGCCAAGAACCCAAAGTTCCATGATCGTACAAAGCACATCAATACTAAATATCATCTGATCCGACATCATGTTGAGGCCAAAACAATCCATCTCCGTCATTGTTCCACAAATGAGCAAATTGCAGACATCTTCACCAAAGCGCTTGGAAGAGAAAAGCTTGAAAGATTCAGAACGATGCTTGGACTCACGAACATCCCTTCAGATTAAGGGGGGGAATGCTGACACCTAATCCTCTGCGATTGGGTGAATTTGAAATGTGAACAGTCATCAAAAGATGAACTGAGCAGTCACATTCTTTGTGTATAACAATAGCTACCTAATGAAATAAATCGTATCAGTTTTTTGCCAAAACTGGAGTTACTCCTGGTCTGACAATTCTAATGATAAGCCCGGGATCAAAACCAACTGGGCTCTTCAGAAAATGCTTTTTCGGGAGTTGGCTGGTTCAGCCGAGAACTTCCCCGAACGCCCGGTAATCTCAAAAAAAGGATTTCCTGCACAGCTTAATTCAACCATTAACATAGAGAGAGAAAACGACAATGAAATTTAGATCAAATGGAGATACCTACCATTATATTCAGAAATTAAACTATCATTCAAACCCTAGTGATCAGACAAAATACCTGTGCCTAAATCACTCTTCAATAAGCTAACATCAATGGCTGAAAGTAAATTTATGCAAGAAAATAAAACATCTTACAGCATTTCCCGCAGAGTAACACCAACAGAGATTAACCCCAAAGTCTTTCTTTATTTGCACATGAAAAACGATTACAAGACAGCTTTCACTTAGCACACGACTCAAAGGTCAAATGTTCTCAAATGACCCTGACACCCTATTTAAAGATAAATTTCCCAACGGCTAGTTCGAGTGATCCATGTCAAAGTAATCTCGACCGTCGAAGAGGATCAAAATCTCTTTTAATCTCATCCGTCGAAATTTTAAATGTTGAGGAAATTTCACATCTTTTAAATTAAATGCATTAATATATTAAAAAATTAAAATTTTGCATTTATTTTATCAAAACTTTGACTTATTATTATTTTATTATTTTATTTTTTTTTTGTTTTTTTTTTTTATTTTTTTTTTTTTTTTTTTTATTTTATTATTTTTTTAATTTTATATTTTTTTTATTTTATTAGACCCTCGAACTTAGCCTTTGGGAATTTTACCTAGGACCTAGGACCTATGAGGGGATTAATTATTTTCTAACCCTCAAGACATTTTACATCATGATTTTTACATTTTTACATCTCAAGGGGGAAAACCCATTTGACATAGACCCTCATAGACTACCCAGTTCTACGACACACATAATCTAGCAGATCAAGCAATATGTAATAAAATAACCTAACCAAATAGTTAGGATTATTCCCAAATTACTATTAAATAGACTCGATCTAGCACACTAGGACTCCCCTAACATTTTGGTGACAAAATCCATTCCGGCTTTGGGGTTAGGCTGAAGCAAAACTCTGCCGACCATGGGTTGGTGAGACAAAAACCTTCCGGAACGTAGATCATCACTAGAAGATTAAGTTTACCTAGGCCATTACATACATGACACAAATCTGTTAAGATTATTTACAATTTACACATGCAGATTGGGTTTACAAAATAACATGACCAGGCTGATGATGATAGTCGAATGGCACGGACACGTCGATCAAGCGCTACCCCTTTTGCGAAAAAAAAGGGGGTGCACTGCTATGGGTCGTTGACATGTAGCGGTCAACAATATCCACGTCCCAAGGACAAAAGGAAGAAGCTAGATCCAACGAGTAAGAAGGGAATATTTGTGGCATATAGTAACTCATCCAAGGCTTACAGAATCTACATCAAATAGAGGTAAGCCGAGATGTAATCTTTGATGAGAATATTGCATTCAAAAGGTCAAAAGATATTTCATCTGATGTCGATGAGGAATATCTTCCTATATTTGAGGAAGAAGTCAACAAAGAAGAAGAAGATGAAGGTCCTAGCAAACCTGTCACTATCCCTGAAAAGAGGAAGAGACCTAATTGGTTGACCTCCACACTTCAAGAAGTTGAAGGACAGGGAAGTGGAAAATTTAGAGAGAAGGAAAACCTAAAAGGTACTCTGGGTATGCAAACTACATGTCAAAATTGATAAAAGATGAGCCATCCACATTCAAAGAAGCTTCCAAGCACCCTGAGTGGAAGTCTGCCATGAATAAGGAATACCAATCTATAATGAAGAATGGGGTTTGGGAAATTGTTCCTAGACCGGAAAACAAATTTGTGGTAACTTTGAAATGGATTTACAAGATTAAGAATGCTGTGGATGGGAGCATAAACAAATACAAAGCCAAATTTGTGGCCAGTGTTGATTTGAGGTAGCATCGGATGTGCTCTAGCCACGAAATTTGGTGGAGAGGTTGGGGCACATGAGATCTCCAATACCCAGAAAGGGTTTGGGCAGATTCTAAACAGATCAAGAGATATTAAAATAATTAATAATTTTAATAGAGTACCTAAGTCCAAACTTAGGGAAAATAAAATATTAATGTGTATTAATATGAATCTGTGTTAGAATGGTCCAAAAGACATGGATCAAGCCAGATCTAACCTTAGCCGTTGATTAGGGACTTAATCTCGGCCGTTGAGATGTCAACACAAAAAATATAACAGGAGGCTTGAGGGGCACTTAGAGAACACACTGAGGGAGACCAATCAGTTCAATTTCTGGAGCGAGGTTTGCTGAGAAATTGAACCAGTGGTCTGGAGAGAAATCAAGAGACAGCAAGTACAGAACAGAGAGATGGGAGATCAGCACAGAAGAGGCAGACGCAGAGCCAGAGGAAGCCACGCAAAGGTAGCAGAGGCTACGCAGAGCCAAAAGGGTCTGCGTCATCCACGCAGAGGCTGCAGGAGTGACGCAGAAGCCCAGAGAGGTTGTGCAAAGCCTCAATAGGCTGACGCAGAGGGTTTCAGGCTGTAGTAGAGGTCAGTAGGGCCTACGCTGGGTTTAGGAAAGTGCTGGAAGTTTGTCTATCTGTGGGTAAGCCAGTGTGGCACCCTGTTGTACAAGAAAATCGCTAAATAATAAAATCCTCCCTTGTTGCACCGGTTTTCCCACATTGGGTTTTTGCAAGGACATTAGTTCAAAATAACTGTGTCAATGTGTGCATAATTTTGTTTTTGTATTACGATGTGATATCTGCAGCAGTATTTATTTTAATGTTTGTTGAAGTAATTTCATGAATAACTTATGATGAAATAAGTAGGAGAAGTAAATCAGTTGCTGCAGTGATAGAATTTTCACATGGTATCAGAGCAAGTAATCAGAGACAGAAAGAGAAAATCAGTTATGGGTCGAGACCACAATGCAGAGGCATCCACCTCAGGGGACTCATGCAGATTTTCAGAAGATTGCACAAAAGAGAGAGATTTTGATTTCTCTATGTTGGCTTCCAGGTTGGAAGAAGAAGTGGCGTGCATGACTAGTGCTGCATCATCAGAAGTCTGGTATATAGACAGTGGAGCCTCGTGGCATATGATGGGAATCAGGGAGTGTTTCTCAGAATATCGAGAAGAGAAGATGAACTTTCAGATCACCATGGGGAACCAGGAAAAGTGTGCACCAGTAGGAAAGGGTACCATAGTTTTTTAGATAGAATCAGAAGAGCAGTTCTGTGCCACAAATGTGTTGCTTGTGGCAGGATAGGGGATGAACTTACTTTCCGTGTCACAACTACAAGGCAAGGGCTACAACGTCTATTTCATCAAGGAAAAGGTATACGTCAAACACCCAAGCTAGAAAAAGAAAGTGCAGATCGGGATCAAAGTAATCGGTTGTATAGATTACAACTAGAATCTCCAATGGCAATAATAAGTAGTCATGGGGACAAAGACTTGAACGAACTATGGCACAGAAGGATGGGTCACTTGCACCATGGAGCTCTGAGAATTCTCAGGAGCACTGTAACAAGAGTTCCGGATCTAAGTACGGAACGAGATGATGTATGCAGGGGATGCACTCTAGGAAAGTATGCCAAGGCGGCATTTCCTAGGAGCAACCACAGGGCCAAGAGTGCATTAGGATTGATACCACTCGAGGAAAACTTGGATCTATTTTTGGAAAACCAAGGATAAGGTTTTTTCTTGACTCAAGGAGTTCAAGGCTCTAGTGGAGAATCTGACAGGTAAGAAAATAAAAGTCTTGCACTCAGATAATGTTGGAGAATATGTCGATAAGGACTTCACTAGTTTTTGCGCTAAGGAGGGCATCAAAAGAGAGTGGACAACTCCCTACAATCTGGAGCAGAATGGGGTGGCAAAAAGGAAAAACAGGACTATTGTAGAAGCAGCTAGGGCCATGCTGTATGATCAGGATATGCCAAAATTCCTGTGCGCAAAACCATGCAACACAGTTTTCTACGTTCAGAATAAGACTCCTCATCAGGCCTTGGGCAAGATCACTCCAGAGAAAGTCTTCACTGCGAAGACACCTGAAGTCGGTCATTTCAGGATATTTGGAAGTTTGACATATTGTCGCATACCCGAAGAAAAGAGGAAGAAGCTGGATCAGACTGCAGAAAAGGGGTATCTGGCAGGATATAGCGAGAACGCTAAGGCATACAGGATCTATCTTCTGGGGAGCAAGAAGGTAGTAGTACGACAAGATGTAAAGTTCATGGAGGACAGAGCTTTCAGAAGATCTCGCGAAATGCCTTCCAAGGAGCAGTCGAAAGAGGATCCATTGGTCATGCCTCTTCAACCAACAGAAGTGAAGAATCCTTCCTTAGATCAGGAAGATTCTCAGGATGAGGAAAAAGAGCAAACAGAAGCACCTGTTGGCAAAGGAAGAACCAGCAGGGAACTTTGTCAGATTTTGCGTGATGCAAAGAACTTCATCGGAGAGCCAAGGAACAGTAAAAGGAAGCGAAAACAGCAAAATAGGTATCAGGCATTAGTAGCTTAGGATGGAGAGCATGCTAGCTTCAAGGAGGCAGCTCAACATTAGGTCTAGCTAGATGCGATGGTGGAGGAGTATAACTCTATATGGGTAAACGATGTCTGGGAGGTGGTGTCAAGACCTCAAGACAAATCTGTGGTTGGTTCAATATGGATCTACAAGATCAAATATGTTGCGGACGACAGTATTGAAAAATACAAGGCCAGGTTTGTGGCCAGGTTTGTGGCTAAGGGATTGACTATAAGGAAACCTTTGCCCCGGTAGCCAAGTATACATCCATTAGGACCGTGATGTCTCTTGCAACCCAAATGGGATGGGAGATCTATCAGATGGATGTCAAAACAGAATTTCTGAACGAGGTAATAGAAGAAGAAGTATACATTGAACAACCAGAGGGCTTTGAAACTCATGAGAAGAAGTCTCATGAATGCAGACTGAAGAAAGCCTTGAATGGCCTGAAGCAGGCACCAAGAGCGTGGTATGGTCGAATAGATGGCTACTTGCAGAAGATGGGGTTTGTCAAGAGTGACGCGGATCCGAATCTCTACTATCTAGTCGTAGAGAGCGAGCACCTTATTTTAGTATTATATGTGGATGATCCCTTCCTGACAGGATCATCCAGACTCATTGAAGACTACAAGAAGAATCTAGCCACAGAGTTCGATATGAAGGATCTGGGACGAATGCACTATTTTCTAGGATTGGAAGTTTGGCAGCAGAAAGGAGAAATCTTCCTTGGGCAAGGAAGGTATGCTATAGAAATTCTGAAAAGGTTCAGGATGGGAGACTGTAGACCTATGGCTACGCCAATGATCACCAACTGGAAGAAGATTGATGCATCAGAAGACAAGGATGTCGATCCCACCCTATACCGACAACTCATAGGGTCCCTGATGTATCTAGTCAATACCAGGCCATATATTTTCTACGCTGTCAACACCCTCAATCAGTTCATGGTGGAACTAAAGAGGGCTCACTGGGCAACAGCCAAGAACGCTCTCAGGTATTTACAAGGAATAGTTGATTATGGGCTCTTGTACAACAAGGTGAAGGATATCAGGTTGAGTGGACTTACTGATGCAGATTGGGCAGGAAGTTCAGTGGATCGGAAAAGTACCTCTGGGTACAGTTTCAACATTGGATCAAGAATAACCTCCTAGTGCAGTAGGAAACAGAAGTCCATGGCTGTGAGCTCGTTTGAGGCAAAATATATGGTAGCAAGCGCAACTTCATGTGAGGCCATATGGCTTAGAAAACTGTTGGTAAACCTATTCAGAAGAAATATGGAGGCGACCAGGATCATGTGTGATAATCAGAGTTGCATCAAACTCTCTAAGAATCCAGTATTTCATGATAGGTCAAAGCATATTGATATCCGGTGTCACTTTGTCAGAGACTGTGTCCAAAGTGGAGTTGTACAATTGAGCTACACTCCTACACGAGAACAAGTGCCAGATATCCTCACCAAGGCCCTTGGAAAGTCAAAATTTGACTACTTCAGAGAAAAGATGGGGATGGTAAAGAACCCCTTTCAGAAGTAGTGTCTTAGCAGCACGAATGAAGAGGGAGTTGCAATGCAAATGTTGTGTTGGGAGAAAGGACCAACAACAGCACAATTGTAGAGGGAGTTGCAATTCAGATGCAGTGTTGGGAGAAAGGACCAACAGCAACACAGATGTAGAGGAAGGTGCAATGCGGATGCAATGCTGGGAGAAAGGACCAGCAGCAGCACGAATGCAGAGGGAGTTGTCGTACAAATGCAGCAATGGCAGTGGCAGAACCATGGGCAGCAATACAAGATGCAAAAATACAGAGGATGTTGAGTAGGGAGGCCTAGCATCAGCACAGGTACCGATGTCGGATGATCAGAGTAATACTCAGTGAGGAGTATTGCTAGAGCAAAGTCCTCGCTAAGAGGGAGTTTTGATTTGGGGTAGCATCGGATGTGCTCTAGCCACGAAATTTGGTGGAGGTTGGGCCACATGAGATCTCCATTACCCAGAAAGGGTTTGGGCAGATTCTAAACAGATCAAGAGATATTAAAATAATTAATATTTTTAATGGAGTACCTAAGTCTAAACTTAGGGAAAATATAATATTAATGTGTATCAATATGAATCTATGTTAGAATGGTCCAAAAGACATGGATCAAGCCAAATCTAATCTTAGTCGTTGATTAGGGGCTTAATCTCGGCCGTTGAGATGTCAATAGAAAAAAGTATAAGAGGAGTCTTGAGGGGCACTTGGATAACACAGTCAATTCAATTTCTGAAGCGGGGTTTGCTGAGAAATTGAACCAGTGGTCTTGAAAGCAGTAAGGAGGCAGCAAGTACGGAACAGAGAGACGAGAGATCAACGCAAAAGAGGTAGACACAAAGCCAGAGGAAGCCACACAGAGGCAGCAGAGACTGTGCAGAGCTAGAAGGGCCTGTGTCATCCATGCAGACGATGCAGGAGTGACGCAAAAGCCTAGAGAGGCTGCGCAGAGCCTCAGTAGGCTAACGCAAAGGGTTTCAGGCTAACGCAGAGGGTTTCAAGCTGTAGCAGAGGTCAGTAAGGCCTACACTAGGTTTAGGAAAGAGCTGGAAGTTTTTCTATCTGTGGGTAAGCCAGTTTGGCACCTTGTTGTACAAGAAAATTGCTGAATAATAAATCCTCCCTTGCTGCACCGGTTTTCCCACAGTGGGTTTTTCTGGGGACATTAGTCCAAAATAACTGTGTCAATATGTGCATATTTTGTTTTTGTATTACGACGTGATATCTACAGCAATATTTATTTTAATATGTCATCCCTATTTGAACGGGAAAGATAGACACTGTTGACCACTACTGGTCAACTTCCCATGCAGTACACCCTCTTTTCTTGGCAGAAAGGGGTAGCACCTGAACGACGTGTCCGTGCCAGCCTACAGTCATCAGCAGCTTGAGGATTTCAATTGTAAACCCAGTCTGCATATATGAATTGTAAATAATCTAAGCAGACATGAGTCAATGTATGTAATTTGCCTAGGTGGACCTAACTTTCTGTTGATAATCTACGTCCCGGAAGGTTTTTTGTCTCACCGATCCACGGATCGGCAGAGTTTTCCTTCAAACCTGACCCCAAAGCCGGGATGGATTTTGTCATCAGAAACTTTGGGAGAGTCTTATATGTTAGTCTGCTAGATTATAGTTGTGTCGCAGAACTGGGTGTTCTATGAGGGTCTGTGTTAAGTGGGTTCATCCCTTTGAGATGTAAATTGTAAAAAATCATGATGTAATGTGTCCTGAGGGTTGAGAAATGTTTTAAATCCCCTCGTGAGTCCTAAGTCCTAGGTCCTAGGTGATGTTTCCAATGGCTTAGTTCGATGATCCATTTAAAAAAATGAAATAAATAAAAAAATAATAAAAATTCAAAAAAAAAAAATAATAATAAAAAATAATTTAAAAATTTAAAAACTAATAATAAAAAATTAATTGAATAAATCGACGGATGAGATCAAGAGATGTCTTGATCCTCATCAACGGTCGAGATCATTTTTACATGGATCAATCGAACTAGCCGTTGGAGCATTTCCTTTAAATAGGGTGCTAGGAGTCATTTTCAGATCATTCGATCTGTGAGTCAGTACTGAAAAAGCTCTCGTGTAATCTGATTTTCTGGTTAATAAAGAAGACTTTGGGGTCCAAATTGTGCTGGTGTTACTCTCTGGAATTGCTGTGAGATCTTAAAATTTTCTGCATTATTTCGGATTTCAGCCATTAATCATAGCTTGTTTTTTCTGAGTAGTGTGAGCACAGGTATCTTGTTCACCTGCTAGGGTTTGAAGGCTGCTAGGGTTTCTGAAATAATGGCAGGTATCTCCATTATTTACTGAGATCTAGCAGTTTTCCTTCTCTCTGTGCTGATGGTTGCTTGAGATGTGCAGGAAAACCTGTTGATAGAGAATATTGGTGGGCGTTTGGGGAAGTTCTAGGCTGAACCAGCCGACTCCCACAGGCTTTTCTGTGCAGAGCCTAGCTGATTTTGGCCCTGGGTTTATCAATTAAAATTTGTTTTCTGGTTTACATGAGAGATTTCTGAAGTATTATCTGATATTCTAAATATTTCCTGTCATTATTTGCTAAATCAGGCTGTCAAGGGGCCATATCTGTAATTTTATTTCTGGATCTAGGGTTTTACTGCAAAAAAATTTTTGACTTTAGGTAAATTTTGGGCGGTTTTTACTTTAAAATTTCGTTGGTCCGTCGGTTTTTGTTTTCTTTTTTGCAGGCTACAGCCCTGAGATAGGATCTGGAGGAAGAAATCTTTCTTTATGCAGGCAGCTTAGAACAGCGTTTTCAAAAATTATCGACTGCATCAAGCATTATATCCTGAGATATCGCAGGCCTGTACACATCGGAGCATTTCAAAATAAATTTCTATTGACATAAGGCCAGCGACTAGATGGAAATGAAATTTCGTGACTGCGTGTAATCCGAGCCTCAGCATTCTTCAAAACCACCGGGCCAGAGGAAACGCGATCTCGAAAATTTTGTGGTTGAAATCTCCATTCGTCAGTTGTCGTATCTCTGCGTTGAAGGCGTGGTTACAATTTACCTGGTGTCTTCATTGTTGTGCCATTGTCTGCGTATTACATGCTTTTCTTCTACCGTCGACGGGTTCTATGCATGACCACAGGCACAAGAAGGAGACACCAAATTTCAGAAATCAAATCAGCGTTCAATGTGTAATTCACGTGTGAGAACTTTGGAAAACGTCTGATCTCTTGCCATCTGCGTACTGTCCAGCATTTCCTTGCCGCCGTCGACTGTGCATAAAACCCGACCATTGCACCTGAAACGCTTACGATTCAGCATCGTTGGGACGGAGCAGGCATAAGCTATCCCCCTCAGTTTCACTCGAAAAATTTGCTGTGCCATATCCGAAATCTACAGGTGATCCCTTCTCCGGTTACGCATCAGGTAAGACGATTATCAATTAACGGCTAAGGGTTTTTCGATGCATTTGAAATTTTTGTTTTTCGTTGTTTTATCGCAGGCATATCTTTGAAAGGTCATGCGTATTGTATTGTTTCTTTTTTTTTTTTTTTTTTTAGGATATGCATTCCATTAACATAATCTCGTCTATAGTTTACATACGTAGGTCACTTCCAAATTTTAATTTCGTATAGTTTTGTTTTTCCATTTTTATTTAAAATAGTTTTCTTTTAAGTCCTTAGATTTAGATATTAGTTAATCCTTTTTTTGATTTTATAGAGTTTAGACTTAGGTCCTTTTAGATTTAGATTTTAAATTTTTTTAATAATAGTTTTCTTTGGTTTAGATTTAAATTTTATAAAAAAAATAAAAAAATAAAAAAAGATTTATTTAGATTTAGTTTTATTTTTTTTATTTTTTTTAAATAGTTTAGTTTTAGACTAAATGTTTTAGATTTCATTTTATTTGAAAAAAAAAAAAAAAAAAATTAAAAATAAAAAATATATAAAAATTGTTGTGTCAGATCCAGTTATTTTTCGGGAATTATTATTTTTTCACGCTGAGATCTGAGTTTTTCAAGTCGAGATGCGAAGTTGAAATATGATTGCTGTTCATGGTGCATGTTTCTATATCATTTAACAAGTAATCGTCTCTTAGGGCACTGGTCTGCTTCATTAGTTAAATCCATCACGTGCTTTTATATCGTATCTCGTGTCTCCCAACCAACTGGTCGACAGTTGGTCTCAATCATCCCATAGGGACTACCCCCCTTAGCCGCGGGAGACAGGCTTAAACGGAGGGATCGGGGATCAGAGTGACAGCCCCCGGTCTGAGCGTTGTCGTGCCAATCCGCGCGACAACATTTTTTGGCGCCGTTGCCGGGGAAGGAGTTCTTCTGTCCTTGGTTCTTACATTTCAAGCTTTTCTGTGTCTAACTTCTTGTTCAAGTGGCGACTCCACTTCCTATATTATCTGCAAGAGTGTACACTAGAAGACATCCAAGCAGTCTGTGCAACCCCACTCCTGATCCTGAAAAGGTTTACAGGGTGCGATCACACAAACTTGCTTCTCGTACACTCCTTGCAAATCTTGGACAAGAAGCCCTTTCCGATATCCATTTGCTCTTTAAAGGTCAAGTTAGGCGCAGCATCATGAGTCTGTACGCCCCTTGTGATTTTTCTAACATTCCTGGATCTCCCAATGCTATTCCATCTGTTGGGTTAGACAAATTGCCTAATTTTCAAGGGGATAATGCCGTTACTGTTAATTCCCACTTGCGAGATTTCAATATATGGATGGCTAAGTATGCTAGATCTCCTGATTTTGATCATGAAGATGTCAGGATGTCTCTTTTTGTCTTGACTCTAGCAGGTGATGCTTATGACTGGTTTACAGAAAAACCTCCAAATACATTTAACTCTTTACAATCAATCATAAATTCATTTAGAGAAAAATATGGAGATAAGAGAGAGGGAAGACATCTTGTAAGAGCTCTTACTCTGATAAAAAAGAGAGAGGATGAAACTGTTGAAGAATTTAATAGAAGGTTTAATGGTATTATTAGAGAATTACCTCAAGACTATAAACCTACAGATAAAACTCTCCTAGATTTTTACATTGATGCCTTCAGTCCTGAACCATCTTATGAGTTAAGGCGTGCTAAACTCACTGATTATCGAGATTGCCAAGCCTTAGCTATAGAGCTTGAAAAGGACAAGGCAGCTTCTGGGAAATCTGAAATCCCAGGTTTTGATAGGGCTGCTACGAAACTAAAGGAACCTAAGGGAAAAGCAGTCCAGGAGCCAGAAAGTGAGCTTGTTCTTAAATTGCTTCAAAAAATTGAAACTATGGAAATCAATCATAATAAGGAGATAAACACTTTGCAGAATAGATTGATTCAGATGGAAAGAACGCAATCGCAAAATTTTCAGCCTCGAAATAATAATAACAGAAATAATAATTGGCAAAGAAGGGGTCAATCTAGTGAGCAGAGACCCCCTAACCCGCTTACTAATCTGGTAGATGATGCTCCTCCTTACTGTCGTGCTTGCAATGCTTTTCACGAAGAGTCCTCTTGTCCCACTATCAGAAGACTCTTGGATAATGGAATGCTTGGGACAGGTGAGCAAATAAACGTAGTAGGGAGCAAGTTTCCTGTGCCCATGAATGACTGGATAGAGGTTAAGGAAAGGAGCTATGATGTTGTGAACCCTCAATCTGCTTTTAGTATAAATAACCTTGAAAACGAAGATGACATTTTGGCCAGGTTATATGGTGAGAAACCCTCTCCTGAGAAAATTTTAGAAATTGCTAGAGATAGGGGTTTGACATACCAAAGAAGGGATAAAGATCAGAGCGGAAATCAAATTCCTCCTCGAACTTTAAACCCTGGTATAAACTCTGGAATAGATGTCGATTTGGGTAGTTGGTTTAATAATGCTAAAATTTGGGTTCCTGTATCTGAGATCGCTAAGATCCCTTCCCAAAGAGACAAGTTACTAAAGGCAATTCAGGGTCCTCAAGTCAACACTTCTCAGCAGAAGATTCGCGAGGTTGACTATCATGATGCTCCTATTTATTTGCAAAGCGTAGATGCTGATAACAAAGATCATCAACCCTTCTTTATCACCTTATTAGTCAACGGGTATAAATTGAATAACTGCATGTTGGATTCAGGCACATCTGCTTGTGTTATGACTAAAAGGGTAATGGAACAGCTTAACTTAAGAGTTTCTAGACCCTACTATAATATATGTGCTATGGATTCCAAGAAAATCGAAGTACATGGTTTAATCAAGGATTTACAAGTTCACCTTTCAGTTTACCCGGACATCATGGTTGTTATGGATATCGTTGTCGTCGATGTTCCTGATGCTTGGGGTATGCTGTTATCTAGAAAGTGGGCCTCTGATCTGGGAGGAAGCATTCAGATGAATTGGTCATATGCTATGATTCCTTCTCCTAGCGGTGATGGTTTTGTTAGGCTAAATAGAGAGCCCGAAAGGAAATTTCATGTTGAAAATCCTAAGAAGCCTCATAACGAAATAATTAGGGAGCAATCTGACATCGGGAACTATTCTATCATGTCTAATTTCATAATTCCTCCCGATGATAAGGTAAAAAATCTTAAAGATGAAGTCTGGTATATGTACTTCGATGGTGCGTTCTCTAGTCATGGTAAGGGTGCGGGAGTAGTGCTTAAATCTCCCCTTGGTCACATATTAAAGTTTGCCTATCGTTTAGAATTTGAAGCAACCAACAATGTCGCTGAGTACGAAGCTATATTGTTGGGTCTTGAATTGGCCAAAGCTTTGAGGATTAAATTGCTTAGCATCAAGGGGGATTCCGATCTGGTTATCATGCAACTTAAAAACAAATTCACATGTAGAAATCAGAGATTAAAAAACTATCGAAATGCTGTGTGGGATACTATGGAGCACTTCGATGCTCTTGACCTTGAAGCAATCCCTCGAGAACAAAATAGTTTGGCGGATGAGCTTGCCGTAGCTGCTACCACTTTCCAGTTGTCTGACGAGTTAATTAACGATAAAATTAAAATGGAAGTAATATTCAGACCATCTGTTCCAGACAACTCAGAGCATTGGCAGGTTTTTAATGATGAAAAACAAGTCGTTCGTTTTCTCAATAGTTTAGATGAGTTTGAGGATTTTCGCATAATTTCTCAGGAGGATGGATCTTTGAATCATGAACATATCATAAATCCTACTCCTAGAAATGTGGTTGCCTTGGAGCAACATTTTGATCGGCATGATGCCACGAAGCTTAGAGAAGAAAACAAGATGGACCCAGGCGAGTACCTCGAAATCAACATTGGTACTTCTGAAAATCCGAAAATAGTTAAAATTGGTAAAGGTACTAGTTTGGAGGAAAGGAAAAAGTTGACTGATTTACTTCATGAATATAGAGATGTTTTAGCTTTTTCCTATGATGAATTAAAAGGCTATAGGGAAGATGTTATGGAGCATACTATTCCTTTAAAGGACGAGAATGCTAAACCCTTTCGGCAGAAACTTAGGCAAATTAATCCAAAATTAGCCCCCTTGGTCCAGAAAGAGCTTGCTAAGATGCTTTCAGCAGGGATCATCGCTCAAACTAGGCATTCGACATGGTGTTCGAATTTGGTGATTGTTAGAAAAAAGAACGGTTCAATAAGACTTTGTGTCGATTTTAGAAACCTTAATCTGGCATGCAAAAAGGATAATTACCCTTTACCAAACATGGAAACTTTGTTGCAAAGAGTAACTAGGTCTGGAATGATGTCATTGCTAGATGGCTTTTCTGGGTACAATCAAGTTTGGGTTAAAAAGGAAGATCGACACAAGACCACATTCACAACACCATGGGGCACTTTTGAATACATTAGAATGCCATTTGGGTTGACAAACGCTGGGGCTACTTTCCAGAGGGCCATGGATTATGCCTTCAAAGGGTTAATCGGGAAAATCATCGAAATTTACCAAGACGATCTTACTGTTTTCTCTAAAGATGGTATCAGCCATATAGATCATCTTAGGAAGGTTTTTGATAGATGCAGAGAATATGGAATTTCTTTGAATCCGACTAAATCTGTCTTTGGGGTAACTGAAGGGAAACTTCTGGGTCATATCATTTCTAAGGAAGGAGTCAAGGTCGATCCTGAACGAGTTGAAGCAATTCAAAAGATTCCTCTCCCGCATAACCTCAAGTCCCTTCAGTCTTTCCTTGGAAAGATAAATTTTATTAGAAGATTTATCCCGAATTATGCGGAAATAGCTAAGCCCATTCAAAGTCTTCTGAAGAAAGATGTGAAATTTGTCTGGCAGGAAGAAGGCAAAAGGGCTTTCCAAGAAATCAAGTCTGCTATCGCGAAAGCTCCTGTCCTTGTTAGTCCTGATTACTCCAAAGATTTCATGATTTTTTCTTTCGCTTCTGATGATACCATTGCCGGTGTCTTGCTTCAAAAGAATAAAGATGGTCACGAGCAGCCTATTGCTTTCATGAGTAGAGCACTTCAAAACTCCGAATTGAAGTACAATACCATGGAAAAGCAGGCTTATGCCTTGGTCAAGTCTCTTAAGCATTTTAAAACTTATGTGGGTTATTCTAAGATCATTGCTTTCGTCCCACATTCTGCTGTTAAAGACATATTAACTCAAACTGATTGCTTAGGGACTCGTGCTAGGTGGGTTACTAAGATACAGGAGTATGATTTAGAAATTAGACCCACCAAGCTGATCAAAGGCCAAGGTTTAGCTCAAATGTTAACTGAAAGTAATGAAAAGACTCTTGGTTTGTTCTGCCTTGACGATCTATCTTCGCCAGAGTTGAGAAGATTAGCTGAGCATGAATGGTATAAGGACATAGTTTACTATTTGACAAATCTTGCATGTCCTAACCATTTAGTCGCTCATAAAAGAAGGGCTCTTAGACTGAAAGCCACTAAGTACTGCCTTATGAAGGATGGCCTTGGATGGAGAAATCCTGAGGGCATAGTGCTTAGGTGTGTTGATGATATTGAGTCCAAAAGATTAATCTCCGATTTTCATTCAGGATTTTGTGGTGGTCATTATGCCGCTAGAACTACCGCCCACAAAATCCTGAGAGCTGGCTATTACTGGCCTTCGATTTTTTCTGATGTGCACAAGTATGTTAGAACGTGTCAAGCCTGTCAACTGTTCACTGGGAAGCAGAAGCTTGCTGCCCTTCCTCTACAACCTGTTATCGTAGAGGCACCTTTTCAGCATTGGGGTCTGGACTTCATAGGGAAGTTCCATGAAAATTCTAGCAATGGCTACTCTTGGATTTTGACCGCTACCGATTATTTCACTAAATGGGTCGAAGCCATTCCTGCTAAGAATGCCACTGAAAAGGTGATTATGGATTTCATTGAGAATAACATCATTACTAGATTTGGTGTCCCCGCTAAGATCACTACAGACAATGCCAAGGCTTTTAGTTCTTCAGAGTTTACATCTTTTTGCTTCAAATATGGCATTGTCTTATCTCATTCGTCGAATTACTATCCTCAGGGTAATGGTTTAGCTGAATCAAGTAATAAAAATCTCATAACCATTATCAAGAAGATAGTAGGAGATAACAAGAAGTCTTGGGACAGCAAAATCAAGTATGCTTTGTGGGCAGACAGAATTACTAAGAAGAAGTCTACTGGTAGATCTCCCTTTGAATTAGTTTATGGCTTGGATGTTACCTTACCTGTGCACCTAAAATTGCCAGCATATCAGCTTCTCCAAAATTTTTCCACCAATAAAGATGTTGTTCAGAATAGGATAGATCAGATTGTGGAATTAGATGAGGCTCGTCGAACAGCTTTTGAGGCTATATGTAAAAATCAATCTAATATTAAGAAAAGCTTTGATAAATGTTCTCGATCTAGATCTTTGCAGGTTGGAGATATGGTTTTACTCTGGGATCGTAGAAATGAAAAGCCGGGAAAACATAAGAAGTTTGATAGTTTGTGGCTGGGACCATACATCATCAGAGATATAGCTGGGCCAAACTCATTCTACTTGAGCAGATTGGATGGCGAACCACTTGATCTACCAGTGAACGGCCAAATGCTCAAGCTGTTCTTCAGTGATGATATCTGATGCCATGGGGCATCTTCTGTATTGTATTTCTATCCCTACTCCTTTTCTTTTCAGCATGTCATTTCTGTTTTTAGGATTAGATTTACTTTTCATGTTATTAGTTAGTTAATAAATGAAGAGCTTTTATCTTTCCTGTGCTTAATGTATATGATGATTTTGGACGGACGCTACTTATATTTTGTTGTGTGGATGCAGATTCTGGATTCTCACATTCCTACAGAGCAGCAACGTGTCCCCAAGTAGAGCCAGATGTTGACCACTACTGGTCAACTTCCCATGCAGTACACCCTCTTTTCTTGGCAGAAAGGGGTAGCACCTGAACGACGTGTCCGTGCCAGCCTACAGTCATCAGCAGCTTGAGGATTTCAATTGTAAACCCAGTCTGCATATATGAATTGTAAATAATCTAAGCAGACATGAGTCAATGTATGTAATTTGCCTAGGTGGACCTAACTTTCTGTTGATAATCTACGTCCCGGAAGGTTTTTTGTCTCACCGATCCACGGATCGGCAGAGTTTTCCTTCAAACCTGACCCCAAAGCCGGGATGGATTTCGTCATCAGAACTTTGGGAGAGTCTTATATGTTAGTCTGCTAGATTATAGTTGTGTCGCAGAACTGGGTGTTCTATGAGGGTCTGTGTTAAGTGGGTTCATCCCTTTGAGATGTAAATTGTAAAAAATCATGATGTAATGTGTCCTGAGGGTTGAGAAATGTTTTAAATCCCCTCGTGAGTCCTAAGTCCTAGGTCCTAGGTGATGTTTCCAATGGCTTAGTTCGATGATCCATTTAAAAAAATGAAATAAATAAAAAAATAATAAAAATTCAAAAAAAAAAAAATAATAATAAAAAATAATTTAAAAATTTAAAAACTAATAATAAAAAATTAATTGAATAAATCGACGGATGAGATCAAGAGATGTCTTGATCCTCATCAACGGTCGAGATCATTTTTACATGGATCAATCGAACTAGCCGTTGGAGCATTTCCTTTAAATAGGGTGCTAGGAGTCATTTTCAGATCATTCGATCTGTGAGTCAGTACTGAAAAAGCTCTCGTGTAATCTGATTTTCTGGTTAATAAAGAAGACTTTGGGGTCCAAATTGTGCTGGTGTTACTCTCTGGAATTGCTGTGAGATCTTAAAATTTTCTGCATTATTTCGGATTTCAGCCATTAATCATAGCTTGTTTTTTCTGAGTAGTGTGAGCACAGGTATCTTGTTCACCTGCTAGGGTTTGAAGGCTGCTAGGGTTTCTGAAATAATGGCAGGTATCTCCATTATTTACTGAGATCTAGCAGTTTTCCTTCTCTCTGTGCTGATGGTTGCTTGAGATGTGCAGGAAAACCTGTTGATAGAGAATATTGGTGGGCGTTTGGGGAAGTTCTAGGCTGAACCAGCCGACTCCCACAGGCTTTTCTGTGCAGAGCCTAGCTGATTTTGGCCCTGGGTTTATCAATTAAAATTTGTTTTCTGGTTTACATGAGAGATTTCTGAAGTATTATCTGATATTCTAAATATTTCCTGTCATTATTTGCTAAATCAGGCTGTCAAGGGGCCATATCTGTAATTTTATTTCTGGATCTAGGGTTTTACTGCAAATTTTTTTTTGACTTTAGGTAAATTTTGGGCGGTTTTACTTTAAAATTTCGTTGGTCCGTCGGTTTTTGTTTTCTTTTTTGCAGGCTACAGCCCTGAGATAGGATCTGGAGGAAGAAATCTTTCTTTATGCAGGCAGCTTAGAACAGCGTTTTCAAAAATTATCGACTGCATCAAGCATTATATCCTGAGATATCGCAGGCCTGTACACATCGGAGCATTTCAAAATAAATTTCTATTGACATAAGGCCAGCGACTAGATGGAAATGAAATTTCGTGACTGCCTGTAATCCGAGCCTCAGCATTCTTCGAAACCACCGGGCCAGAGGAAACGCGATCTCGAAAATTCTGTGGTCGAAATCTCCATTCGTCTGTTGTCATATCGTTGCATTGAAGGCGTGGTTACATTTACCTGGCGTCTTCATTTTGCTGTGCCATTCTCTGCGCACTACATGCTTTTATTCTACCGTCGACGGGTTCTATGCATGACCACAGGCACAAGAAGGAGACACCAAATTTCAGAAATCAAATCAGTGTTCAATGTGTAATTCACGTGTGAGAACTTTGGAAAACGTCTGATCTCTTGCCATCTGCGTACTGTCCAGCATTTCCTTGCCGCCGTCGACTGTGCATAAAACCCGACCATTGCACCTGAAACGCTTACGATTCAGCATCGTTGGGACGGAGCAGGCATAAGCTATCCCCCTCAGTTTCACTCGAAAAATTTGCTGTGCCGTATCCGAAATCTACAGGTGATCCCTTCTCCGGTTACGCATCAGGTAAGACGATTATCAATTAACGGCTAAGGGTTTTTCGATGCATTTGAAATTTTTGTTTTTCGTTGTTTTATCGCAGGCATATCTTTGAAAGGTCATGCGTATTGTATTGTTTCTTTTTTTTTTTTTTTTTTTAGGATATGCATTCCATTAACATAATCTCGTCTATAGTTTACATACGTAGGTCACTTCCAAATTTTAATTTCGTATAGTTTTGTTTTTCCATTTTTATTTAAAATAGTTTTCTTTTAAGTCCTTAGATTTAGATATTAGTTAATCCTTTTTTTGATTTTATAGAGTTTAGACTTAGGTCCTTTTAGATTTAGATTTTAAATTTTTTTAATAATAGTTTTCTTTGGTTTAGATTTAAATTTTATAAAAAAAATAAAAAAATAAAAAAAAGATTTATTTAGATTTAGTTTTATTTTTTTTATTTTTTTTAAATAGTTTAGTTTTAGACTAAATGTTTTAGATTTCATTTTATTTAAAAAAAAAAAAAAAATTTAAAAATAAAAAATATATAAAAATTGTTGTGTCAGATCCAGTTATTTTTCGGGAATTATTATTTTTTCACGCTGAGATCTGAGTTTTTCAAGTCGAGATGCGAAGTTGAAATATGATTGTTGTTCATGGTGCATGTTTCTATATCATTTAACAAGTAATCGTCTCTTAGGGCACTGGTCTGCTTCATTAGTTAAATCCATCACGTGCTTTTATATCGTATCTCGTGTCTCCCAACCAACTGGTCGACAGTTGGTCTCAATCATCCCATAGGGACTACCCCCCTTAGCCGCGGGAGACAGGCTTAAACGGAGGGATCGGGGATCAGAGTGACAGCCCCCGGTCTGAGCGTTGTCGTGCCAATCCGCGCGACAACAGACACTACATTTCTGTCTTCCGAGAATGAAGAAGAAATGGAGGATTCAGTTGTCATCTGGAATCCGACACTCTTTGAGGATGTGGTAGGGCATCCAAAACAACAGTGAGAAACAGGAACGATATTCTTGATGGCTGAGAACCCAAGACGAGCATAGTCCTAGTGAGGCATACTCAGAGAACACCCAAGTGGGTATGACCCTAAGAGAGCCAATGACGAGTGTGTCTATAAGTCATTTCTCTCGTCAACATTGTGCTCTGATCTATTTGAGAGATAGAGCGATTAGTCAAGGCCTTGCTATATGGAAACAATGTTGTTTAAAATGATGCTAGAAGAGATGGATAACTAATCCGACTCTTTGCTTATGAGAACTCTTGTATTGAGAATGTCCATGTACCACGTATGTATGAATACCTCCCTAGTTAAGAGGGAATGTTGAAAATACTGTATCTAGGTTCAGTCTTCATCATGTCAGATATTGTAACAATGTATTTTTGTATCAAGAAAAATTTTATTTTTTTGAAGTCGTGGCTGCAATTGAGAGCCTTAGATGAGTCATGTAAAATGAAGACAATCATGTACTATTACACTTGTAAATGGAATTGATGTAAGTGAAATCCTTCTAGATCATCAATGAAATACTCCAAGATGTACCCATGTAATTATTGCAAAGAAACTGCTTGAAGAAGATTCTGGAAACCTCTTGTTCTAACGTCGGCCTATCCAAGAATCATGTCGGCTTAATCGATGAATACATCAGCCTAATCAAAGGATCTAGTCAGCCTATGGGAGAGGAGACAAGCCTATATAAAGGCTACAATGACACCTCCTCAAGACACACATTCAATCATAATTCGTTCTTGAAGGAAAGCGAAGTGAAAGGATCAACGAGAGAAGGTAGCCGCAATCATTTTAGGAGGTTTGTTCCCTCATATGAAGTCTGTTCTCTTAAGCAACATTCTGATCTGATCGAGGGTTTCATGTTATATAGGTATACTGCTAGGTTATAGATCCAATCTAGCCACAGATTGAATGAATAGATTAGTACCAAAGAGATCGAAGCCATCTAAGGGCTAGAGGAGCCGTATCTCTCCCATCACATGCATCTGCATACTAAAGCAAAGGGCTTTTTCTTCACTGACCTATAACAGTCATCCATTTGGCATCACGAAATTACAAATCAAGAAACTATTATGTATTAGATAAGTCTACATGAAGTGCGAGGATAGAAAAAGGCTAGAAGAGCTTATCCGAGATCATCATTGCTCACTGTCATGCTCTTACTACAGACCTGATTCACTGCAGAACTATATAGTATGTTTCAGTACATGTTTGGAGGTATTGGCATTTGATGTTAAAGGCATTTCTGAATCAATGTTTGGGTCATATAATTTCTCAATAAAGATTCTATAAGAAAGAGTTTAAAGGGTTTTTCCTCTCAAGCTTAGGAGAGGTTTTTGCCCTGGTATGGTGCCAATATCTTGTGTACTTGTGCATTTTGATCTTCTTGTTTGGTAGCTGGTTGATGATAATAATTTTTGTAAACAATAAGAAGCAGAATCTAAAGAAATAACATCACAAGCAGTTATCTCAATTAAGAGAAATCGAATATTTAAAATTGCCCTTCATTTCTCAACACTCGGGACAATCATCTTTGTCGATACAAGTTGATATGATCTTTGGAGTGACATATAAATTTGTCGCACGTAGGAAGGATCTGACCATCCTAAATTAACCTTCTGTGGAATCTTCTGACCAATGGAATGTTGTGATGAATAGTTATCATAGGACTGGATTTTACAAACTTCAGTATTCTTTGGAACATACATATCTTGCTTGTGTTCTGAATGAGACTGGTATGTAGATTGATTGGAAAGTCTTCTCTTGTGATTTGGATGTCGATAAATAGTTCTTTTGGTTGGACTTTCCTTTATCATTTTGGCAGCTTCCTGATTTCCTTCAGGTCCTGCCATTGTTGAGCTAGCATCATCATTTAGAATTTACATTGTTTGAACTGCAACACCTGCATAAGTTTTAACTTTCTTTGGTTTCTCATCTTCTTGAGTTATGATATTGACGGAATCGTTATTTGTTGCTTTATTTTCAACTTGAACTATTACATCTGAAGACTTCGATACTTCCTTTGTGAGAAATTCTTCTAATTTATTGTTTAATGATGTTTCTTAATTTGAGTGAGGAGACTATGATTATGATTTTTGAGGCGTAAGAGTGCCTCATTTTCTAAATAAACTTTATTCTAGCATTCAAGCTTCTCATCTTTTAAACACTTGATTTGTTCTAATAATTTTTTATTAAGGTTCTTTAAGTATAATTTTTCCTCTTCCTTCTTTGATAAACTTCTAGTTGAGCCTCCCGTCAAAACTTTCTTTTTCTTGTTCTAACTTTTGCTTCTTAGTTTTACACTTTTTGACTCGTGCAAATAGTTTCTAGATATGATCTTTTAAATGAGAATTTTCGTCGTTTTTATTGGATATGGCCTCCTCAAGCTCTATTTGCTTCTCCGATATTGAGTTTTGATTTCTTTGAGGTATTAATTTCGAAACATCTTTAAAGTCTTCTTATGAGGGCATTATCGATTTTGACTTCATTGGCATGTCTCAAAATGTAATCATCTTTCCCTTATAAGAAAACATCAAAAAAAAAATCTCTATGTTTAACATGAACACACCTAATCCTCTAAACCAAGGTTGATCCCAAAATTATGTCAACCTCCATTTCATACATTTTTACAACACGAAATTGAGATATGCACTCATAATGATCTACTGTTATTTGTAAATCATTAATTTCATAAATTTTTTCCAAAAAGATTTGTTCTTTCGCCCAGTGTTGAAAATATCAGTATCGGCGATGGGTGGTTCTTAGGGTGGGGCGAAGCTTCTGAGGGACTAGGGTTTTGAACAGGGGGCGACAGGAACGAGCTGGTAACTATGGAGGGGCATGGAGGAGGGAGCTCCACTCCCTCCTACAGTAACATGGTTTCAAATAGAAGCAAGGAGGTGAGTCTGAACAATTTAAGGAAACCAACAGAGGCAGAGACAAAGACAACTGGCACTCAAAAGCCGGAAAGCAGCAAATCCCTTGAACAGGAAGGGATCCACAAGGAAGTTAGGAGGGAAACGAAATCAGGAGACAGCAGTCAGAAAACTGAGAACATATCTACGACGGGACCCTGCAAGCCCAAGTCAAACATTAAACCCCGAGTGGTCTTAAATGATCCTACACTACAGATACACAGAGATCACATGGCGACTTACGCGGTCATATGTAAGTTTATGGGTATATGGCCCACGGAGAAAGCGTTGTACACATGGATAAGAAACAACTGGAAACCGAAGGGAGAAATAAATCTACATCTTGGGTCCAAGGGTTTTTTCACAGTGGTTTTCACTAACCTAGAGGACAAAGACAGAGTATTCGAAGGAGGACCCTACTTCTATGCTATCGCAGGCCTTTACATGCGACCTTGGGTGATGAACTTTGTCCCGGAGCGAGAAACGTTCACATCGGTCCCAGTATGGATTAGATTATACTCCTTACCTTTAGATTATTGGCTGCCTGAATCCTTAAAAGCTATAGGTAATAAATTAGGGCATTTTATAAAGATATCAGAGGCGACTATGCGAGGTAAATATACCTCCTTCGCCCGCATATGTGTAGAAATGGACTTATCGGGAGCACTCTCGGATGAAGTGATCCTAGAAGTATATGATGAGGAATAGGTACAGGCGGTCGACTATGAACACATCCCATTTAGATGTCGTAAATGTCATGAACATGGGCACCTCTTCAGAGATTGCCCACTCAACAAAAGGGAGGACAACCTAAAAACCAACACAGGAAAAGACCCTGAAGGTTTCACCAAAGTGGGAGGCAGAGGGAAAGGAGGGGGTAAAAAGTACCAAAAGAAACCTAGCGAGAACAAGCTACCAAGTCATAACAGTTTCGAGATTTTAGAAGAAGAGGGGGGGAATGGAACGAACAAGGAACTGGAGGACAATCATGTAGAGAAGGAAAAAGAGGATAGCATGGAAATCATACAGGAAAACAATGAACAAAAGGAGGACCTACCAAGCACTATGGAACTTGGCAGGGACCATGAGATGACCCCAAGTGAAGGCAGTACGGAGGACCACGACCTACAGGAGATTCTTGAGAGGGAGAATCTTGATCTAGAAAAGTTTCTAGAGCAGGGAACCAACAAAGGGATTGACTCTCTACCACAAGAGGAGTTTGACAAAGTACAACAGCTATTCCTCCGAAGGTCTCAAACAAAGGTTGCAGGAGTCAAAAGGAACCACGACAACCAGGAGAACAAAGGGGTTAAATCAATGGAGATAACATTAGGACACTCCACCAAAAACCCAGGCAAGAAAAGAGGAAGGAAGAGACAAAATGAACTGCTGACAGAGTGTGGGAAACTCATGATTAATTCAGGTAAGATGAAAGATCTCACCAGTTACTCTTTTACAAACCCATCATTATGAAGCTTACAACCTGGAACATTAGAGGTCTAGGAAGTAAAAGAAAACAAAGAAATCTCAGTAATAGAATAAAAGAAGAAAAACCAGATATGGTGTTTATACAGGAAACAAAATGCTCAGTAGACAAAATCAGAGAAATACATAGAAAATGGCTTATTAAATATGAGTACCTAGAATTCAAAGCAAATAATACAGCGGGAGGAATTCTCACTCTATGGAATCCTCAGAAATTTGGAATCCTGGATGCTAAGGCATCCAGAAACCACCTTTCAATGCTTATCCAACCTTTGGGGGACAAGGAATGTTACATGATCACAAATGTCTATGCTCCTCAACATCTTGAAGACAAACCCAGGCTCCTCACATCTCTATAGGAGCTGAGAGAGAGACACCCAGTAACGCCTTGGATTCTGGGAAGGGACTTCAACATGATCAGATCTCTCATGGAGAAAAAAGGAGGGACCAGAACACTTGGAAGAGATTCAATTGCCTTCCAGAACTTCCTAAACAACATGAGACTGGTGGATATGGAAACAATAAATGGTACCTTCACGTGGAATAACAAGAGAGGAGGAGCTTCTCAAGTTGCCTCGAAACTAGACAGATTCACAATCTCGGACGACCTCCTTCTCACTGGCCATATCATGATAGCTTTTATCCTCCCTTTTGGAGGCTCAGACCACTGGCCCATCCACCTAGAAGCTTCATTCATTGGCACTCCAAGGAACAGACCTTTCAGGTTTGAAAATGTCTAGCTCACTCACACTGACTTCATCACTAATATTGGAAAATGGTGGGTGGAAGACATGCCCACTCAAGGCACAAAAATGTTCCTCCTGCAACAAAGACTCAAACACATCAAGCTAAGACTTAAAGAATGGAACAAAAATGAGTTTGGCAATATTTTTAAAGCCAAAAGAGAAGTGGAAAAAAAATTACAGCAAACTAACCAAATTCTCATCACAAAAGGCTTCACAAAGGAAAGGAAAATGCAAGCGGATTCTCTTCAACAAGAATGGAACAACAGATGCCAGCAGGAGGAAATCTTCTGGAGACAGAAATCAAGAGTGCAATGGATTAAAGAAGGGGAAATAAATACTAGGTTCTTTCACAAGTCTACCATGGAACACAGGGCACATAATTGGATCACAAAACTCATAGATCCTCAAGGGAAAGAGCTAAATACTCACAAGGAAATGGAATCTATTCTGGTACAACATTTTCAAAGCATAGCAGAGGAGACCATTGCAGATAGATCTCAATTTACTAAAAGCTTCACTCAGTATATTCCAAAACTGGTAACCAGGGAAGATAATTATAATCTCAACAGGCCAGTGACAGAAGAAGAGGTCAATGAAGTAATCAAAGAGATGCACAATGGGAAAGCTCTAGGCCCGGATGGTTTCAATGTAGACTTCTTCAAAACATGTTGGGAAACAGTCAAACATGATATTCTTGATGTGGTGGAGGATTCGAGAAAATCAAGAACAGTTCTAAGAGCGCTTAATGCATCCTTCATAGCCTTAATCCCTAAACAGGAAAAAGCCATGACACCAGACAAATTTAGACCCATAGCTTTATGCAATGTGGTGTATAAAATCATTTCCAAAGTTATTGCTAACAGACTCAAACCCCTTCTTCCAACGCTCGTGTCAGAGGAGCAGACTGGATATGTGGAAGGTAGACAAATTCTCAATAATATCATTCAAGCTCACGAAGTGGTTCATTCCCTCAAGACTAATAAGCAAGCAGGTATGATAATACAGCTTGACATAGCGAAAGCTTATGATAAGCTAAGCTGGTCATACATCAAGGAAGTTCTTAAAGCATATGGCTTTGACCACAACTGGATAAGATGGGTCATGGCCCTGGTTACCACAGCCAGTTGTTCAATCCTTCTTAATGGCTCTCCATCCAGAACCTTCAGGCCATCGAGAGGTCTCAGGCAAGGAGATCCGCTCTCCCCCTTCCTCTTCATTCTCATGATGGAAGGATTGGGCAAAGCGATCAATTCAGCCAAGGCGGAAGGAAGAATCCAGGGACTCAAACTTACTCAGAATGGGGACACATTGACTCATCAGCAATTTGTGGATGACACTATGTTGCAGGGCACACCCACAGTCAAGGAAGCCAAAGCTTTCAAACAAATCCTACATGATTTCGTGATGGCTGCTGGCACAGAGGTAAGCCTCACAAAATCAAAAGTTTTCTTTTTCAATACTGATATTTCTATTCAAAGAAATCTCTCCAGAATTCTCGGCTTTCAAAGAGATCATCTTCCCTCCAAATATCTGGGAATGCCTCTCACTGACAAACCTCTGAGAAAGGAAGTTTGGGAGTCAGTAATAATAAACTACAGAACAAAGTCAGTAATTGGACAAGAAGATCTTTGAATTTAGCAGGCAGGCTAGTTCTTACAAAGGGTGTACTACAAACCATTCCAATTTTCATGTTTTCAGCTCTTCCTGTCCCAATGGGAGTTTCACAACAAATCAAGAATATCCAAAGAGATTTTCTTTGGGGTAAAGGGGAAGAGAAAAAGAAATGGGCTCTGGTAGCTTGGGACAAGCTATGCAAACCCAAAACCCACAGTGGTTTGGGTCTCCATGACCCGGACACTCTAAGAAAAGTTTTGGGGGCAAAACTTTGGTGGAGATGGCTAAAGGAAACGAGAAACCCCTGGGCTAAGCTCTGGAAACAGAAATATGCAATGGACTGGCAAGAAAGGGACCACATTCGAATGACAGGACACATCAGGGGTTCCCATATTTGGAACAATGCTTGGGAGAACAGAGCCTTAGTTCAAAAACATAGTTTCTGGGAGATCAGAAATGGGAATCTAGCTTGGTTTTGGGAGGATAACTGGCAGCAGGAACCTAACCTATGCAGAGAAGGATTGGAAATTATCAAAAATGATACCATCAATAAAAGACTGAAAAGGGTAAGTGACTTTTGGGATCAAACAAGGGACAATGGTAAATGGAGAATATGGAAGGTACCAATTTACAGTGAAGAGACCCCTTTGAAGGCCCAAGCTAAAGTTCTTGAAGCAATTCTGGAAAAGAGAAAATTTTGACTTCAACCTCGAATGACCAACTAAGATGGGGGAGAAACAATGAGGGCATCTTCAACCTTAAAGAATCCAAAAAGAATAGCCACCAGACTTAACTATTCAAGCCCTGATAAGATATGGAAGGACCTATGGAACAACCCACACTGGATGAAGATCAAATTGTTCATGTGGCTGGTACAGCATAAAAAGATTATGACTTGGGAAAATCTTAGAAAGAGAGGTTTTGTTGGTCCATCAAGATGCCAGTTATGTGGTCTACAGGAAGAAACTATGGATCACCTTCTCAACCTCTGCTCTTTCACCTCCACCTTATGGAACTGGGTGGCCTCAATCTTCAATCAAATGGACAAGAACGAAAATGACATCACTGAAACTTTAAAGAATTGAAGGAAAGACTTCTCAGATAATGAGACAGTCAACATAGCCTCGACTCTGATTCCAGGATCTTTGATCTAGGATGTTTGGAAAGAACGGAACAACAGGGTTTTCAAGGACAAATCGGGCTCAACCCAAAGCATCATGGCTCAGATCTTAAAACAGCTCAAAGAAACTGTTAATGCCCTTCTGAAGCAACCCCCTGAGAAACCCCCTTGTCACCAGGATGCTCACATTCTTGGACTATTGGGGCTCCAGCTGCCTGTCCCTCAGGGCATAAACAAGATCGCAAGGCACACATCAGAAGGAAAGGCTTTCTGGCAACCCCCTCCCCATGGATTTTTGAAATTCAATATAGAAAGAGCCTCAAAAGGAAACCTTGGGGATGCTGGTTACGGAGGAGTCACAGTCATTTGGTGAATGCCACCAACAATATGGCGGAACACATGGCCATTGAGCAATGCTTAGAAATTCTGATTGATTACAATTTACATAATACAATCATAGAGGCAGACTCGGAATTAACAATTAATTCGGTCAAAAAGATAGGCACTGGCACTACACCAGACAAAGTTTCGAACCACTGGAGACTTTTGCAGGTCTATCACCGAATTCAATCTCACCTAAGAATACTAAGAACACTTAGATTTGTTCATGTGCGCAGAAATGCCAACAGAGTGGCAGACCGGCTAGCTAATGAAGGGGTGCTCTGTACAAGAGACAACAAGAGCTGCTCGTGGGAGTCGATACCCGTAGGGAAACTGCGTGAGGACTGCCACACTCTGGCTCGCGCAGACAGGGAGCATTATCAGTGCATGAAGGAGAAGCAACCAGTTGAAAATTAAGCAGATGGATGATAAGGGTTCGACAAACAGAAGACCCGAGAATTGGCACATTTGGGTCTCGCAGTTGGATGGATGGTAGTGGGGGAAGAGCGTGAAGCCAAATCGTGGCACCAAGAGTTTTGCTACAGTACAAGGAGGTTTTGCTACAGTTAAAGTGGTTTTCGGGCGTCCTCAATACCCTAAGTGGTTTAATAGAAATGCTCTCGATGCCACTAACTGTTCAACATGTGGCTCAAGGAGGAGAGAGAATACCGCCTATGTTGGGTAGGTATTCCTCGCTCTTCTTTCCAGCCCGATATCCTTTACAGCCGTTGGATCTAGTATTAGCAGATCTACGGCTAAGGTTTGTTGTGCAAGTTGGTGGGACCGGGATATCTTCCTTGCACGTTTCTCCTTAGGGTCGGGTTCGGGGAATTTCGGGTGGAACACCTGCTCAAGGGTTATCCCCCTAGCAGACCCGAAATCTTTTCACCGCAGTCTCTATTTCCTCATCGGGTCCACTTAAAGACTTCTTGAGTTCTCTTGATTTCGTTCAGATTTAGATCCTCGTCCGTTAGACAAATCAAACAGTTTAGGAGGTTGTTTTGTTTTGTGGGCCCTTAGCCAGGAGCTCGAGCAGTTGGCTCAGGACCCAAAGCACAGGGTGCTAGTTAACTCCATGGCATTCTTCTCCTCTGGGTTTGTTGTATTTTATGTAACCTATTTTTTAGCTACAAGTGAATAGAAGGTCTGATTCTTGCTTCAGCAAAAAAAAAAAATATGGTATCGGCAAAATATCGACGAGCGTCTAAAAAACATCTTATCGGCAATATCAACGAAAATATCCGCAAATATCGACAAGCATAAAAAATGCATAATATATTCATTTTTTTCAAATTTTTAAACATATAAAGCAATAACAACATGAAATAAACACACTGGCACACAAATATGAAGAAAGCACTGATATATATGATGTCAAATAGAAATGATACACCAAAGGCGATACCTAATCCTGTTGATCCCTGATAATTGTCCAATCAAGGACTCAAATATGGAGAACCAATACAAAATAACATCACATATATAAAAGTATCTCATCATCATGAGCTATATGTAGCAAAACAAAAAAAACTAGCAGCTATCTATCTGAAATCACTGCCCTCTCCCCCTTTTACGAGAGAACATGATGGTCTGTTTCCCAGGCCTACCCCTAGTAGTAGAGGGCCCTGGCCCTACCTCTACACCTAATGTCAAATAATGAGTCCTAGGTATGGAGTTGTGCTCTCCTATATCTATAGCAGATGGTGTTGATGTTGATGCTCCCACAGTTTCCTCCTACTCCTCCTGCTCCTCCTCCGAGTCCTCCTCTTGTTGCCACTGTTCTAATGGATCATCTGGCTCTAACCATAAAGGTGACTCCTCCAAGATAGGCTCCTCAGACTCCACCCTCCACTGAGACAATACATCAATATTGTCTAAGGAAATGGCATCTGGATTCATTGGTGCTTCTATTTGCTTCACTCGAAGTCGGATATTGTAATGCATATACATTAAATCATTGAGGCGTACGAACTCCAACCTGTAAGGGTGTCAAAAAAACTAATGAGTCTTGACTCTTGACACTTGAAGGTCATAAATTAAAAATTAAAAATTACAATAAGCGTAATTTCTCAACTGAAGGCTGGAGCTCAAAGTTATACCTGTTGCGTTTTTTTGCATGTATTTTCTCAAAGACACTCCAATTGCGCCCACCTTGAAGAGCTACATGTTTGACTCAAAATTCTTATGGCCAATTTCTGCAAATTTGGTGCCCTTGCACCATAGCTTCGCCACCAAATATCTACAACAAAATAAAGAAATAAAAAATTCAAAAACTTAAAACATAAATAAACTTTCAAATAAAAGTTACATAATTGAATTTTAAAAAACTAGACTTACAAGTAAAGATATTCTAAATTGAAAATTCTAATTTCTAATGAGTGATGGCTTGTCAATTACGTGGCATGAAGAGGGTCATTTCCCTAATAGCATCATCAAAGCCAAATAGGCCAACACAATCCCGATAAAACTGTATCTCGCGATTGATTTTGCTACGAAGCTCAGAATCAAGTACCATCCTATGAATACAAGAATGGAGCCCTTCCATCACCTCGCCATCAAAATCAAAGTCGCATTTGTATGAAAATGCGAAGTTCAGGAAGAGTGTTGCTGCATGAATGGGTCGATGAAGCATCCCAATCCACCGACTATCAATCACATCCCATAACATCATATGTCTATCAAGACCAGAAGAACCCTTGTCTGCATAATAAGAATGAATGGCCTCCTTCGCCCTGTCCATGGCCTCATACAAATAAGCCATTGCAGGCTTCTCCCCATCTACCAATCTCAGAACCTTTACTACAGGTTCACTAACTGAGCATGCTTCTACTACTCCATGCCAAAACGTGTCAGAGCACACCATTTTTGCAATGGCTCTCCCGTCCTGTCTCGACTCTCTTGTTGTATCTACAATTACGCCAGTCATCATACACAAACATTTGCTTCAACTCGAACTGACATCGAAGCAAAGACTGAAGAGTAATAAAGTTTGTGGCAAAATGTGTGATCGCAGGACGCCGCAACTCTTTGTTTCTAGTGAACCTCTTCACGAGGCTAAGAACAAAAGCATGGTTATAAAGAAACTTGGGGATGCTCCTAGCCATATCAACCACCTCCTTGATGAAGGAGAGTTTCCCAATATCCTCAAGCAGCAGATCGAGACAATGTGCTGCACACGGATTCCAAAACAATGTGTGATGCCTCTCCATAAGCATCTTGTCGGCAGACACATAATTAGATGCATTGTCTGTTACGACTTCCACCACATTCTGCACACCAATCTCCCGAATGAACCCATCTAACAACTCACATATCGTTGTTGCATCTTTAATATGTTCTGATGCATCCACTGATTTAATAAACATGGTACCTTTAGGACAATGTACCAAGAAATTTAGAAGGGTCCTACCCTTCCTATCTGTCCAACCATCAAACATCACAGTGAATCCAAAAACTTCCCATGTTTTTTTCAACTCTGCCGATCTAAAGCTGATGTCCTGCTTTTCTGCTTGAAGAATTGGCCCCCGCAACTCCTCATATGTAGCACTTTTATACCCTGGGCCCACAATAGCAATAGCATCACACATTGGTTGCCAAAATGGATTGGTTATGGTGATGCTGAGAGGTAAGTCGCTCCAGAAAGGACACCTCCCCATGACTCTATCTGCTTCTTGCTTCTCCTTTTTTCTAACAATTGATTTTATGCCAGGTTGTGCTCCATGTCTTGTTCGTGGAACAAAAAATGATGACCTCGCACTAGCAGTAGCAGGTGATGCTGTGGAGCCCCTCCCACTACCCTCAGCATCAAAATCAGAAGAAGATATCCCAAAAGACCTACCTGCACGTTCAGCCTTGTTTCTTTCTGTCTCTTCCTTCTTTCCGTCTTTTTCATTAATTGCCTCAATAGCTTTTTGTATAAGCTCCGAACTAGAAACTGTACAAATCCCAAAATCATGTCTAATGAGTCTAGCCAAATGGTATTTCAATTACGTAACCCCTCCTGTCAACCTGATCCCACACAATTTGCATGATAGATATGCCCAATTTGTCCCACCATCAGGCTCCCCATACTCCCAAAATGGGTCCAAGGCTTTTGGCATATTTGAATTTTGTAGTGAGCTAACTCAAACCTAGGGCACCAAAAAAAATTGGAATTAATAACTAATAACTAATAACCACCTCATTTAACAAAATAATTTTTTTGCTACATTATTTGCAATGTGAATTCAATGAAAGATCATAAATGACAATAAGAGGGTGCATTTGAAAGTTAAAAAAAAAAATGGAGTTTGTTGTCCAAATATGGAGAAAACCCTTGCATTTGCTCATGGGCATGAAAATCATAGCAAATGGAAAAAAAAAAAAACAAGCAAAATGTTTGTAGGCAAATAGGCAAGCAAGAATAACCCTAAAACTATCAAAAAAATCATTAACATAGGGGTTTATTTGAACATACCTGTTAATGGAAGAAATGAACACTGTCTCACTGTTCTTCAATCTTTGATCAACAAAATATTCGTTGTTGGGGGTGATAATGGCTACTCAACCCTCGATTCCTCCTTGGAACCAAGCACAATGCTCTCCCCTTCCTTCTCCAGCAATCAGAAAACAAAATGAGTGAAAAAAAAAAAACAAAATCGACCTTTTCTAGCTGCGGCGGCGAATTTTTTCTGAGCCCGGCAATATTTTGCATCGTAGCGTGATATTTTCCCGAGATATCGCTCTGATATTTCTAAAATATCGTGATATTTTCCCGAGATATCACTGATATTTCGAAAATATCGCGATCTTTTTGGGGAGACAAAATATCACGATATTTTCTCGGCAACATCTTGTCCCCGAATATCGCGATATTTTCGAATATCGGCGATATCTTGAAGATATTGTCATCACTGGTTTCGCCTACATTGGCATCTGAAATCAACAATCGATTCACGTATGTAATTTTCATCATTGCTCGCACTAATAGCGATATTAACTTTTTTCCCTTGGATAGTCTCTCTTAATGTAATTAACTTGCGATGCATGATTAAAACATCCTTATAGGAAAATCGCTCTTCCTACATAAAGTTCAAATTAGGCTCCATTTTTTTCTTTTCATTGGTTAACTCCAATTTTTCCTTTTGTCGATAATATTATTGAATGATACTAGGTGACTTTGAACAATATTTGAATGCTTCCAAACTAAGTGACCTGACACGGGGATTCGGGACACGTAGGATTCAGGATTCGTGGTGTCGGATTCGGGACACGCTGACCCCCGGAACAGGACACGTTATATATTATTTTATTAAAAAAAAAATATATATATATATATATATATTTAAAGATATATCTATATATATATATATATATATATATATTAAAAATTAGTTATTAGCATATTTCTTACACAAATTTTAATTAATGATACAAATTTATTGATTTCAAACATAGATCTTCATCTATAGCTATTAGCATGCATAGTACATACAAAATTCAAATAAATGTCAGTGGTACTGGTCACATAAATGATAAATCTATTAAAAATTTAAATCATGATTCATAATTCATAACTGAAAGACAACTTACAACTACAAGATAGTAAGATAAACACACTGACAACTGTAGTTTTCTCATTAAGTCATCAAATCAAAATCTGTTACATAGGTAGTGTTGGTGCAATGCCAATGGCAAATAGAAATAGAAAATATAAAACAACTATAGGTATACAAGCCTCAAGGCATCAATCAGCATCACTGTCCCCATCATCATGGTCCCCACTGCTCTCCTCTGCATCCTCCTCCTCCCCTGTATCCATAGTCGCCTCTGCATCTGCTGGTATGGAGGTTGACCCCTCTAAGTCATCAAAACTAATAGGGTCTAGCACTGGATCACCGAGATCCATGTTGGCCAATGCCAACTCAACAGTGGTGTCCAGACCCATATCTTCAGGAAAGACATCCCACATCTTTGTCTTTCCCCTCAACCACTCTTCCCTCTGCCTGTAAATAAGACGAAGGTTGGTGTGCACATACACCATTGTCTCTGCCCTGGACTGCTCAAGCCTGCTCTTCTTCACAGTATGCAAATTCCCATATGTGCTCCAATTCCTCTCGCAACAAGAGGATGAAGTCACCTGAGAGAGGAGCCTCATGGCTAACTGCTGAAGAGGAGGGCTTGTTGCCCCATGATTTGCCCACCAAGAGTAGGGCTTCTTAAGCCCCCTGTCTCTAATCACATCATAACCTCCAAATCGACCAGTGCCAGTGGAAAACTCTGCAAAGGCATCCTCCACCTCAGCAAGCAACGCACTATCCTGATAAATCCGCCTCAATGCCTCTTTCCTCCCCTGTGAGATTTCACCATCCATGTGAGGAGGGAATCTGCGGGAAGGTCCACCATTCAGCCACTCATGGTTGTAGTATTTGGGGTTCAATGAGTGAGCCAAACAATGTAAAGGTGTACAATTCTTGTCCCATCTGCGAACAAGAATATCATGTATGGTATCGCAGAAGGCCTCTGGTGATGTCTCATACTGGGGGCACTCACTCTGTAGAATAATGCTCCTCACAGACTCAATCATGGAATCCCATCCCTCATAAACCTCTCCTAGGATGGGTTTGTCTGTATCTGCAACTCGAAGCAAAGAAATGATAGGGTCCATGATCCGAATAATTAGATCTACCCTCTCCCACCAAGCATCATCTAGTACCGTGTCCTTCACTCTTTTAGAGGCTGCCTGATCTGTCTTTCTCCAAAAAGACCAAAACTCATAAATAACCATGGACCCAAGAGCAGTCTTGACCTCCCTCAACCTCTTCAACATCATGAATGAAGATGCAAACTGTGTATCAGCAATCTTCAACAATGATAGATTGTTGTACTCCTTGTAGATAGTGAGGGCATTTGTATGATTTTGCACAAAGTTACGAATATGTCTTGCATCCTCAATAATGCTTCCAATCCAAAGCACATCAGAAGCAATGGATTTCAGTGCTAAGTTCAATGAATGGACAATGCAAGGTGTCCAAAACACTTGTGGATATTTAGCTTCCACAATCATGCCAGCCGCCTTAACAGGTGCATTATCTGTAATGATTTGCACACAAGAATCAACACCTACCTCTTCAACAACTCTAATAAATAACTCACCCATAAATTGTGCATCCTTATATTCGCCAAGTGTATCCACTGCTTTCAGGAAAACTGGACCATTCAAGGAAGACACCATGAAGTTGATGATTGGGTGTCGTGCTGGATCTGTCCATCCATCAGAAACAATGCTAACCCCAGATGTTGGCCATGATGCCTTAATAGGCTCGAGCATTTTTTGCACCTCTTTTTTTGCCTTCGTCAACAATGTGGTTCTCAGCTTCTCTGACCCAGGAGGCACATACCCTGCTGGAGCCCCTTGAGTTAGAGCTCGGCACATCTCAACAAATAAAGGTGAACGTGCAACATTAAATGATATGAAGTTTTGATAGAAGAAGAAGGCAATGGTGAGATCAAGCTCTTCCCGTCTCTCTTTTTGGAAAATCCTGTCCATTGGACCAAGTGATCTTCTTTTTAATGCTTGTCCCCCAGTAGAAGTAGAACTCTCAAATGGAAATTTGGTGGTGGCTTTCCTCAAAAGTGGAAGGGGGTCTTCATTCTTGCCCTTGGGTGCTTTTGATTTTGAAGCCAGTGCCACATGTTCCATACCAACACTGGCCTCCTTTTCCAATTCTTTTCTCTGTTGTGAAGTAATAACTTTACAAGATCCAATCCCACAACCAGGTATAGCCAACAAATGTGATTTCACACGGTAATATGTGCTTTTGAAAGAAATGTTACAAAAGTTGCATTTCCATTGCACATTGCCTCCTCCCTTTCCCTTGTTGTTTGGCCCATCCTCTCTTGTGACATATTTCCACAATGGATATTTATCATTGTCTTTAAGTCCTCTTCCCTCAACATTACTTGCAGCAGACTCTGATGATATTGGGGGAGGAAGGGCATCTCTACCCATGACATTCTTGCCCTTCCTTGCTGCCTTTGATTGAGCCATGTTACCTCAACCTGTAAAAAAAATGAACAAACAGTCAAACTGCTGTAAAAATTTAAAAATGCAAGCAGCAAAAGAAATGAACAAGAATCAAGTTCAACACTAAAGTCTAATATATATATTAATATCACTATATCAGTGGCCACTGGCCACTATCCATAATTATTAATATCTTAAATATTTTATACAGTATACTATATCAGTGGCCCAGTTAATTTGACAAATGTTGCAGCTTTTACTAATTAGAATACTTGTTCGGTTGTTCCAAAAGCAATATAATTCTGCCCAGGATGAGATTTTATATGCCAGTGCAGGCTCTGGAGTCTGGACAATGTAGTTCCTCTACAGGCAATGCTTTCACATGTTTAAGATATTGCATCTTTCTTCAATAAAACCGGATATATCGTCTATTTATATGTTGATACTGCTTCATATGATATATCAAATATTGTAGATTCCAAGCATACTGCCCATCATATTTGAATTAGTATTCTATGTTGCTGTATAAAAATCAGATTATCCATCCCTGAACGGAGCAGAGAATGGATGGACAAATGTCAAATATCTTCTCTGCTCCCTTGAGACAAACTGTTTTCTGCTACTAAATTCTTCTTAATTTGGTACAATAAAATGTGTTTGCTTAGGTGCAGGTGCAAAAAAGCTTTCTGTTGTCTGAAGTTAAAAGAACGCTGTCTAAAAGACCTTGTAACTAAAATTACCTAATGTATCCGAAAAAGCTTTTAGTGAGTTGTGCGTTTGAATGATTTTGCTTGTTTTCATTCAGCTAACTTACAGGTTATTCGAGATGGGATGTGCCTAGAAGGTCCGGCAATCATTCAGCCTCTATATTAAATCTGATGGCAATCAATTGTAATTTGTCATCAGTTTATAGACAATGTTTTCTATTATTCAAAGTCTAAATGCTACATATACAAGCATTTGAGGTTGGAGGCGGTGTCAAAAAAATGTTCAGGGTTCATATACAGAGAAAGGTAAAGAGATTATTAACTTGGCATCTGGCATGGTATCTCTGCGATTTTGTTAGCATCGATCACAGCGTTATATATGGCATCATAATTTCTATGCATTGGCGTGTAAGGTAACGAGTCAACGACCATGCAATGTCTAAAATAACAGCTGAACGTAATGATAAATTGAAAATCAGTTTCGAACTTACGATATCCTGTAGGAAACCCTGTTGATTGAATGCGATATAAACCACGTGATTTTGAATAAACCATGCCTTACCTCAAGTTCTGGACGTTGGGTGGACTGTGGACTTGGGCGGTCCGCTCCTCGCTGCAACAAAGCAATGATGCAATCCTTTGCGGCTTTGCCAAATACAGTGAAGTCTGACTGAATCCTTTGCCGTCAACTGGGAGAGACACGCCCCTTTTAAGTTTTAACCTAGCAACAGATCCGAAAACGAATCCGCAAACCAGGACTCGACAGGAAAATCGTGACACGCTTTCGAATTTAGAACACGCCCCTGGACACAACGTGCCACAAGAGGACACGACGAGTCCTGCCATCATGACAGGTGTCAGGACAGAATCGTTTCCGATTCGTCCGATTCGCGATTCGTCCAGGGTTTTGGACGAATCCGGTTTCATAGCTTCCAAACTTCTTTATAATTCCTTTATATATCTATATCTATATATATATATAGATATATATATATATATATATATAGATATATATATATATATATAGATATATATATATATATATATATATATTAAATTAAATTAATTAACTATATAACTACTTTATATAATTTTAAATATATATATATATAGTAAATTTATTAAAAAAAACATATATTTTGAATTTTGGGTAGCATCAGATGTGCTCTAACTTCGAAATTTTGTGGAGGGGCTAGAACACATGAGATCTCCAAGACCCAGAAATCATTTGGAGAAATTCCACCCATAGTGCATGTTATTCAAATAATTAATTATTTTTAATGGTGCCTAAGTTAAATCTTAGAAAATTAAAATAATTAAAATGAATTGATGTAAATATGGGTGAGAAGCTTCTAAGTGACGAGGATCAAGTCTAATTTAATCTTAGTCCTTTGATTAGAGATTAGATCATGGTCGTTGATTTTGCCACAAGAAAAGTATAAAGGAAGGCTTCGAGTCAGTTGGAGAACACACAGTGAGCGCAGCGCTTGAGCTAGATCAAAATTATGGAGCATGGTTTGTTGAGAATTACAGAGTGAGCTTCTAGAGCAAAGAGGGGCAGTTCAGCAAAGGTGTTGGAATTTCTATGTTTAACTCGTTAGAAATTATTCCTGTACTATCTGGTTTATTTCTTCCTACTTGTTTAATTACTTAAAAAGTTATTTACCATGTAAATACTGAAAATAAACAGAAGTACAGTATCAACATCTACAAATCATCAGTTGAAAGAAAACAAGCACACAAGTGACACCCTTATTTTTGGACCAATGTCCCCAAAAAAACCCAATGCGAGAAAATCAGTGCAGTTATTCAGAGGGTTTTATTATTATGCAGTTTAGCAGAGTAACTGGGTGCCTAAACCAGCTCACCCGACAAAGAAAAATATATGGCAACAATAACTCTATATCCGGAAACAGGTATTCAGAAAACCTGTCCCATAGAAACCCTCTCTGGCACAACTGAAGCTCAGCGATGGCCCCTCCAACCTCTACGTCAGCCCCAGGGCTCTCTGCATCAACCCTCTAAGGCATTGCGCAGCTCTGGGAGCCTCTGCGTCACTCCCTCTACCCTCTGTGTGGATGACGCAGTCTCTCTAGGCTCTGCATTGCCTCTATTGGGCTCTGCGTAGCTTGAACTGACTATTGCACTGGCTCTCTCCACTTTTGTGTTGGTCTCCCAATATTCTCCCTACCTCTTTGCCTCGTACTCACTGCCCCTCGCTACTGATCACTAATTCAACTTTGCTTAGCAATCCCACTCTAGCAAAATGAATGACTGATCACTCGGGTGTGTTCTCCAACTGACCCTCAAGCCTCTTCTTATACTTTTCTCGTTGGTCCATCAACAGCCAAGATTAAATCTCTAATCAACAGCTAAGATTAGATTTGGCTTGATCCATGACTTTTGGACCCTTCTAACCCAGTTTTATATTAATACCCATTAATATTTTATTTTTCCTAAGTTTAGACTTAGGAACTCCATTAAAAATATTAATTATTTTAATATTTCCCAAACCGATTAGAATTTGCCCAAACCATTTATGGGTCTTGGAGATCTCATGTTCTTTAGCCTCTTCACGAATTTTCATGGCTAGAGCACATCCGAAGCTACCCCAAATCAACACTCCCTCTTAGCGAGGACTGTGCTCTAATAATACTCCTCATTGAGTATTACCCTGATCGTCTAGCATTAGTCCCTGTGCTGATGCTGGGCCTCCCAGCCCAACATCTTCTGCACTACTGCATCTTGTACCACTGCCCACGGCTCTGCCACTGCCACTGTTGCATCCGTACGGCAGCTCCCTCTGCATCTGTGCTACTGCTGGTCCATATACCCATCACTGCATCTGCACTGCACCCCTTCTCCTCATGCTACATCGTATTGCCCATAGCACTGCCATTGCTAACAGTTGCACTACAACTTAGTTACCGAGAAGTAAGTAACTGATCCACCCAACTCTGACATCCCTGTCAGGATAGAGACACTCCTGATGCTGAAGCTCCCTCTGTCGCTAACAAGTGCTCCCTCTACTGACCTCTGTGCTGTTGCAGCATCTCCATGTATATAGCATCGTTACACACTTCTCTGTGCCATCCTACATTGGTGCAACACTCCTATGCTTCTCGCACTGTTGCAGCCTGCTGTCATGGGACTCCTACACTGTAACACTCTCTGTCACTCCATCCACATCTGTCTCTACCAACATCTGCCAGTCCTGCTACTCCTCTTCGAGGCTCCCGTATAATCCAAGAGGTTGGGTACCTCAAGGATCCTGCCTCTCATCGCCTGTAGTCCACCTAACTACAGCTCGATGTCTCCCCACTTCTTCTCAAGTGGACCATGAGCACTCATAGCACAATCATCATCCTCCTCGACTTCTTTCTCCACCTTTACTGGCGTTGCCTTGGTCTCAGAAGCCTCTCCTTTACTCTTCTTCCTAGGACATTGGTTCACAAAATGACCCAGTTCCCCACAATGGAAGCATTTGACCTTGGAGAGGTCCTTCTTCTTTCCCTTCTCCTACTTTCCCGCAGATGCTAGAGCTGCATCCTCTTCTTCCTCCTTGATTCTGGCCTCCTTTGTGCTACTCCCCGCCTTGGTCACCCTTCTGATCTCTTCTTGACGAAGAGCCGCCCACAATTCCTCCCAATCTGGAAGGCTCGACCTGCACAGTATGCTCTACACAAATACCTCCCAATCCTCTGAGACTGCAATCAATGCGGTCCTCACCATCAGTTCCTGATCCCACATAGCCCCGATGGAAGTTACCTGGTTACGGATCTCCTTCAATCCACCAAGGAAGACATCTATCTCCTCTCCCTTCTGCATCTGGTATGACCGCAGTTGATTTTCAAGTAACATCTTCCTCTGCACAGAAGTATGCTGGTACAATTTCGTCAGGGCATCCCACATCTCATTTGACGTGTCCTTCTCGGCAATATGCAGAACCACATGATCCTTGACCCCATCAAGGATGACGCACTTTGCCCTGGGCATTGTCTCCTCGTACTTCTCATTTTCAACTGGGTCAACTAGGATCGCTATTGTTTTCAAGGCGAAGCACTTGATGCGATATCTGTCTAGAATGGACAAGATCCTGGCCTTCCAGACCAAGAAGTTCAATGCTCCGTCCAACCTATCCTGATCTCTCAGTCCATTCACAGCCATTATGCTGCTCTTTTTTCAACTCCTTTGAGTCTCTCTATTTCCCTCTTGGAAGTCCTATGTTCGACTCTTGCTAAGTCTCTCAACTTCCTATATGGAAGTTCTCGGTTAGACTCCCTCTGAGTCTCAATTTCCCTTCTAGAAATCCCTCTGCCAAAGTCAAGTTGCCCCACTCCAATCCTCTGTGCAACTGCACCACTGATCCAGATTCCTTGGCTAGAAATCTGCCTCGGCAGCAACTCCCTCCACCTTGGTCTTTCCCTGTTAGGTATTGTTCTAACCACTGTACCCCACCAGCTTCGCTCCGCAAATTACCCGCAGCCTCCTATACCCCATCAACTAAAGGTTTGAGACACTTGGCTTTGCTTAATCCTGGCACCAGCAAATCAGCTCCCCCAGCCAACTGCATCAGCCCTCCTGGGCTCTGCGTGAGCCTAAGTTTACCTCCCTTAGCCTCTGCGCTGCCCTTCTCTGGCCTAGAATGATGACGCAGTCCCTCTGCATCACTCCTTCCTCTGTCGCCTTCTATAAGGATCAGCACTGTCACTCGGGACAATTGTATCTGCTGCAAATGCTCTGCATGGCTAATGCCTTCAGTTTTCTTGTGATCTGCAACCACGCTCTGATACCATGTTGGAATTTCTAAGTTTAACTTGTTAGCAATTATTCCTATACTATCTGGTTTATTTCTTCCTACTTGTTTAATTACTTAACAAGTTATTTACCATGTAAATACTGAAAATCAACACAAGTACAATATCAACATCTACAGATCATCAACTGAAAGAAAACAAGAACACAAGTGACACCATTATTTTTGGACCAATGTCCCCGGAAAAACCCAATGCGGGAAAACCGGTGCAGTTATTCAGAAGGTTTTATTATTATGTAGTTTATCATAGTACAAATAGGTGCCTAAACCAGCTCACCTGACAAAGAAAAATATACAACAACAATACCTCTATATCCAAACAGGTATTCGGAAAATCTGCCCCACAGAAACCCTCTAGGGCACAACTGAAGCTCGGCGCTAGCCCTTCTGGCCTCTACATTAGCCTCCTGCTGACCTGCGTTAGCCCCATGATTCTCTGTGTTAGCCCTCTGAGGCACTGCGCAGCCTTTGGGAGCCTCTGCGTCACTCCCTCTGCCCTCTGTGTGGATGACGCAGTCTCTCTGGGCTCTGTTGTGCCTCTGCTACGCTCTGCGTAGCCTGGACTGACTGCTGCTCTGGCTCGCTCCGCTTCTGTGTTGGTCTCCCAATGTTGTCCCTGCCTCTTTGCCTCGTACTCACAGCGCCTCACTGCTAATCACTGATTCAACTTTTCTTAGCAACCCCACTCTAGCAAAATGAATGACTGATCACTCTGGTGTGTTCTCCAACTAACCCTCAAGCCTCTTCTTATACTT
Organism: Pinus tabuliformis; assembly: GCA_031772625.1. Classification (NCBI taxonomy): domain Eukaryota; kingdom Viridiplantae; phylum Streptophyta; class Pinopsida; order Pinales; family Pinaceae; genus Pinus; species Pinus tabuliformis. The sequence continues at coordinate 2,023,452,286 of CM062818.1, read as the reverse complement.
TTCTCATTGGTCCATCAACAGCTGAGATTAAATCTCTAATGAACTGCTAAGATTAGATTTGGCTTGATCCATGACTTTTGGACCCTTCTAACCTAGTTTTATATTAATACCCATTAATATTTTACTTTTCCTAAGTTTAGACTTAGGAACTCCATTAAAATATTAATTATTTTAATATCTTCCAAACTGGTTTGAATCTGCCCAAACCATTTCTGGGACTTGGAGATCTCATGTGCTTTACCTTCTCCACCAACTTGCATGGCTAGAGCACATCTGATGCTACCCCAAATCAACAAGAGGGACTTCCACCCAAGGCCGAGAATACATAGCAGAGAGGCAGCGCAGCACCAGGGAGAGACAACGCAACTCCAGAAAGAGTGACGCAGAGGCTGAAGGGCTAACGCAGTCACTTAAAGGCGGCAATGGAGTTTCTGTGAGGCAGATCGAGCATCAGTTTAGCAGATCAATTTCTAAGTCGGGAAGGCTCACTGGGAGGGTGACGCAGCTCCTAGCGGAGATGACGCAGTTCCAACACATAGTTGGGAGCAACCATCACTGCACAGCACTAAGCGCAGCGCAGTCACCTGTGGAGTTTGCTCATCTAGTTGCTGGATTCGCCAAAATATCTCTCTCCAAATAGAGGTGCTTTTGTCGGATTCATTCTCTGTTTGGTGAGCCGGATTTAGCACCATACTTTTATTCAGAAATCTGCTTAATAATAAAACCCCCATATCTGTTGCACCGATTTTCCCGCATTGGGTTTTACGGGTACATTTAGTCCAAAAATAAGTGTTTTCTTTGTGTGGTTGTCTCATTTATTTTTCAGTACTTGATCTATATAATGGTGTAGGTTGCACTGTATTTGAATTAAAATTTTCTTAATATTTCTTAAAATAACTTGTTAAAATGAAGAATACAAGTAGGGAATGCAAATTAGTTTACTGCAGTAGGATTTCTGGTTTGTTAGATTCAGAAATTTTCACATGGTATCAGAGTGATTGCACATCAAGGACAACTGCAGCCATCAGCAAAAGGACAGAGGAAAAATATGTGCGTGAAGACAGTTGTCCCGAGAGAGCGCAGTTTCAGGCCAAGAGAGCAGAGAAGAGGTGACATAGTCACCAAGGAAGGCTCACGCAAAGCTTGCGTCAACCTGATTGGGTGACATTGTTGCTACAGAGGGTAATGAAGTGGTTATTGGGCCAGCGCAGAGACTGTTGAGTCTCGATTTTCCACTTGCTCTAGCTAGGGGTGCAACGCAGAGTTTATCTAAAGTTGTTGGTGGGTTGTTGATTATGTTGGTGCAGAACAATACCTATTGGGGCAGAAGCAAAGTAGAGGGAATCAGTTCCTCAGACGATTTCTTGCCAAGAAATCTAGATCCAGTGCTGAGCAGCAACAAAGAGAGATCAGAGAGGGGTGGTTCGACAGTGCTTGGCAGAAGAATTTCTGTGAAGGAGATCGAAATTCAGAGGGAGCTTGTTCCTTAAAGGATTTCTAGCACCAAAGAAAACCAGATCCGAGTTTTTGTTGGGGCAGCAGCGAAAGAGGGAGAAGAGAACCAGTTTGACATTTATTTGGTAGAGATGGCAGCCACATCTTTAGGAAGGCGGTGGGGTGATTTAGAGTTGTAGTTTGAAAGAACTACAGAAAGGGCAGGATCCTTGAGGTGCCAAAATTCTTGGATCACATACGACTACAGAAGCCCTTAATGATAGTAGCAAAATGACAAGAGTCAGTTGGTGCGAGGAATGATGGAGTAATAGTGGCAGAGCTAGAGTGCCAAAGTTTGAAGCAGCGCAGTGGAGTGTTGCAGCAATGCGGAAGGCACAAAGCAGATATAACAATAGCATAGTAGCATCAGAGGGTCATCACAGATTAAGCAGCAGAGGTAGCTTCAGCGTAAAGGGGCATCCAGACTGACATCCATGTCAGCTTTTGGGTGGCTTTTTAGTTACTTACTTCTCAGCAACTGACTTGCAGTACCGAAATTAGCAGTTGCAGTGCTACGAGCAGCATGATGCAGCATATTGATAGGGAGCTTCAGTACAGATGCAACAGTGATAGTGGCAGTGTCATGGGTTGCAGTACAAGTTGCAACAGCACAGATGAAGCACAGCAAGCTAAGCATCAGCAGCACAAAGGACCGATGTCGTGGATCAGTGTGATACTTTTTTTGCGAAGTATTGCTAGAGCACATTCCTCGCTAAGAGGGAGTGTTGATTTTTGGGTAGCATCGGATGTCCTCTAGCTCCGAAAGTTTGTCGAGGGGCTAGAACACATGAGATCTCCAAGACCCAGAATTCATTTGAAGAAATTCCACTCAGAGTGCATGTTATTCAAATAAATAATTATTTTTAATGGTGCCTAAGTTAAAACTTAGGAAATTAAAATAATTAATATAAATATGGGTGAGAAGCTTCTAAGTGACGAGGCTCAAGTCTAATTTAATCTTAGCCATTGATTAGATATTAGATCACGACCATTGATTTTTCAACAAGAAAAGTATAAAGGAGGACTTGCGGTCAATTGGAGAACACACACAGTGAGAGCAGCGCTTGAGCTAGATCGAAATTATGGGGCGTGGTTTGCTAAGAATTTCGGAGTGAGCTTCTAATGCAGAGGGGCAGTTTGGCAGAGGGACTTTCGTCCAAGGCCGAGAATACATATCAGAGAGGTAGCGCAGCGCCATGGAGAGACAATGCAACTCTAGAAAAGGGCGTCGCAGAGGCTGGAGGGCTGACGTAGTCACTTAGAGGCAGCATTGGGGTATCTATGAGGCGAACCGGGCATCAATTCAAGAGATCGATTTCTAAGCCAAGAAGGCTCACTAGGAGGGTGACGTTGCTCCTAGAGGAGGTGACGCAGTTCCAGCGCAAAGCTGGGAGTAGCCATCGCTGCACAGCGCTGGGGATACCGCAGTCACCTGTGGGGTTTGTTCATCCAGTTGCTGGATTCGCCAAAATATCTGTCTCCAGATAGAGGTACTTCTGCTGGGTTTATTTTGTTGAAGAAAGTGTAACTAGGTTTCATCTTCATAATGACATTAATGTAATAAAAAGAAATAATTTATTTATATAATCTTGCTACATGGGTTTCATGAGTAAGAAGTGTCTCTAGGTAAAAGACTTCTTCTTGATGCCTTTAGGATTTATTTAAATGTCAAAGAGTCATGTCATGTGTATAGAAACTCTTTATGAGTTCATGTAAATATTTACAAGTCTTCAAAAGTTGTGTAACAAACCTCCAAGACCAAGACCAATGCCTCAAAACAAGCCTATCAAAGTCTGCAAGCGATCATGCTAGCTCCAAATAAATGATTTAAATATATAAATATGTCACATCGGCTAGAAGCAATAGACGCATCGGTTCATAAGGTAATGTTGGCTCAAATTATATGTACACAACCACTATAAATACCCTGTTGGGTATCTGCAAATGGGTAAGATAGAACTCGCAAATGCCTCTGAGATCTTCACATGGAGGAGCAGAGCCGCAGATTAGGGCTTGATTGCACCTCGGTTGGGGTTTAGGTGCAGTCAAGACCTCACACAAATGGAGCAGTATAATCTTGGGTAATAGAGGCAGCAGTGATGTAAGGTCTGAACATTCTCGGCACTTCTATGAAAGGAAATCTTGTCATTACAGTAGTAAACTAACCTCGCATGGAAAGGAGCAGTCTTGACACCAAATCTTGGGGGTTCTCCTGTAGTTTCCTAGGAAAACTGGATAACAGTATGCAGATGATCCAAGTAACGTATCTATTGCATAATACAAACAGTGATCAGAATTACAAGAAGTGACAAGGGTCACATCTCGGCATCTCTGTCTTAACATTCGGATCTGTATAGGCATATCACAATAGCATAACTAATGACCTCGGCATACCTGTAAGGATCTCGGTTGGATGAAGAAGATCTCGGACGAAGGGACTGTGTTGATGGATCTCGCACAGTAGTCCTGATATATAGATCTCGGTGACATCCTTATGGCAGTACAAACATCTTGTACAGCAGTGACGTGGAGTATTAGATGATGTTCCAATATGCAGTGATGAAAGAAACAGTGATCACCTAAGTGAAGAGTGTTAGTCTCATCAAAGGTAAAGAGACAAGGATCATAATCTTACAGTACAGTAAGGTGCAGTTATGATCTCAAGGTATAGAGATCATCTCAGCCTCAAGGAACAGTCATGGTGTATAATGCTCTCATCAAAGCAGTGACGAAGTTCTTGAAGATGCAATAGTAATCTCAGAGGTGCAGCAAGATGATGATCTCAACAGTGTTCAAACAAGTGGATTGATGTCTTGGTCTTGGAGAGGCAGAGTGTGTCAAGGGTCATGGTCTTGGTATTCGTCAATGGAATCTCTATAAGAAGAATTTACGCATGTTTTATCCTCTCCAAGAGGGATAGCTTTTGGCCGTGGCAAATAGCCAAACATGTGTGTTCTTGTCTCTTTTGTTTTTGATAGCAGTTTGATGAAGTTAACTTACACATGCTAATAATGAAGTAAACAACAAGCTAAGATAAAGATTGCATAAACACTTCACAAATTGTTATCATGTATCGAAGAATCACCCTAATTATGGATGCCCTAGATTCTTCAACATATTCTTTGCTGGGTGAGCCAAATTTGGCACCCTAGTTGTATTCAGAAATCTGCTTAATAATAAAACCCTCATATTTGTTGCACCGGTTTTCCCGCTCTGGGTTTTTCCGAGGACGTTTAGTCCAAACATAAGTGTGTCCTTTGTGTGGTTGCCTCATTTATTTTTCAATACTTGATCAGTATAATGGTATAGGCTACAGTGTATTTGGTTTAATATTTTCTAAATATTTTTGAAAATAACTTGTTAAAATGAAGAATACAAGCAGGTAATGCAAATCAGTTTACTGCAATAGGATTTCTGGTTTGTTAGATTCAGAAATTTTCACAATATATACTCTCTAATTATATATATTAAACTTTATAGCTTTATTAAAACTAAGGAAACACACCGAGTCAAGGTAAGATTGCAAACAGTGGTCTCGATTGGATCAAACAACGCATCACCCGAACGATTGTATCGATTCAGATACAGTGTTGGTAGCGATGGTGACTCTAGTAAGTCATAGAAACCAAAGTTTTAGTGATCATTATCGGGATATTATCGGCGAGGGGAAAAAAAGAAAAAAAAACCGGAAAAATCGGAAAAAATCGGGAAAAATCGTAACATACAAAAATATTCAATTGTTTTAATATCTAAGACATCTACAACATAAAATAAATACATTAACACATAAATACGACAAAAGAACTAATATATAAGATGTTTAATATCATTTCTAGTGCTACATCACACATAACAATGAATCATGTCCTTAATAGTAAGCCCTGACTCATGACTCCCAACTCAGCCTCAAAATATCAACAAAAACTATAATAATGTATCTCATGAGTCATATCATGAGTCATAATGTCATATACAATGAAATGAACCAAATAACTGAAGTCTAATACCACTGATTTCCTTTGGCCCTCTTGCGAGAAAATGCAATAGCTTTCCCTTTCCCTCTAGATGTAGATGTCGGTGGAGTTGGCAATGGACTCTACACATAACAGTGAATCATGTCCTGAATAGTAAGTCCTGACTCATGACTCCCAACTCAGCCTCAAAATATCAACAAAAAATATAATAATGTATCTCATGAGTCATATCATGAATCATAATGTCATATACAATGAAATGAACCAAATAACTAAAGTCTAATACTACTAATTTCCTCAGCCCCTCTTGCGAGAAAATGCAATAGCTTTCCCTTTCCCTCTAGATGTAGATGCCGGTGGAGTTGGCAGTGGACTCAAGCTGAAGAACTAGGAGCTATAAGAGGTAGACCACATCCTCTACTGGTGGCAAGGGTAGACCAAGTAGGTGGTGTCACCTCCTCCTCCTGTTGCTTCGCCTCCTCCTCCTCCTCATCCCCCTCCAATACCTCTTGCTCTAACCAATCATCAGCAGACTCCATAAGAGGCCTCTCAGCCTCAACCCTCCATGCAGCAGTAGTGTTAGTCCCATCCAATGAGATGGCCTCCATATCAGGTATCCTCTCAAATTCCCTCACCCACAATCGAAAATTGTAGTAGACGTAAGCCATGTCATTAAGTTGATGGGACTCCAACATGTACAAAGATCATGAAATAATAATTAATAATTATAAAAAAAAATATTGTTTAATGACTTCAAAAAGTTATTTGGAAATTTGCAATGTTATAAGAGTTAACCTGTTGCGCTTCTTGTTGTGTATTTTTTCAAATACACTCCAGTTGCGTTCGCATCCTGAGGAGCTACATGTTTGGCTGAGGATTCGAATGGCAAGATTTTGCAGAAAGGGTACCCTGGCACCATACATTCTCCACCATGCATCTACAACAAAATTACAAATAAAATTTTAAATAAACATAAGAAAAAAAATGAAATTTAAAAGTTGAAGTAAAATATGAAGTTATGAACTTGAAGAGATAGTGAAATTTGAAACAAACTAAAAAATACCTAGAATTTTAGTCATCCTATCAGTCACAGCCATGTCAAAGCCAAATGTGCCACCTACCATCCTGTACGTCTCAATTTCTTTGGAGATTTTTGTATGTTCTGCTAGAGATCTCACCATCCTCTGAACACAGGTTAAGAATCCATCCATGATCTCAGCATCAAATTCGAACCCACATGGGTAAGAAAATGTGGGGTTCAGGTAGATCCCTGCAGCATGAATGGGACGATGGAGTGTGTTGTTCCATCGTTCATCAATCACTTCCCATAGGAGGAGTTGTCTCTGAACCCCTCATCTCCCTTATCATCATAGTTGGCCCGAATGGATTCTTTCATCTTGTCCATAGCCTCATACAAATAGCCCGTTGCGGGCTTCTCACCATCAACTAATCGAAGAACCTTTACCAAAGGCTCAATAACGGTACACACCTCTTACACTCCCACCCAGAAGTCTTCCTGGTATGAAACTAGTCTGCATATGTCCTCTCCCTGTGGTTTGCGACTCATTGTCAAAGCATGCCACTCCTCTGAAAGAAACATTCTCTTCACATCCCACATAGAATTCAAGAGGGATTGAAGAAATATGAAACTGGTGGCAAACCGTGTAATGGCAGAATGCACTAACTCTTTGCTGTTGGTGAATTTTCTCATCAAGCTAAGCACAGATGTATGATTATATATAAATTTTGTAATGCTTTTTGATAACTCCACAATATCTTTGACAAAAGAAATTTTCCCTTTGTTCTCCAACATCAAATCGATACAATGTGCAACACAAGGTCTCTAAAATAAAATAGGATGTCTCTCCATAAGCATCCTGTCAGCAGCAACATAATTCGTAGCATTGTCCGTTATGACTTAGACAACATGTTCTGCACCCACCTCCAAAATAAACAAATCCAGTAAATCACATAAAGTTTTTGCATCTTTGATATGTGAAGATGTATCAACAGATTTCATAAACATAGTCCCCTTGGGACAACTAACCAAGAAGTTTATAAGGGTTCTCCCCTTTTGGTCGATCCCACCATCTGACATCACAGTGCATCCTGTTTGTGCCCATGATGCCCTAAACTCCTCCAATCTTTTGGTGCATTCAACCTTTTCATTTTGAAGAATCAAGCTTCTAAAGTCATCATAAGAAGGGATTTTGCACCCTGGGCCAACAGTTGCAATAGCATCAACAACAGGCTGGAAAAATGGATTATTCCTTGCAACGCTGAAAGGAATATCACTCCAAAGGAAAATTTTAGCCAACAACTTGTCAGCTTGTTCTATCTCAGTTTTTTTAAGCATTGAAGTGATAGATGGTTGTGAACCAGGGATGTTTCTAGGAACAAAAAATGATGTAGCAGCTACCAGATTGGTTGTAGATATTGATGCTGAAGTAGAACCAGCGGCACTTCCTTGTCACCTGAGCCTAACACAGCCTTTGTTAGTTGCTTCTTCATTTTTGCTTTGGCCTCTCTATTGTGCTCTAAATTTTCCAATGATGTCATGGCTTTTGGGATGATTTCAAGATTTGTATTTTTGCAAGGCCCTACATCAAATCTAAGGATTTGTGCAAAATGATACTTCAATCTGTAAATCCCCCCTGACATATGCGGCCCACACAACTTGCAAGACAAGTTTATTCTATCAAACCCTCCATCAAGTTCACCAAATTCCCACAGAGGGTCCAATTTCCTTGGCATGTTTGTAACTTGGTTGAACTTTGGATTCATGAATTTTCAATTTGTAAGATGAAGTTTGAAATTTGACTTTGAACTTTGAACTTTGAACTTTGAAGTTGAATGGTGAACCTATGGCAAAATAAGGATTACAATTTACAAGTTACAAACTTACAATTTACAAAAACTAAAAAGAAATTACATACATGAGTAACACAACAAAACACATGGAATTTTTGACAATTTAGGTTTTTAACAAACAAAATCAAAAACCCCATCAAATCAATTCAAAAATATTTGATAACCCATTGAATTCTTTTGATAAACAATGGGTTATCCAGATTCCAAACCCAACCAAAAACAATAAAAAAAAAAACCAAAACAAAGTTACAAAACACAAAATTTTGGTGCCCATACCGGTTTGATGGAGAAAATTTGTCTCCTCCTTAGCTCTCAATCTGTTTTTCTCCTCCAATCAGCTAATTCAGCTCCCAAACGACCAAGCTTTCTTTGCTAGGTCACTCCAAAACCTCGTCGTTGCCACTGTCTGTGCAAATGATTTTCCAAAAATCATGTTTTTGGTCTTATAAAAGCGTTGTCTCCGTGGCCCACGATAACTTCACATCGAATCGCGATTTTTTCGTATAAATCACCGAAAAGAAATAAAAATAAATAAATAAAATAAAATAAAAACCTTGTAATTATCGTGCGATTTTATCGTTGAAATATTTTATCGCGATTTTCACATCACTAATAGAAACATTGTCGAAAAAGTGGACAAATTGCAGTGAAGTGGCAGCAACGTTCGATCGGGATAATGTTCAGAACATAGTGTCAACGGCTGAGACTGGATGGTGACAAAGAGTCGAGGGATAAGGTGCAATGGATTGACGATAGTGGCGGGGTGTTGTTGGATTGTTTGTCGGTGAGATTAGGTGATACTATACGCAGAGATATCGTTGGATAGGAGCAGCGGCAATGAAAACTGAGAGAACGGGCTGGCAGGATGTGGTGGTTGGAATAGGCAATCGGTCGGTGGTTGAGATAGCTACGACGGAGGCTATAGCGTCAGAACAAGCAGTTGGCAGTTGAGACATCAGGTGTATCGAGAGGTTGTTGCTGCAGGAGATCTGTGACGGCGGTTTTTGTGTGGCTGTTGGTCAACGACTTTGGTAAAATGGCAGAGCGTGCCCTGTCTGATAGCCAACGACTATGGATTATGGCTGCGGAAAGGTTCAGTCGATTGTTTTGTTGTTTTTTATTTTATTAATAATAAAAATTTTAATTTTCACTATGTTTTATTTTTTTAATAATTTTTTTTTATATTCAAGCTTATGTGATCCATAATGAATTAAACAAAGTCTTTCGATAGAAATCACATCAGAGGATTTTTTGGTGACGCATTTCGAACCAACAAGTGTGGTTCATCATCAGGACCAGATGAAGAGGCAGACCATGGCAAAGAGGCTTAAATAGAGAGCAATGTAGAGACATAATTTCACGTAACGGCTATATTTGAACAATAATGTTTAAATTATAATATTAATTTATTAATATATTAAAAACAAATATTATTAAAACTATATTAAACGGCTAGTTTTTGAAAAAATATTTAAATAATGATATTATTTCATTAATTTATTAAACATATTAAAGGTAACGGCTATATTAAACGGCTAGTTTTTGAAAAATAATATTTAAATTAATTTATTATAACCAAATATTACTAGTTCTTGAAAAATAATATTTAAATAATGATATTAGTTTATTAATTTATTAAAATATTAATATATAGCGGCTATATTAAACGGCTAGTTTTTGAAAAAATATTTAAATAATGATATTATTTCATTAATTTATTAAATATATTAATAGGTAACGGCTATATTAAACAGCTAGTTTTTGAAAAATAATATTTAAATAATGAATTAGTTTATTAATTTATATTAATATGTAACGGCTATATTAAACGGCTAGTTTTTGAAAAATTATATTTAAATTAATTTATTAAAACCAAATATTACTAGTTTTGAAGAGTAATATTTAAACTGTGATATTAGTTTATTAATTTATTAAAAACAAATATTAATAAGTAACTGCTATATTAAACAGCTAGTTTTTAAAATAAATAAATAAATAATCAAAGTCAAACTTTAAAAGAGGGGAGTCAAAAATTATAAAAACGAGTGAAGACCCTAATCGAGACAAAATCATTTGATAAATAAAATAACTAATGGCAATAAAATAAAATAAATTAAAAATAATTAATGGAAAAATAAATCAAATAAAACAAAATATACACAAGTCAAAATAAATAAATAAATAAATATATATATATATATATATATATATATATATATAAACAGGTTTTGAGCATCTACTCGAATATATAAAAGCAGATGAATAAGAGACAACATAGGAAAATTGTGCACAGAAGATATTCAAACATGTTCATGTAAAGACACAGATTAGATTATTTAATACCTAACAGAGAATGCAACCATACTTGCCATCGAAAGGGTAGAAACAACAATATGTAAAAGGAAAGCTAGTTTGTGCATTTTAGGAGGTTCTGTTTTTTCTGTTGATATTGAACACTGTAATGGAAAAAATGAAATTCAGATGAATTCACAAGGTCATTGGAATTTCTACACTCAAAATGCCAACAAAATTTTACACATTTCTTTGGAAAACTTACCCTGGTCTGGAATGCCAAAATGTAAGTCGCATATGTCTAGCAGCTGATGTAAAAGTTACTCCAACAATCAGCATCAGTAGTGCCAACAATGAATCATGGGAACTCTGAAAATAATAATTAATTGTTGTCATTATTCAGTAAAATAAACACAAACTCCACTTAACCATGCCCTAACATAAAACAGAGAAGCTGTGCAGCAGAATGAAACAAGGGAACAGAATGTTAGTCAACTGAAAATTACAATAATTCCTGCACTTATCAAATAAATAATATCCAAGGCATATTTTATAACTTGTTACTTTCAGTTCAACATGGGCACGAGGCTAAACTGCAACCAGCTGTAGTATCTAGTCTCATCTATGGTACTAAGGCTACATGTTACTAGAAAGTACATGACCCCACTGAAGGTAGCTTCAGTGATGACCAGAAGGGACACCGGCTTTCTTGCAGATACTATCTAAGATAAAACAACTGCTGGTACATGAGTAATACCTAAAACTGCTTCTGACTTGCTAAGAGCTCATTCACACAACGAAACAGGTTTACACCCTATTACCATTCTTTTTAGCAGGGGTACCCATAGTAAAATTTTTGCATTATCACTTGTTTTCTGATGAACATGTCAGATTGGTGACATATAGTAGCCTTACTTGATAGGCTGCTTGAATTCTGATCTTTTGCTAATTTCACATTTCCAAAGGTAGTTCACGTTGTTTGAGGCACTGATCACACCTCCCGAGGCAGTTTTGGGTCTGTTTGTGGACAATTGGACACCTCCTATGCATGCCATGCAGAAGATCCTTTAGCACTGTTCTAGTTGTCACTTTATGAGCTGATGTGTCTTATATTGAGGGCCAATTTGCACCTCCAGCACATGTGACAAAAATTTTGGGTACTTTGGATGACTTGGAGGGGTTGTAGGGATGATGTGTTAGTCTCTTAGTGTCCTTGGATGATGTCGATGTCGCATGGGCAAGATATCTTGAAGAACAATTAAGTTCGAATAAGGATTAACTGTATGGCATTTTATGAGCCAAAATTTGATTTGTAGACATCTTCCATGCTTCATGGAGTGCCTTGATCCAAGGCAAGATGAAGGGCCTTCATTTGGAACATTAATTGAAGGTGTTTGGTCATTATAATATTTAAATCTTGGAGCTGTTAACATGATGTTTCCCCCCTGATGGAGAATCGGCACATCTTCTTAAGGTCATTGGTGTCTTTTTGAATTGGGAAGGCACTGAACCATTCTTGAAGTTACTTCACTAAGCTTTGAGGATTCACCATCGACCATCTACATCAACTATGGACCATTCTTGGGGCATCTTCAAGTGAACGTTGCCCACTTGCACCATTCAAGGAGCCTTTGGAGGGTAGGTATTGGCATCTTGGACCATATGTTCTCTTCTTGGGTGGATTGTCCCCTCTTTTTGAGGGTTTTACTCATCAAATCATTGTACAAGTGGCTTGACCACTTTATTTTTATGTTGCTATAGTTTATTTGATTTTAGGAGTTAGTTACATTTAGTTTTCTTAGACTAGATCTAAAAAATTAAATCAAACAAAGTCATTTTATTGTAAAGGGAGTAGATCTCACTCTACAAATAGAGGAGAGCTTCCTCACTTGTACTCATGGTTGGATTGTGAGAGTTGTTGAAATATGTAACTAGGTTTGGTCTTCATAATGACATATGTAATCATGATTTTATGTATTTAATGAAACGAGAAAAATGGATTTATTATTGTTAACCTTGAGGTATGAGTTTCATGCTCAAGGGAAATTTATTTTTAGGTCAAGCACCCATTGAGTGCTTATAGGGTTTGTCGTTGAGTTTACAAGTCAATTGAATCATTGTTGTTGACCTCTACCGATCAACTACCCATGCAGTACACCCCCTTTTTCTTTGTCAGAAGGGGCAGCACCTGATCAGCGTGTCCGTGCCATCCAGTAGTCATCAGCAGCTTGATCAATCTAATTGTAAACCCAGTCTGCACGTATGAAATGTAAATAATCTTAGCAGATCAGAGTCATGTATGTAAAGTTGCCTAGGTGGACCTAACTTTCTAATGATAATCTACGTCCCGGAAGGTTTTTCGTCTCACCGATCTACGATCGGCAGAGTTTTCCTTCAGCCTGACCCCAAAGCCGAGATGCATTTTGTTATTAGAACTTTAGGAGAATCCTAGTGTGTTAATCTGCTAGATTATAGTTGTGTCGCAGAAACTGGGTGGTTTATGAGGGTCTATGTTAAGTGGGTTTGTGTCCTTAAGATGTAAATTGTAAAAGTCATGATGTAATGTGTCTTGAGGGTTGAAAAATGTTTTAAATCCCCTCATGAGTCCTAAGTCCTAGGTCCTAGGTGATGTTTCCGAAGGCTTAGTTCGATGATCCATTTAATAAAATAATAAAATAATAAAAAATTAAAAAGAATTAAAAAAACTAAAAAATTAAAATAATAAAAAAAATAAAAAATAGAGCAAAAACCCTAAATAATAAAATAATAATATTTTAAGTGAATGCATGCAAAATATTATTTTTTAATAATAAATCGACGGATGAGATCAAGAGATGTCTTGATCCTCAGAAACAGTCGAGATCATTTCAGCATGGATCACTCGAACTAGCCGTTGGAGTCATTTCCTTTAAGTAGGGTGCTAGGGGTCATTTTCAAAAAAAAAAAAGATCTGTGAGTCTGATACTGGAGAAGCTCTCTTGTAAATCTGTTTCTGGCTAATAAAAGAAGACTTTGGGGTCCATATCTTGCTGGTGTTACTCTCTTAAAATGTTGTGAGATTGTTTTAGTTTCTGCATATTTTATTTTCAGTCATTGATAATAGCTTTTTTAAGAGTATTGTGAGCACAGGTATCTTGTTGACTTGCTAGGGTTTGGGTGTTGTTAGGGTTTCTGAAGCAATGGCAGGTATCTCCATTACTCTCTGAGATCTAGCAGCATTTTTGCCCTCTTTACTGATGGTTGTTTTGAGTTGTGCAGAAAGCATTTTCTGAAGGAATTTTGTGGGCGTTCGGGGAAGTTCTCGGCTGAACCAGCCAACTCCCGCAAGCATTTTTTGCTGAGCCCAGTTGGATTTGATCCTGGGTCTATCATTCGGTTTATTTTTCTAATTTGCATGAGAGATTTTCTGAAGTTCTTCACAGTGAAAACCTAAAATTTCTGTTCTTTAAAATATTTTCGTGCTTATTGCTGAATCTGGCTGTTAAGGGGCCAAGTTTGTACATTAGTCAGCTGTTCTAGGGTTTCAAATTTTTTGATCTAGGGTTTTAAATTTCTGCTTTTCACAAATTTTTCATTAGGGTTTTGTTTTCTTTTGTGTTTGCAGGTATAGGGTTTTGTTTTTGCAAGACTGTCGTCATTTTTCTCACCCACTGCACCTGTAATGATAAACGCCAATCCAGGCCCAGCAGCAAAACATTTAATCAGTACCCAGCATTCCATCAATGTCAGCAGAGCGTAGCTGCAAATCAGTTTTCAAAAAGGGTTGCCTGCGGGGGTAATACAATCTGTTGCTGTCATCTAAACTGAGCAACGACCTTTGTGGTTGCCCTTTTCAAGATCAATCCGCAGGCATTCGATTTGGCCTCAAAAAAAAAAAAAAAAAAATCTAAAAGATATCCACGCATTTTGCTTGGCTGCACACAATGGAGGACATACTGTAAAAAAAAAAACCTAGAAGGAACTTCACGTAAAATGTGATTGCTGCCTGGTAAATCTCATCTATGCTGCAGCAGCACGTCATTTCGTCCAGCATAGGAGAGTGACCGAGAGTCTCTGCGTGTGGTCATCAGGGTAATCCATCGACTTATGAACGGTATCGAAATTTCATGGTAACAGCTAAACAATTTTTTACTGTTTTAGTCGTATTACACATTTCCGCAATCTGGTATCTGAATTAAATCCTTTGGTGAACATCTAAGAGGCTCTGCGTATCACCATATTTTCTTTTGCCTGTGTTAGAAATTTTTTGGTCCGAGCTAGGGTCACGACTTTTGAATTCTGGCATTCATCAGCTCTTGGAAACCCTGTTACGCAAATCATTCTCACACCATTGAATCACCCTGCATCTGTAATCTCTCTTCTCAGCCTGTGAGGAAATGCGTCTTCGTTTTATAGTTTATGTGCAGGTCCATAACCCCGTCGTGCGTATCTGCGTGGGCAGTTCAAAAATGTTTTAAACGCCAGCAGCCCGTCGTTTTATCTGACTGTTATATGCCGAGGTAAGGTTTTGTGATGCTGTGTATTTATTTGAAAGCGCATTTTTTTTGTTTGACTTACGTTATGACGGATTAGATTAGGATTTATTTTGTTCCTTTTTTTTAAAATTATCATATGAAAATAAAAAATGTCGTTTTCATTTTCAACGTAGATTTTTTTTTTTTTCAGTTTAGATTTTAATTTGATTTGGTTAGATTTAAGCAATTCGTATAGTTTTGTTTAGATTTAATATAGTTTTTTTAAAGTTTAGTCCTTAGATTTTTATAGTTACGATTTTATTTTGTTTTAGATTTTGATTTTATGATAAAAAATATAAAAAGATTTATTTAGGTTTTGTTTTATTTTCTATATAGTTTAGTTTTAATATAATTTAGTTTTAGAATAGATTTTAAATTTTAAATTTTTAGATTTTTAATTTTCATTTTTATAATATTGAAAAATAAAAAATTAAAAAAGGATTTAAAAAAATTTTGAAAAAATATTAAAATTTTGTGGAAAATTAGTTTTGCCAGTTTCAGTGGTTTATCATATTATATCTTTCATGCTGAGATCTAAAATTTTCAAGTCGAGATACGAAATTGATATCTGGTTAATGATTTACGATTCTCGTGGTGGTTTTAAGCATTTATCTTCTCAAAATTCTCAGTTGCTGGATATCATTTTGGTCATGTGATTTAGCTGATACCCTTTGATGACAAATGATTGTTGTTCACGGTTTATGTTTCTATATCATCTAACAAGTAATCGTTTTAACCACAATATCTTAAGGCACTGGTCTGCTTAATTAATCAAATCCATCTAGTACTTATCATATCGTGTCTCGTGTCTCCCAACCAACTGGTCGACAGTTGGTCTCATCATCTCACAGGGACTACCCCCCTTAGCCGCAGGAGACAGGCTTAAACGGAGGGATCGGGGATCAGAGTGACAGCCCCCGGTCTGAGCGTTGTCGTGCCAATCTGTGCGACAACAATTGTCATGTATGAAAGACCCTTTTGGTCATGTTACATATTGTAAAGAAAATTAATTTGAGTCGAAAGACCCTCCAAGACCTCGTCATGATGCAAAGATCAAGTTGGCCTAAAGCTAACAATTTGTAACCCTCAAAAGCCTATAATAAGAAAGAACTCGACCTCATTTGGACATACTCTCAAGCAAGTTCTATCTCCTCAAGAAAGTAGTTGGAAAATGAAGAAAAAGAAAAAAACAAGATCGAAGTTTTGGGCCTCTCTCTCTCTCTCGTGTTAGGATTTCTACAGTTACTGGGCAAGACGAAATTCTGAAGCTGCATCGAAGTTGTGAAGCTACAGCTACGTCGAAGTTGTGTATCTACTAGAGAGGTCGAAGTTGCAGTAGAATTTGTTGTTCGAAGTTGCGAAAGAATTGTTGGACAAAAGAATTCGTTGGGCAGGTCGAAGTTGCAGAAGAATTTTTCGGGCAGTTTGAAGTTTTAGAAGAATCTGCTAGGAGGTCGAAATTGTTGAAGTTGCTGGAAGGAAAGCTCAAGAAAGGTTCGACTTGGTCTTGGAGGGTCCTAGTCAAGGGTCATGTTGACTTTTTGTAGCATCAGATATGCTCTAGCTTCGAAATTTTGTGGAGGGGCTAGAACACATAAGATCTCCAAGACCTAGAAATCGTTTGGTGAATTCCACTACTATTGTTTTTTATTAAAATAATTAATATTTTTAATAGGGTTCCCAAGTCTAAACTTAGGAAAATTAAAATATTAATGGGTATTGATGAAAATATAGGTGAGAACCTTCTAAGAGACGAGGATCAAGTCTAATATAATCTTAGCCATTGATTAGAGATTAGATCACGGTCGTTGATATCTCAACAAGAAAAGTATAAACGAAGACTTGAGAGTCATTTGGAGACACACCAGGGAAATACTCAATAACCCGAGGGAAATCGATTCTCAAGGAGTAAGATTTCGATTTCAGAGGGAGAGTTGGAGGGTGAAAGAAGAGGAGGGCATCAATATCAGTCAGAGACTGAGGAGGAGGTGACGCAGATCATTGGAGGGACAACACTGAGAGGCAGCATAGCAACAGACACAGTCCTCATGCAGAGATGACGCAGAGCTGACGCAGTGAAGGCTGGAGGGTGTCTCAGGTGCCAGAATTTCTCTGAAGGGAGGAGGAAAATTATCTAAGGTGTGTTCTCAGAGGTTTCTCTGTGTTCTATAAAATCATTCCTTGTAAAGAGATTGTTAATGAAGAATAA
The DNA here is from genome assembly GCA_031772625.1 of Pinus tabuliformis. Classification (NCBI taxonomy): domain Eukaryota; kingdom Viridiplantae; phylum Streptophyta; class Pinopsida; order Pinales; family Pinaceae; genus Pinus; species Pinus tabuliformis. Next base: position 2,023,434,932 of record CM062818.1, on the reverse strand, counting down.
TAAATAAACCCTCATCTGTTGCAACGTTTTTCCTGTGAAAATTCTATCACTGCAACAGCTGATTTAATTTTTCTACTTATTTTCCAATAAGTTATTTATCAAATTTCTTCAATAAACATTAAAATAAATTATGTTGCAGATATCACAACATAATACAGAAACAAACACATGCACAATAATCAACACATCGACACAGATATTTTGGACAATAGTCCCCGAAAAAACCAATGTGGGAAAACCGGTGCAGCAAGGGAGGATTTTATTATGAAATTCTCCAACACTTCCCCCAGTCTCAGCGTTAGCCTGGCTGACCTCTGTGTAGCTCCCAGACACTTTGCGTCAGACCCTACCTCTCTGTGTCAGCACTGGGCCTCTCTGCGTCACCCACACAGGCCCTTCAGTGACTGCACAGTCTGATGCTGCCTATGCTTCTGCCTCTCCAACCTTTGAGCTAGTCTTTTGGTACTACTCCCAACTCTCTGTTCCGTACTTGTTGCCTCCTGCTGCTCTCCAAACCACTAGTTCGAATTTCTCAACTAACACCGCTCCAGAAATCGAACTAACTAGTCTCCCTCAATGTGTCCTCCAACTGACCCTCAAGCCTCTTCTTATAATTTTCTCGTTGGTCCATCAATGGCCGAGATTAAATCTCTAATCAACCGCTAAGATTAGATTTGGCTTGATCCATGACTTGTTGACCCTTCTAACCCCGTTTTATATTAATACCCATTTATATTTTATTTTTCCTAAGTTTAGACTTAGGAAATCCATCAAAAATATTAATTATTCTAATATCTCCCAAACCATTTAAAATCTGCCCAAACCATTTCTGGGTCTTGGAGATCTCATGTGCTTTAGCCTCTCCACCAATTTTCATGGATAGAGCACATCCGATACTACCCCAAATCAACACTCCCTATTAGCGAAGACTACGCTCTATTTATACTCCTCACTGAGTATCACTCTGATCATCAGGCATCGGTCCCTGTGCTGATGCTAGGCCTCCCTACCCAACATTCCCTACACTGTTGCATCCTGTACTACTGCCCATGGTCCTGTAACTGCCACTGTTGCATATGTACGCAACTCGCTCTGCATCCATGTTGTTGTTGGTCCTTTCTTCCAACACTGCAACTCCCTCTGCCACATTGCACCGTGCTACTGCTAACTACTATCGCACTGCAACATCACCCCCATTTCTTCTATTGAAATGGATTTTTTATCATCCCCATCTTTTCCCTGAAATAACCAAACTTTGTTCTTCCAAGGGCCTTGGTGAGGATGTCTGCCACTTGTTCTCCTGTAGGAGTGTAGCTCAACTATACAGCTCCTCGTTGGACATAGCCTCTGACAAAGTGACACCGGATATCAATATGCTTTGACCAATCATGAAACACTAGATTCTCATACAGCTTGATGCAACTCTGATTATCGCACATGATCCTTGTCGCCTCCATTTTTCTTCGAAATAGGTTCACAAGCAGTTTTTTGAGCCATATGGCCTCACACGAAGTTGTGTTCGTTGCCATATATTCTACCTCAGATTAGCTCAGAGCCACGGAATTATGTTTCCTACTGCACCAAGAGGTCATTCCTGATTCAATCTTGAAACAATACCCAGAAGTACTTTTCCGATCCACTAAACTTCTTGCCCAATCTGCATTTAAATCCACTCAATATGATATCCTTACTCCTGGTGTACAAGAGTCCATAATCGATTGTCCGCTGTAAATACCTGAGAACATGTTTGGTTGTTGCCCAGTGCACCCTCTTCGGTTCCACCATGCACTGACTGAAGGTGTTGACAGTGTAGCAAATGTCTGGCCCGGTATTGACAAGATACACCAGGACCCTATGAGCTACCTGTATAAGGTGGGATCAACATCCTTGTCTTCTGATGCATCAATATTCTTCCAGTTGGTGATCATTGGAGTAGCCATGGGTCTACAGTCCTCCATCCTGAATCTCTTCAAGATTTCTGTAGCATATGTTCCTTGCCCAAGGAAGATCTCTCCTTTTTGTTGCCAAACTTCCAACCCTAGGAAATAATGCACTCGTCCCAAATCTTTCATATCGAATTCTATGGCTAGATTCTTCTTGCAGTCCCCGATGAGCCTAGACAATCTTGTCAGAAAGAGATCATCCACATACAATACTAAAATTAGCGGCTCATTCTCTACAACTAGATAGTAGATATTTATGGGTTTTCCTCTCAAGTGGATAGGTTTTGGCCCTGCATAATAATAAAACCCTCAATTGTTGCATCGGTTTTCCCACATTGCGTTTTTCCAAGGACAATTGTCTAACAATAACTGTCATATTTTTGTGTGTGTGAGCTCTATATTTCTCATTTCCAGCTTTTACTTTCCGCAGCGTATTTTTATTGTGAAGAAATTGCAGTTTGATTAATTCATTATTTTGCCATAACAAAATACACTGCATAATTTTATTAGTTGGAAGAATTAATCCCAATTGCTACATTTCAAGCGAATTTTCACAGGCACTGATTCCCATCACTCCTTTTTCTCTTTAAAAAATAAAACACTAAAAATCTCCAAAAAATATGTTTCACTCAGGGTACCATTGACATCACCTTGTGCCTAATTGAACATGCCTTAGTGATCCTAGTAGGGAAACCCCCTTTTGTTCAGAGGAGAGCCAGCCTAAACCGAGAGGACAGGTTGTTGATGTGATAGTGGCTGACCTTCCAAAAGAATCCTGTCGGATTGTGCATTGCGCGCTGGGGATTTTATTGCGCACATACAATTTGGACAGTAACACACCCCAAGACCCAAAGGCATTTGACTAGAGTGAAAGTTTGCCCCATTACAAACCACCAATGGGTTATTTCAAGTGGTGGGGTTTTCTTTGAATAACAATGATGAGTCAAACTGCAGTCATAGATAGCAACCAGTGATGCAAGTCCTCGCTGCTAGTGAACAACTGATAGGTTTTCCCACCTTTGTGAAAATAACACAAAAAAAAACTTACTAACTTTAGCATGGAAATCTAGTTGGATGTATTTTAGTTTTAATGCAATCGCTTAGTCTCTAAACTATAAGATGTGAACTAATCTTAATCCTCCTAACACAGGAAAGATTAAAGTCAGCTAAAATGGCAAGGTAAAACAGTCCACTTCTTAGAAAGTACATTAAGAGAAGAGCATATAGATGAAATATATTGACAGTTTGACATGCAAACTTATAAGCAAGCTCAGTATGAAGTTGTCCAGAGAAAGTACCTGAAGAATCATAACAGATGCCACTATGCGAATTGCCCATGCAACAAATTGGGCTGTACCTATGTCCACACTCCCATCTTCCGAAAGAACTAGTTTTCTCACTCCCCAATAACCCAACCATGCTCCTGTCAGGATAACACATAACAGAAGAAACGCCGCTACCTGTAACCAAAAGAAATCATAAAAAAAAACTTATACATCTTCATGGAAAACTTGACTACTACATGAATAACACAACAGACCATTAGGGAAACATCATTTGTTATCTGCAACCTAAAATCATACATCGATATGAATTATTAAAATCATCACTAATATATCAAAATGCTTGGTGTTAAAATATGTGTCTATGAGTATAGGTGTCAAAATCATACAACTCAGCAACCCATCATTTGTTATCTGCAATCTAAAATCATACATCGATATGAATTATTAAAATCATCACTAATATATCAAAATGCTTGGTGTTAAAATATGTGTCTATGAGTATAGGTGTCAAAATCATACAACTCAGCAGCCCGATGCAATAATCTCTACCTCCTACCTATTGGCAGATTTTTTATTTTTGATGAGAAAAGTCAAAGAATATATATATATATATATAAAGAAAGAGTAGTGCAATGTGTTACACATATGATTTTCATCACAATGAATGGGGTTTGCAGCATGATGCCATGATGCCTATGGAGCTTTTGATGGATTAGAGATATACACCTTCATGGAGTTTCTTTCCTTTGTTCACACCAATATGCTTAGAGATGGTAATATCATTTGACTGAGTTGGTGTTTTGGTACGAGGAGACTCACTTCTCTCTTGGGATTGTCATGTTCGTTGTCTCATCTGGTATTTACTTTATTGCATGCCTTTGATTGATGGATCACTATCTTAATATATATTTGATCAGATGCTTTCTATTTATCTTAGCATCATAGTGTCGCTCTTGGTATACATGCTCCACTTTCAAATTTGTATGTAGCCCTTGCAGAGCATCCTGTTGATATTGATGGAATGGTGGTGACACAGCATCTTTCTAGTGGATGGTAATTTACTGGGGTAGACAGCTACTCGTGTATGAGGTTTTCCATGTTGATCTAGTCATCACATGACTTGTACTTTGGACATGGTTTAACAGTCTGTAACCTTGTACAATATGAGGTGTAACACACTACACTAATGCCATGAACTAAATCATTTCAAATCCTTAAATTTCATAATATCGAGGCATTATGACCAGCAACATCTTATCGGGAGAAGATGAACATCCCATCCCAATTTAAAATCAAACCTTTATTCTACAATAATATAGCACTCAAAATAATTAATCTAAAAAGATGCCATAAAAATTACTTACAGGATTAAACATTTCCTCGCCAAAGCCTAATTCTTGAAGCATGGAATGAACCAATCCTGATACGTAACGTAGAATTACTGACCCAAGCCCAACCTGAAATAACATTGCAAAATAGAGTCAAGTTTAGCTTTAAATGGAATTAAAATTAAACAAATGGACACATAAAAACACCTGGAAAATAACTGGGAATGAAAGGTTTCAACCTTTGATGGGTACTCACAATTGATCCATACAAAACAACATATATTGTGCTTTTCCGTCCTGTTGGCAGCAACTTCATACCCTGCCATCACAGAGGACAACTAATGAGGATATTGGACAAAAGGTGACAATAACCATCCATGTCTTGATGTTGATTGCATTCTTCATGAGTTATCCAATAAGCATTATCAGAAAGAGATTCTGTACAACAGAGAAACAAATATTAATCTCAATACGACTTAGCTTTCTTCTGGTAAAACATATGTTATGATTAATACTTCTGAAATATTCAAGTGGGTCTCCTGAGTCCTAACTGAACACTGTACTCCTTTAACTTTTGACAACTGGTTCTATACCTGCATCCAATCTACAGATTAGTGTTAGTTTTTTAATTCGTTGCTCAATATGTATTCGCCTTCCTGTCATGGTGCTCTTGAGATGTTGTCATAGATGGCAAAGCAAGGGCCAGCCATGGTCAAAGCCTTGCAAGTGAGAGATCAGCATGTTTGGATTGGTTGTTTGGTGGAAAAGAAAGTGGCAAGCAAGAACAGGCCTATGATATTCCCTATTGAAATGAAAAGTCAACAAGACCTTAGAAAGAAGGATAGTATTATTTGTTGCAGATGATACATAGCAGTAACAAAGAAGATCAGTACTGGTAAATTCTGAAACTCATGACAGCCACGAAAACTGTACAGGGAAGTTAGCTTGAAAGTAATACGTCTTGCATTAGCAGAATTTGATTTGAACCATGTACAAAGATCATCAATTTTGTTTGGGATTAAAGCTTTCAACAAAGCTAAAAGCATTTCCTGTTGATGTTTGCAAGGATCTGAGATTAAGATATTATGCAATTGCTGAAACTGGAATGGAACCTAGTACTACATTTTAACTCAACTGTCTGTCACTAGTATGCCTGGAGGATCACTGCTATGGAAGGCAATATGTATAGAAATCATCCCAGATTAATCAGTTTAATAGTTGACAAACGAAGTGTTATGGCTGTTCTCATCTTATAGCTGAAGGCACCTATTCATAGAATGAGGATGTTGTCTTCATTAGATGTTGATTTCTGGTCCTGTGGTGTACCCTAAAATAAATTTAATCAACGCTAAAAACTGATGCACAGGTTGGCTTTATTACAAACACCATTTCGCTCAAGTCAGCCCCAGTTAAGGGCCCCTCCAAATCACATATATATATCCCAGCCGTGGAGCATAAATGGTGGACAATTTTTGGGGGTTCTGAAGTAGTATTCGGAGATGAAAAACTTCCCTGCGACACAAAGCGAGAAAACTCTAAGGTCAAAGGCCTGCAAACTAAGAAAAAGATAAGGAGGCAGATAAGGAATATCTGTCTGAGCAAGTTTGTGAGCTCTGTGCAAGCCAAGAGACATCAGTAAATGAATTCCGTCACATATCAATTATCCTGGAGTTTCAATACAGAGTTCTGATGATTCTTGCTTTAGAAAGCAAGCAGGAATAGAGCAAGAGGACCTCACATAGTAGCACGTCTGCAGAATTAGACCAAGGTGAGAATGCCTGCATGTGGCAGATAACCGAAAGAATTCGAGAATAGTTCTTGGGACGTCTCATGTGGCATGGCTTATTCTACTACCAGAAAGTTCGTACTCAAGTAAGCTGATACAGTTTTGTAGTAGTTGAGCTTTGGTTATACTTGATCCAGTCACAACATGGTTGGATTGGTCTGTTGTGAAGCTACAGTGTTGTTACAGTTTGTAATGTCATGAGATTGGCCAGTTCTTGAAAGTCGTTTTGCTTTGACATGATTGAGATATGCTAAGTTTCATTATGGAGTATAGATTGAACCTATCTTGCAACAGAGCTGTTTGAACTTTGAAGATGACTTGTGACATGGCATATATCTGAAGATTGGCGATGAATTATGTTTAAAGGCTGATGGTATATGTCTATAGTAAAATCTGCAGTGATTAAAGACAGGCTATATATAGTAGAGACCAGCAGGGTGGAAGATCTGTTTATGTGCTAGGTGGCTGCAGGAAATATATTAACAATTTGATTGTTAACAATTCAGTCTTCTGGGCAACTATTTCTGGAGCTTGATCTGATCAATTTAGAAATATCTTGAAGAACATATGTCAAGCAGATCTTGAGACCATATTTGGAGTTGACTTGGAGCCTGGATTTATATTTGAGGATTGGAGTCCTCATACAAGGTTGGAGCCTTGTGAGAGACCAGGTTGGAGCCTGGACTTGTATTTGAGGATCAGAGTCCTCATAAAAGGTTGGAGCCTTGTGAGAGATCAAGTTGGAGCCTGGATTGATATTTGAGGATTGGAATCCTCATTCAAGGTTGGAGCCTTGCAGAAATTCAAGATTTTGTTGAACAGGTTGGGTGTAAGAGGATTGGAGTCCTCACTTTCTTTACTAATAAAATTATTTTTTTATTATTTCTGTCTTCTGGTACATTGTGTTTCTAATCAAAGAAAAATCTTAAGTGGCTAATTAACAAATGAAAGGAACACGGATTCATCCCCCCCTGCACTCAGTGTTTCCAACAGGCACAATGTATGTAAATTTAGTAAGTAAAGTAAATTTATTAATGTTCAACTAATGACCACAAAAATAGTTCAATGGGACTTGTTGCTGCACAAACTAGCAGACCTACTAGATAGGCTACAGTTAGAGGGCACAACAACAATTTGGGACGAAGGCCCACGGCCACCACAGCCTATATCCCCTTCTATTCTCGGATTTTCACTGACGGGTGGACTCCCAGTATTCGTCACTTGTGACTAATGTGTCTATAATAAGGTTTAAAGTGAGGCAAAAATGGCTCATTCCATGGAAAGATTTAATTAAAGTCTGAGCTTTGGGGGAAGCTAGTAAGACTTTCCACAAAAAAACCCTTGAAAGAAATACTATACAAGACCCAGGGTTGAGGTATTTGAAGATATAAGAGTTCATTCAAGGTCAAGATAGTCGAAGAAAAGGTTTTGATTGATATTCTACTAAAGTAAAAACCCTCAAGAAATCCCTAAGTTGAAGGTCAGCTTCAAGAGTTCCCACTTGGTGTGATAGTTGGGGCATCAGTTTTCTCGAGAATCCACTGTTGAAATTTGTTTAAAACTTGCAGATGCCTAGAGGAGACATTGTAGAAGAGGTCTATCCGATCGGAATCCAAAACACACTCCTCTAGAGAATTTCACACCAAGCCCTAGAGAGGCTCCCTTAGCCTTAAAGGGACGAGAAAAAGACAGAGAAAGAGGTAAGGGAAGAATGATTTTTCGTGTTGAATGTGATCACAAAGGATCCTAGACCCAGTGCCTACCTATTGGGACAAATGGAGTCAAGATAAACCATGAAATGGCTAATTCGCTCTTCAAGGAGACCTAGAAGTAATTTCACTACCCTAGATGGACGCGACAACAAAACGAATTCTAGAATTTTATACTTCAATGGCACTTGTTGTGGAGTTTCAAGGATGAAAATACAATTAATCCTCTAGGAACACTCATTCATTCTTTGTCCAATGAGTAACACATGCAATAATTTCCAATAGTTTTAATGTTTCCAATAATTCGCATTAATTAGGGCACGTTATTTCACCATGAAAACGTATTCCATGCATTAGACATTCATAAAAACAAATTATAGCATCACAGAGCCCTAACATGACAAAAAAGAGTATATCCATCCACAAATTGCCAAATAGAAGCTCCAAGAATGCTAGAGAAATAATCCATATATCATAATTCATCCCAAACATCCAAATTTCGTCCTCTATTGTACACCCGAATTCCTTTTAAGAGAGATCCAAGATCCAAAGTGTGATTATCAGAGTAAGGTTAGGACTCCTCTATTTATACATGACATATGAGTTCAAAAATGAAAGTAAAAGCCCCTCGTATGCCTAAAATGCTAAGTAAACCACCCATGGTTACAAGTCAACCAGGATAGCTCAATAAACAAGTCGAATGAGCCTCCTTAGGGCCATGCTAGGCTAACGTGGAGGCCTAGAAGGGTAACATTGAGGCCTCATGTAACAAAAATGAGAGTGAAGGCCTTGTTGACCTCTACTGGTCAACTACCCATGCAGTACACCCCCCTTTTCTTTGCAAAAAGGGGCAGCACCTGATCAGCGTTTCCGTGCCATCCTGCAGTCATCAGCAGCTTGATCATTTTGATTGTAAACCCAGTCTGCATGTATGAATTTGTAAATAATCTTAGCAGACATGAGTCGTGTATGTGTATTGCCTAGGTGGACCTAATTTTCTAGTGGTAATCTACGTCCCGGAAGGTTTTTCGTCTCACTGATCCATGGATCGACAGAGTTTTCCTTCAAACCTGACCCCAAAGCCGGGATGGATTTTGTCATTAGAACTTTAGGAGAATCCTAGTGTGTTGATCTGCTAGATTATAGTTGTGTCGCAGAACTGGGTGTTTTGTGAGGATCTGTATTAAGTGGGTTTGTCCCCTTGAGATGTAAATTGTAAAAAGTCATCATGAAATGTGTCTTGAGGGTTGAAAATGTTTTAAATCCCCTCGTGAGTCCTAAGTCCTAGGTCCTAGGTGATGTTTCCAAAGGCTTAGTTCGATGATCCATTTAAAAAATGAAATAAAATAATAAAATAAATAAAAAATTTAAAAATTTAAAAAATAATAATAAAATAATAAATAATTTTAAAATTTTAAAAATAATAATAATAATAATAATAAATAATAAAAAAATTTAAAATTTAAAAAATGAAATAAATAAAAAATAATAAAAATAATTTAAAAATTTAAAAATTTAAAAAATGAAATAAAATAATAAATAATAAAAAATTTAAAAATTTAAAAAGTGAAATAAATAAAAAATAATAAAAAATTAAGAAATTTAATAATAAATAAATAAAAAATTTAAAAATTTTAAAAATGAAATAAATAAAAAATAATAAAAATTTAAGAAATGAAATAAAATAATAAATAATAAAAATTTTAAAAATTTAAAAAGTGAAATAAATAAAAAATAATAAAAAATTTAAAAATTTAAAAAATAAAATAAAATAATAAATAATAAAAAATTAAAAAATTTAAGTGAATAAATCGACGGATGAGATCAAGAGATGTCTTGATCCTCATCAACGGTCGAGATCATTTCTACATGGATCATTCGAACTAGCCGTTGGGATCATTTCCTTTATATAGGGTCTTAGGTGGTCATTTCAGATTCATTTCGATCTGTGAGTCAGATACTGAAGAAGCTCTCTTGTAAATCTGTTTCTGGTTAATAAAGAAAGACTTTGGGGTCCATATCTTGCTGGTGTTACTCTCTTGGAATGCTGTGAGATCATTTCATTTTTTGCATATGTTATTTTCAGCCATTAATATTAGCTTCTTATAGAGTATTGTGAGCACAGGTATCTTGTTCACTTGCTGGGGTTTGGGTGCTGTTAGGGTTTCTGAAGTAATGGCAGGTATCTCCATTACTGTTTGAGATCTAACAGCATTTTTGCCCTCTTTGTTGACGGTTGTTTTGAGCTGTGCAGAAAACATTTTCTGAAGGAATTTTGTGGGCGTTCGGGGGAGTTCTCGGCTGAACCAGCCAACTCCCACAAGCATTTTTTGCTGAGCCCAGTTGGATTTGATCCTGGGTCTATCATTCGGTTTATTTATTTGATTTGCATGAGAAATTTTCTGAAGTTCTCCACAGTGACAAATCTGAAATTTTCGTTTCGTTAAAATATTTTCGTTCTTATTGTTGAATCTGGCTGTTAAGGGGCCAAATCTGTAAATTAATCAGTTGTCTTAGGGTTTCAATTTTCTCTGATCTAGGGTTTCAAATTTTTTTTGCTTTATGCAGTTTTTATCAGGGTTTACGGTTTTTAGGTTTCATTTTATCACATAAAAAATTTGGAAAATCATTTTTGCCAGTTTCAGTTTTTTTTCATGTTATATCTTAAGATTTGAATTTTTCAAGTCGAGATGCGAATATGATATCTAGTTAATGGTCTAGGATTCATGTGGTGGTTTAAAGCATTTATCATTTTTCAAAATTCTCAGTCGCTGGATATCGTTTGGTTATGTGATTTCGCTGATACCTTTTGATGACAAATGATTGCTGTTCACGGTTTATTTTTCTATATCTAACAAGTAATCATTTTAACAATAATCTCTTAAGGCACTGGTCTGCTCAATTAATCAAATCATTTTAGTGCTTTTTATATCGTATCTCGTGTCTCCCAACCAACTGGTCGACAGTTGGTCTCATCATCTCACAGGGACTACCCCCCTTAGCCGCGGGAGACAGGCTTAAACGGAGGGATCGGGGATCAGAGTGACAGCCCCCGGTCTGAGCGTTGTCGTGTCATCTGCGCGACAACAGGCCTAAAAATCAATAACCAAGAGGGGGATGCCCTCCAAATGGTGCAAAACATCGCCAAACAACAATTTGATCTCTGTGGGCTCCAAATGGCTCTCATGGATCTCCAAATGCCTCAAGATCAAGTCGATGCTCCAACAATGAGGGCTAGAAGATGACACATGCGAGGAAGCTAGTCTCCAACTGACCCATGACATCCTCCATTCATGTTGTAGATGTCTGACAATTATGACAAACTGTCATTGTCCACCAACTACTGCGCAACTTTGAGAAAAAAATACATTTGTGCTACTCCTGACACTTCATCGTACAATGGTACTGCTGCCAACAATATTACTACACTACATCTAATCTCAAGTGGTTGTTGCTACAACTACTGCAACTAAAATCCAAATCTCCAGACCCTGCTACTGAAAAGGGTTCTCCGCTATACCCATTTGTTATCTAAAATAGACGAACTTGGCTCTCCCTAGAGCTTTCGTGAGTATACGACAACCTGCACTTCTGTGGGAACATGTTGTAGCTAGATTGCTCCACACTGCACATAATGTCTGATGAAATGACATTGAATATCTATGTGTTTTGGCTGTCATGAAACACTGGATTTTCAAAGAGCTTGATGCAACTCTAATTATCACACCAGACACTGGTTGCTTCCATTCTCTGCCTGAACAAGCTCACTAGCAGCTTCCAAATCCATTGCTTCGCACGTAGTTGTGCTAGTTGCCATATACTCTACTTCTGTAAAGCTCAACGCTACTGAATTATGCTTTCCACTGCCCCAAGAAACCATCCCTAATCTGAAGTTGAAGCAGTACCTAGAGCTACTTTTCCTATACACCGAACTGTTTGCCCAATGTTGATTTGGGGTAGTAACAGATGTTCTCTAGCCATGAAAATTGGTGGAGAGGCTAAAGCACATGAGATCTCCAAGACCCAGAAATGGTTTGGGGAAATTCCACCCGATTAGAGAGATATTAAAATAATTAATATTTTTAATGGAGTTCCTAAGTCTAAACTTAGGAAAATTAAAATATTAATGGGTATTAATATAAAATTGGGTGAGAATGTTCTAAATGACATGGATCAAACCAAATCTAATCTTAGCCGTTGATTAGAGATTTAATCTCGGTCGTTGAAGACTCAACAAAAAAAAAGTATAAGAGGAGGTTTGAGGGTCAGTTGGAGGTACAGCAAGATTGATCAGTCAATTCGATTTTCTGAAGCGAAGTTTGCTGAGAAAGTTTGAACAAGTGATCTGAGTTACAGCGAGGGGCAGTGAGTGCATAGCAAAGAGGCAAAGATAGTGTCAAAGGGCGAACGCAGTGATTGAGGCGGCTACAGAGAGTTAGCAGGAGCTACGCAGAGGGCCAGAAAGACTGCGCAGAAGCTAGCACGGCCTGCGTGGGTGACGCATAAGGCCAAAGAGACAACGCAGAGGAGAAGAGGGCTGACGCAGGCGGTTCCGGAGCTAGCAGAGGCCAGATGGGCTGACAAAGAGTCGTAGACAAGCGTTGGAAGGGTTTTCATGGGGAAAACTTGCTGAATATCTGCTTCCGAAGAGAGGTATTACTATTGTTGGAATTTCTAAGTCTAACTATTAGAAACCCTTCATGTACTTTTTTGATTTATTTCTGCCTACTTGTTATGATTAATTAACAAGTTATTTACCATGTAAATACTGAATATAAATACAAGTACATGCTCAACACATTACAGATCATCAACTGAAGGAAACAAAACAAGCACACAAGTGACACCGTTGTTTTTGGACCAATGTCCCCGAAAAAAACCAATGTGGGAAAACCAGTGTAGCTATCTGAGGGTTTTAATTATTAAGCAGTTTCAGAATACAATCTGGGTGCCAAAACCGGCTCACCCAACAGAGAATAATCTCAGCAGTAGTACCTCTGAGTCAGAAACAGATGTTCCAGCTGAAACCCCGAATAAACACTTTCACAGCTCCCAGCTCCAATCTGCCCCACGAAAACCTCAGCGTCAGCATCTAGGGATTGCGTCAGCCCTTTCTGGCCCAGCATCAGCCTCTGGAGGCATTGCATCAGCCCTTAGAGCCTCTGCGTCACCCACGTTGGCTCTCTAAGGCACTGCGCAGCTCCTCAGTGCCTCTGTGTGAGCCCTGCTGGCTCTGCGTGAACCTCTCGCTGCCTCCACATCCCCCTCTCCCGGCTTCTGCGTTGATCCTCCCGGTACTATATCTGCCTCTCTGCTTCTTTATTCACTGCCCCTCGGCTGCAACTCTGATCACTCTTTCGACTTCCTCAGTGAACCCTGCCCCAGAAAATCGAAATCTTGATCAACTCGGTGTGTTCTCCAAGTGACCCTCAAGTTTCCTCTTATACTTTTCTTGTTGACAATTCAACGGCCGAGAATAAGTCCCTAATCGATTGCTAAGATTAACTCTAGCTTGATCCATGACTTTTGGACCCTTCTACCACAGTTTTATATTAATTCACATTAATATTTTATTTTCCCAAAGTTTAGACTTAGGGACTCCATTAAAAAGATTAATTATTTTAATATCTCCCAAACTGTTTAGAATCTACTCAAACCATTTCTGGGTATTGGAGATCTCATGTGCTTTAGCCTCTCCACCAATTTTCATGGCTAGAGCACATCAGATGCTACCCTAAATCAACAACTTCCAGATAGAAATCTCTATTGGGTGAGCCAGTTTGGCACCCTAGTTGTACTTAAGAAAGTTGCTTGATAATAAAACCCTCAAAACTGTTGCACCGGTTTTCCCAAGTTGGGTTTTTCCGGGGACGATTGTCCAAAAATAACGGTGTCCCTTATGTGTTTGTTTGTTATTTCAGTTGATTATCTGTAGATGAGTTGAGACTGCATTTGTATTTATTTTCGGTATTTATATGGTTAAATAACTTGTTAAGGAATAAACAAGTAGGTGAAATAAACCAAATAATGCAGTAAGAATTTCTAACGGTTAGACTTAGAAATTTCAACACCCAATCTGCGTCTATGAAACGACATAATTTGACATCATCCCCTCGAGTATACCTTAGCCCATACTCTATTTGTTGAAGAATCTAGGGAATTTAGGGTTAATGTGATTCTTCTTTAGCATGATAACTATTTGTGAGGTATTTTAGCTTCTGCTTCTTAGCACAATCTTCTCTTCATATCATTAGTGTGTGTATTTCTTACTTCATCAAATAGTTACCAAAATACAAGAGACAAGAACACAAGATGGTGGCTTTCTGCCAGAGCCAAAACCTCTCCCTCTTGGAGAGGAAAACATGTTCAAAATTCTTCTTATAGAGATTCCAATTGACGAATACCAAGACCCTTGACAAAAGTGCTTGACTCAAGATTAACTCCAAGATACCTGTCACTATCCCCTGTAGTCTTCGGCCTTGAAGTTACAGACTTCTATCTTCGCACTGTGTTGCTTCAGAACTCTTCCTTTGCACTGTTACATCACTATGTTACTTCAGACCTCGGTCTCGTTTTTCCTTTGTTGTCTAGGTATAGTCCTCGGCTTCTAGTATTCTCTTCTTCTTCGGCTTCTACAATTCAATGATGAGAGTATCACTATATTTTTGTGACACTGTCTTATAGCAATCTTCAAACCTTCGCTAAGCTGACAAAGATAGGACAGACTTCACCCAAAAACTCCTTAAGACATGTATCACCTTCTTGCTTCTTGTAATGCATTCTTCCTTCTTCGTTGTATTGATCAGTGAAGTCTGAGATTCCTTGATGATTGTGAGGTGAACTCACTCCATATATATAGTGACTAGAGTTATCATATTAGGCCGACATATGAATCTGGAACTAGGCCGACATTACCTTGAGGAGACCACTGTCTATATTTTAGCCGACCACAACAGGTATAGTGCCAATCGTTTTGGAGCATAGACTTTGACTTTGACTTCTAGAATATTTATGACAAGATAATAAATCCTAAAGACATCAAGAAGAAGTCTTTGACCTATGGTAAACACATCTTTCTCATGAAACCCATGATGCAAGGAATAATACATTCATTTGATTCTTCTTTACATAAAATTATAATTACAAGTCATAATGAAAACCGAACCTAGTTACATTTTCTTCAACACTCCCTCTTAACTAGGGAGGTATTCATAATGGTACTTGGTCATTCTCAATCTGAAGAATTTCTCATAAGAAGAATCAGATTGGTAACCCATCTGTATAGCATCATAGTAACCAACATTGTTTCCACAACAAGGCCTATACTGATAGCTCTATCTCTCATCAGATCAGAGAACAATGTTGGCGAGACCAATGCCTATAGACACCTTCATCATTGTCTCTCAAGGTACATACCCACCCAGGTGTTCACTGAGTATGCCCTTCTAGGACTATTCTTTTCTTGGATTCCCAGCCCTCAAAGAATATCAGTCCTCTTGCCTACTCTTCTCTTGGATGCCCTACACATCCTCAAAGAGCATCAGATGCCAGATGATTATCCAATCCTCCATTCTTTCTTCCATAGTGAAGACAAGAATGGTGTGTTTATCTCTCCCTCTCAACTGCGGAAGATATGCCCATTCTTGTAAAGGAATGCATCCAACCTCCCTGTGAACAAGGACTTGCCAAAGCTCCCTCTTAACAAGGGAATCTTCTTTCCATCAACAATGTCTTCTTCGTGGGTCCTTCAAATGCTTGATCAACTTCTGTCCTTGATGTCATGAAATTCAGTTGAGCTTCTTCCTTGTAGGGCATTGGCCATCAATCACTTTCCTTCTTGGTGCGTCATGTCATTTCTTTCTTCATGGCAAGTGACCTTCTAGGTACATATCTAGAACATTCTTCATCTGGCTACTTCCTTCTCTTCATGCTTCTTTTAGGTATTTCCATCCACCACATGAATGCTAGTTGACTTTGTGCTTCTCGTTCCAATAGCCCTGCATGAACTTATCTAGACATTATTCAAGAAATCAAGGCACAACATTAAATGAAATCATACATTTTGAGATGGCTCTTTATCATGACATCTTTCTGTAGTTATCAGCATCCTACATACATGTTGACTCATTTCCCAAAGATCTTCACCTTGATGCTTCCTATGCTTGAGCTGCCCATCATGAACCACTAGTATCCTTTTACCAAAACTTCTTTGGAGACCTTCTAGCATCATGACATTTGTGATCTTGACATCATCAAAACTGTTTTATGATCTTGAGATCATCTTCACTTCTAATTCAGCTTCAGAGAGTAATGTTCACTTGCCTCTTCGAGGGGGCAACCTCCAATAGAGCAGAGCTCGATTACAAAATAAGACACTATGCTCCTCGCAGGGAGTTTCTATCCTTTATATATGACTCATACATGCAATACCACGGGCCAATACCGTGGGTTTTATTAATACCATCTATCTAATACTACGGCCCATTTGCAACTAACTGTGGTCCCGTCATTTACAATTATTAATATGGGCTTTATTGACTATGACGTGATCCCATTACATAAATAAGGGGGTTAGGGTGTGACCCTAACATTTAGGAACTCCATTAAAAATATTAATTATTTTAATATCTCCCAAACCGATTAGAATCTGCGCAAACCATTTCTAGGTCTTGGAGATCAGATGTGTTTTAGCCTCCACCAATTTTCATGGCTAGAGCACATCTGATGCTACCCCAAATCAACACTCCCTCATAGCAAGGACTGTGCTCTAGTAATTCTCCTCACTGTGCATCACCCTGATTATCCGGCATCAGTCCATGTGCTGATGCTAAGCCTCCCCACCCAACATCCTCTACATTGTTGCCCATGGCCCTGCCACTTCCATTGTTGCATCCGTATAGCAGCTCCCTCTGCATCCGTGTTGCTGCTGGTCCATCCTCCCAACACTGCATCTGCACTGCATCACCTTCTCCTCACGTTGCATCATGCTGCCCATAGCACTGCCACTACTAACTGCTGCACTGCAAGCCGGTTACTGAGAAGGAAGTAACTGATCCACCCAACTCTGACTTCCTTGTCAGGCTAGAGACTCTCCCGATGTTGAATCTTCCCCTGCCGCTAAGAAGTTCTCCCTCTACTGACCTCTGCGTTGTTGCAACAACTCCATGCATCTCACACCATTGCACACCTCTCTGTGCCAACCTGCACTAGTGCAATACTCTCGTGCTTCTCGCACTGTTGCATCTTGCTAGCCTTTGCAATGTCTCGGAAATCCTGCACTATAGCACTCTCTACCGCTTCATCCGCATCCATCTCTTCCGACATCTACTAGTCCTACTACTCCTCTTTGGGGCTCCCGTAGCAAGATATAATCCAAGAGGTTGGGTACCTTGAGGATCCTGCCCCTCATCTATTGAAGTTTCTACTTAGAAACCCTTCTTGCACTTTTTCTGATTTATTCCTACCCACTTGTTATTTTTTCTTTAACAAGTTATTTACAAACTAAATACTGACAATAAACACCAGTGCAAGCTCAACATATTACAGATCAACAACCAGAAGAAACAAGAACAAACACACCACATGACACCATTATTTTTGGACCAATGTCCCCGGAAAAACGCAATGCGGGAAAACCGATGCAGCTATCTGAGGGTTTTCTTATTAAGCAATATCAGAGTACAATCTGGGTGTCGAAACTGGCCTACCCAACGGAGAATTTCCTTAGTAGCTATACCTCACAATTTGAGATAAATCTCCTGGCTAAAACCCCAGAAAATCCTTCCGGCAGCTCCTCGGCGCAAAATTGCTCTACAACCCCAACATCTGCCCAATCTAGACTGCATCAGCGCCTCTCTGCCTCACGCTAGCCCTGCGTCAGCCTTTCTTGGCCTATGCCAGCCCCACGAGGCCCTGTGTCAGCTCTAGGAGCCTCTACATCAACTGCGCTGGCCCCTCTAGTGCTCTGCGCAGCACTTGGTTGCCTCTGTGTGGCCCTGTGTGAGCCCTTCTTGGCTCTGTGTCACCCTCCTTGGCTGCTGCGCTGCTCTCCCGGAAAAATCACTGCCTTCTCTATTTCTCTATACTCAATGCCCATCAGCTGCTCTCCCGATCACTGATTCTATATCTCTTAGCAAACCCCGCTCTAGAGAATAGAATGACTGATCATCTGGTGAACTCTCCAAGTGACCCTCAAGCCTCCTCTTATACTTTTCCTGTTGACATCTCAACGACCGAGATTAAGACCCTAATCAACAGCTAAGATTAGATTTAGCTTTATCCATGTCTTTTGGACAATTCTAACACAGATTCATATTAATACACATTAATATTTTATTTTCCCTAAGTTTAGACTTAGGGACTCCATTAAAAATATTAATTATTTTAATATCTCCTAATCTGTTTAGAATCTACCCAAACCCTTTCTGGGTATTGGAGATCTCATGTGCCCCAACATCTCCACCAAATTTCGTGGCTAGAGCACATCCAATGCTACCCCAAATCAACACTCCCTCTTAGCGAGGACTATGCTCGAGCAATACTCCTCAATGAGTATTACTCTGATCATCCAGCATCGGTACCTGTGCTGATGCTAGGCCTTCCTGCGAAACATCCTCTGCACTGCTACCTCCTGTACTACTACCCATGGTTCTGCCACTGCCACTGTTGCATCTGTACGACAGCTCCCTCTGCATCCGTGCTGCGGCTGGTCCTTTCTCCCAGCACTACATCTGCACTGCACATCCTCTTATCATGTTGCATCGTGCTGCCCATTGCTGCACTGCAACTCAGTTACTGAGAAGTAAGTCACAGATCTCCCAACTGACCTCCCTATTGGGCTAGAGTTCCCTCTACCACTGACAAGTGCTCCCTCTCTGACCTCTGCACTGCTGCAACATCGCACCGTTGCACACCTCTCTTTGTCGTCCTGCACTGGTGCAACACTCCTATGCCTCTCGCACTGCTGCAGCCTACTAGCTCTGCACTGTCTCGGGACTCCTGCACTATAGCTCTCTCTGTCGCTCCATCCACATCTGTCTCTACCCACTCAGCCAGTTTTGCTACTCCTCATCGGGGCTCCCGTAGCAAGGTCTAATCCAAGAGGCTGGGTACCTCAAGGATCCTGCCCCTCATCGCTTGTAGTCCGCCTGACTATAGCTCGATGTCTTCGCACTTCCACTCAAGTGGCACGTGTCCACTCATCGCACAGTCATCGTCTGTCAAAACTTCCTTCTTTGTCCATGCTGGCGCTGCCTTAGTCTCGGAAGACTCTCCCTTCTGTCTCGGAAGACTCTCCCTTCTTCTTCATTAGGCACTGCATCACATAATGACCCATCACCCCACAGTGGAAGCACTTGATCTTGGAGAGATCTTTCTTCTTCTGCTTCCCCTGCTTTCCTTCAAATGCTAGGGCCACATCCTCCTCCTCTTCCTTGACCTTGATCCTTTTGTTGCTGCTACCTATCTCCGAATGTCGTCTAATCTCTTCCTGGCAAAGCGTTGCCTACATCTCATCCCAAGGTAGGAGAGTCCCTCTGCCCAGGATACTGTAGACAAACACTTCCCAATCTTCTAAGACAACATTCAAGGTTGTCCTCACCATAACCTCTTGATCTCATTCAGTCCTCCGAGGAAGGTGTCAATCGATTGACCCTTCTTCATCTGATACGACCTCATCTGGTTCTCAAGCAGCATTCTTCTCTGCACAGAAATATGTTGGTACAGGTTCTTGAGAGCCTCCCACATCTCAACTATCGTTTCCTTCTAGACTATATGTGCTGCCACATGATCCTTGAGCCCCAGCAAGGATAATGCACTTGGCCCTCGCCATCGCCTCTTCGTACTTGTCGTTATCATTGGGGATGACTGGGATAGCTATAACATTCAAGGCAAAGTTCTTGACATCATTCCTGTCAAGCACTGATAAGATTTTGGCCTTCCAGACTGTGAAGTTCGATGCTCCGTCCACTCTATCCTGGTCTCTTACCCAGTGTAGTGCCATGACGCTCCTCTACTTCCCTCCTGGAAGTTCTCTGTTCGACTCCTCTGAGTCACTACTTCCCATCTAGAAGTTCTCTTCTGGACTCCCTCCGAGTCCTAATTTCCCTCTTGGAAATCCTTCTGCCACTTGTCGAGATGTCCCCTACTCTGATCATCTTGTGCAATTGCACTGTTGATCCAGGATCCTCAGCTAGAAACCCTCGATAACAACTCCTTTGGCCCTACTCTGTCAGTACTGTTCTGACTACAGTACCTCACCAGCTCCACTCTGCAATATTTCTACAGCCTTATAGACTCTAGCAACTACCACTCTCTTAACTGCGTCAGCCCCTCTCTGCTTCATGCCGGCTCTGCGTCGCCCCAGATGGGTCTGCGTCAGCCATCTGGCCCTCTACGTCAGCAACGCTAGCCTCTCTGAGGCTCTGCATAGCTCCCGGCTTCTTCTGCGTGGCTTTGGCTGGCTCTGTGTCACACTTCCTGGCTTCTGTGCTGCTAAAAACAGCGTTTGTCACCTCGGGACAACTGCTTTCTGCTGCTATTGCTCCTCTCGGCTGATGTCTTTTAGTCCTCCTGTGATCTGCAATCACGCTCTGATACCATGTTGAAGTTTCTAATTTTACTTAGAAACCCGTCTTGCAATTTTTTTGATTTATTCCTACCTACTTGTTATTTTTTCTTTAGCAAGTTATTTACAAAGTAAACACTGAAAATAAACAACAGTGCAAGCTCAACATATTACAGATCAACAACTAAAAGAAACAAGAACAAACACACCACATGACACCATTATTTTTGGACCAATGTCCCCATAAAAACCCAATGCAGGAAAACCGATGCAGATATCTGAGGGTTTTCTTATTAAGCAATATCAGAGTACAATCTGGGTGCCAAAATTGGCCTACCCAACAAATAATTTCCTTAGCAGCTATACCTCACAATTTGAGAGAAATCTCCTAGCTGAAACCTCGGAAAATGCTTCCGACAGCTCCTCAACGCAAAACTGCTCTGCAACCCCAACGTCTGCCCAATCTGGACTGCATCAGCCCCTCTCTGCCTCACGCTAGCCCTGCGTCAGCCTTTCTTGGCCTGCGTCGGCCCCTCGAGGCCCTGCGTCAACTCTAGGAGCCTCTCTGTCAACTGCACTGGCCCCTTTGGTGCACTGCATGGCCCTGCATCAGCCCTTCTTGGCTCTGCGTCACCCTCCTTGGCTGATGCGCTGCTCTCCTGGCACAATCTTGTTGGAAATACTAGGGGGGTGAATCAGTATTTCTTTTCAATTATTATTTATATCAGTTATAAACATTTATATTTGCAACACAGAAATAGACAACAAGAATAGAAGCTTTTATTAATGTGATCTTTGCAATAAATCAAATACAATATATATATATATATATATATATGGTTTCAATCAGTAGCCAAGCACCAACTTGGACTCTTTGTGAGGCTCCAACCACCAGAGCACCAACTCTGTCTTGTCAAGGCACCAACCTTGAATTTAGAAGCACCAACTCCCAAGGACACCAATCCTTTCAGTTCTGAGGCACCAACCTCAAGGGCTCCAACCCTCTGCAATAAACTGTTTGGATCTGTTTGGTTGTAATTCTCTGCTCCCAACCCTATTGGGCCTATGCTTTACTTTTGTCCTCCTATTCCTTCCACTTCTACCAGAACTTCGGGTTCCTTCTTTTCTTACAGTTCACCAGCAACCAAGACTTTCCTTGTTCTCTATTTCATATTCCTGATACCCTTGACCTTTGGCTTCCTTTCTCCATTGGCTCCTCGGTTTCCTCAACGCTCGCTTGATCTTTCAGCTTCCTCTACGCTCACTCTCCGGCTTCCTCTGTCTCTTCAAATCCATCAATACACACAGGACACGTTAATGTGGAAGAGAGGCCGAATTACAATAATGTTGCATATTAAAGAAAATATCAGAGAGGCCCCTTTTTTTTAATATTCACACAATATACAATAATAGTCCCGCAATCACAATCGGAGCTTTACTATGACAAGGCCTTAAGCCTTTAAACCCGGGACCACAGAACATATTGGAATACAAGGATACACATGGAAAACCCCACTCCGAAACACTTAGCCGGATTTCAAATATTTATACACCCAGACATATATTTCGTCGGGTCCGCACATAACATAGTCGATTCCCAACTGTCGACGGAGCGGATGCGATATGGTATTAAACAATTATTAATACATCCGTCGGGTCCACACCTTTATCGCAATCATCGGTTTGACATTCCTTTGTACATTGTGATTACCGCGGATGCAACATTTGATTAAGCCATGCCATAATGGTATAGTCGGGTCCGCAATTATATCGCAGTCGGCATTTTAATGTGGCAAGGCTTTAAAGAGGCTTGCGATATTGCGACAGATGCGATAATATATTAAATCCTATTGCAATGGTGTAGTCGGGTCTGCATACATGCACATTTCCGATGTTTGCCTTTTTCGGATCAATCCTCCACCGTAGATCTTATCATTCCATCCGATGGTTGATATTACACCCGACCAACAAAGCTGCTTAGTGATCCTGCACCGTAGATCAAAACTGCGTTTGATCCAACGCTTGGCAACGATATCGGGTGAGCTACATGCATGAGGATTACCTGCTCGATAAAGCGGTTTCCTCTCTCCTTCTCCTGCCACGCGTCGGTCGATGAATGGTATCGGGTGATCAGCCCTAAATACCACTTACAGCCTTGAGTTCACCCGATGAACCCACTTACCGCTTATGGAAACTATGCTATCGGCGGTTAATCTGGGTCGTCCATCCTCCAGTTTCAACGATATGATTTAATCTTCACCATCCATTGCCCTTCATTGGTTTCTTGGCCTTTCCTTAGGAATTTTAGGAAAAGTCTGCATTCTCCGTTATAGTCAGATATTCTCGGTCTTCCTCTGTTCCGCTGTAAAACTCAATTGCGCCTGCTTCCGGCTGATCCTTCCATCCATTCACACGGAAATCCCAATTTCTACATGCCTAGATCCAATATAACACTCCTGGTCTGACAACTTCCAATATTCTCTGCTCTGATATGTTCCTCTTTGCTTCTTTTGATGAATTCTTCCTCTCGGTTCTTCTTGGGCATACATTACACGCGATACTCCTGATATGGCTCCTCCGATGTGGCTCCTCCTCAATCTTCCACTCTTACACTTGCTTCTCTTCTCTGCTTTGATAGCTCCTCAGCTTCATATTGTCATTAATGACAATCTAGATCAACAATCTCCCTCTTTGTCATTGATGGCAATATTCTTCTTCTCTCCCCCTTTGACATTAGTGGCAAAGGAGTGCACAAGGACTCCCCCTGTCAAACTGCTCCCCCTGTCCTGCAACATCTTTATGAATCAACTTAAGTGACGCTAAAGGGATAACCCCCATCTTTTGACAAACATGTTCAAATGCTTCTCGAGGAAGAGGTTTTGTGAAAATATCAGCTATCTCCTCCTTAGTATTGGTATATTCCAAGATGATGTTTTGTTCAGCTACTTGTTCACGAAGGAAATGATACTTGATTGGTATCTGTTTATCTTTGAGTGCATCACTAGATTTTTGTTGAGGCTGATCACACTTGTGTTATCAGAATAGATGGTAATTTGTTGATTTGTACCTATGTTGACATCTTTTAGAGTTTCCTTCATCCATAGTATTTGAGTACAACAATCTGTGGCAGCTATATACTCGGCTTCAGCTATAGATAGTGATATGGATGTCTGTTTTTTGCTGAGCCAAGATACTAAACAGTCTCCCAAAAAGAATGCATTTCCACTAGTTCTTTTCCGATCATCGACACTTCCGGCCCAATCAGCGTCAGTGTATGCAGTCAAAGTAAGAGTTGAGCTCTTAGGGTACCAGAGACCGAAATCAGGAGTTCCTTTCAGGTATCTGAGAATTCTTTTCACAGCCAACAAATGGGATTGTTTAGAAGCTGATTGAAATCTTCCCACCATTCCTACTGCTTGCATGATGTCGGGTCTCATAGCAGTTAAGTACAAAAGGGCTCCAATTATTGACCTATAATGAGTTGCATCTACGGGAGGGGAGTCATCATTTTTGCTCAATTTGCAACTTGTGGTCATAGATGTGCACATGGGTGCACAGTGTTCCATTCCATACCTTTTAAGCATGTCTTTAAGATATTTGGCTTGAAATATAAACAAGCTTGTCGTGGTTTGAGATACTTGTAGTCCAAGGAAGTGAGATAACTCTCCTATCATCGACATCTCGAACTCTTTTGAGATGTTTTGAGAAAATTCAGATCTCATCATCATTATTGCTAGCAAAAATGAGATCATCAACATAAACAAGTGTGACTAGTAACTTATCCTCATCTGGCTTTATGTAGAGATTACTTCCTGCCACCCCCTTCTTGAAACCTTGTTGTTGTAGATAGTGATCCAATCTTGCGTACCAAGCTCTAGGAGCTTGTTTCAAACCATATAATGCCTTTTTCAATGTTATGAATATAATTCATAACAATTAAATAAATAAAATAAATATAAATATTAAATAATTAAATATTAATTAAGTTAAATAGTCATTAAGTTAGGTGAAAAGGCATGTCTAAAGACATGCCCATTCACGAACGGTCACCTGCTGAGGTATCATAGCAGGGCCTCATTGTAACATTCAAATCATCTTATATCATCATATAAATACCTTTGTGTATTTTTACATTCAAGTCTTCAAGTTATCAGTTTTCTTGCTTCAACCATAGTTTTTATGCTTCAGTGGTATCAGAGCCATGGCACACAATATAATCATGCGAGTCTTTGAACGTTGTTCACCACACAATGTCCCATTACGTTCACATCCTGATTACGTTGAGCAGTTTAGTAAAATTCAATAAGCATTTCAGCGTTTAGAAAAATCATTTGCAGAAATTAAAGCATGTCAAAAGGAAATCAATAATAAGGAAGAGAATAGCGACAATTAAGAAACGAAACAAGGTGAAGCAGAAGAAGAAGATTATCTTGAGAAACAAGGAGATTTACAATATCATAACAATGAAGAAGATGTTGACAATGAAAAACTATTATTGGTGGCTTTTGAGAAAACACAAGTTATTCAAAATGATTCTAAACTTGATACTTCTCTTAGTCTTCAGCCAGATGCCATTCTCAACTAGAGTAAAATGAACTATGCATATATCAATAAGAGTGTTTCACTGTCAGAGGAATTGGTAGCTGAAAGGGAACTAAATCTGTCCAATGCACCTTCAGGAGGAGCCTATGAATTAGTTACTAATATTTCTTGTGTCGATACCCGAGATGCTAGACACTTGATAAAGAAACCTTTAGATTTCCTTTTGGCAACAGAGCATCCCTTACAGAGAGGCAGTCTCTTAGATAATTGTCCGATTGATGACAATGTCGATATGTTTGATAAAACTGAGTCCTCCCCTGATTGTAAGCAAGAGAAGGAACTTGCAGGAGGTTTTCGAACCAAAATTTCAGAAGAGGTTATATCATTGAAACAGAACACTATGTCTATAAAAGAAAGGCTAGAAATTCTAAAACTCTTGTTCGAGAACATATGAAGACAACACCGATAAAAAGAGCTGCACGTATAGGTGATATTGGTCCGAGTCCACTCACACAACTTGAAAAGAATCAAAATTTATTAGAAGCAAATATTATTTGCAAGAGGCGGGACAAAAGA
The DNA here is from genome assembly GCA_031772625.1 of Pinus tabuliformis. Lineage (NCBI taxonomy): Eukaryota > Viridiplantae > Streptophyta > Pinopsida > Pinales > Pinaceae > Pinus > Pinus tabuliformis. The sequence goes on along the minus strand of CM062818.1, from coordinate 2,023,409,197 downwards.
AGTGTTGCTCTCATATCACCACAACCCCTGTCTTTCTTCCAAATGATGGTGTTCACAAACTCAAGTGTGGAAAAAGCAATTGAACACAATGATTTCTACCATAATCATAATTCAGCAATCACTTTCATCAAAATAGATATTAGGGGACTATGTGGAAGTGCGTTTTGTGACCTTGGGCCAAAATTTATTGTGTTTGATGTGAATGATGGGGAATCACACACAGGTATTGTTACTTTTATTACCATTGACAATCCTACTCTGGTATCATCTGTGGATGATAATGAGAGGCACCAGTTCAAGGATGGGGACCTTGTTTTTCTAAAATTAAAGGTATGAATGAGTTCAGTGATGGCGGGCCAAGAAAAGTTATGAATGTGAGGGATACGGCCTCCACCTTCTGTTAACCACAGAATTGCTCCACTTTCTGGCGACTCCCACATCACTGTAGAAACTATCGATTTCTGCACTATGCATGCATTATTGGCGTTGCAGGAGCCACGGGAGAGCCACGGTCAACGAACGCAAGTCTGTTAACCTATTCTTTATTGTCAACACGATTCAATACTTCGCCAGAGAACTACAAAAAACGTGTTGGGTTAATTGGTTTCAAGTGTCGCTACTTGTTCAATTTGCGTACTCCATCCACCCTCCGCCAGTATTCCACGAGCTCTCTGCTCTGTCACCAACCAACAGATGTCCACGTTGCTTTATGTTTCATGTCTCATGTCTCATTTCAAGTCAAACAATCAGGCGTCCGTCGTGGTTAATCCACCTACATCAAACAATCAGCCAACCGTCGTCTTCCTTTGCTCGTTGGCCTCGTCCGCACAACCTATTTTACACCACCCACAACTAAGTTGACTCGTGGACAAAATCCTGGATGCAATACAATGTACAATTGTTTCTGAATTAGATTCATACCGGGATGGTGAATCACGCTGGTTCGATAGACCTCTATGTTAAAAATTACGTTAGTATTATTTAATTAATTAAATTGATTTAATTAATTAAATTATTAATAACAAAAATCAGTATTTAAAAAAATAAGAAAATTGAAGTTATAAAAATAAAAAAATAAATAGAGTAATTAAAAAATATATCTATAAAATATAGAGTAAAAAAAAAAAAAAAAATATATATATATATATATATATATATTAAAAAATAAATAAATTAAAAAAAATAATAACAATAAATCCAAAGGAATATCACCAATTAGCTATAAGACGAGAGGATGGTCACATTATATACATCGAGATGACATACACTAAGTGAACAAAACCCCGAGCATTAAACCTTGGAGGACAAAGCTTCTGAAGGAAAGGGCTATGTTATGAATATAATTCATAACAATTAAATAAATAAAATAAATATAAATATTAAATAATTAAATATTAATTAGGTTAAATAGTCATTAAGTTAGGTGAAAAGGCATGTCTAAAAGACATGCCCATTCACGAAAGGTCACCTGCTGAATTATAAAAGCAAGGCCTCATTGTAACATTCAAATCATCTTATATCATCATATATAATTTTATATATATTAATAAATTATTATTATTAGATACCCTTGTGTATTTTTACATTCAAGTCTTCAAGTTATCAGTTTTCTTGCTTCAGCCATAGTTTTTATGCTTCATTCAACTTACAAACAACGTATTTTCCTCATGTTAGATTAAACCCTTCTGGTTGCTCTATGTGGACTTCTTCCTTGAGTTCCCCATTCAGAAATGCTGATTTTACATCCATTTGATAGATTTTGAGTCCTTTTGAGCAAGCAAATGCCAAGAACATCCTGATAGCTTCCACACAAGCTACTAGTGCAAATGTTTTTTCAAAGTCAACTCCTTCAATTTGTGAATAGCCTTTACAAACAAGCCTTGCCTTGTTTCTGATGATTTGTCCATATTCATTCATTTTGTTTTTGAATACCCATTTGGTTCCTATTATGTTTTCGTCCTTTGGACGAGGTACCAGCTCCCATGTCTCATTCTTCTCAATTTGAGACATTTCTTCTTCCATGGCTTTTACCCAATGAGGATCCTTACTTGCTTGAGTAAATGTTTCTGGTTCTATCATGGATAGAAGAGCAACATCATTCTTCCTTGGTGTACTAGTCATCCTTCTTCGGGTTTGCATCCCTTCATCCATATTGCCAATAATCTACTCTTCTGGGTGATATTTTTGGATAAATTTCATCTTTGAAGGGGTTTGAAATGGTTCTTTTTCCTTGGTTTTTTCTTGGTCTTTTTCTTCTTTTTCAGGTTCTTCTTCTTCAATGAGAGGATCAACTTCACGTTCTTCAATTTCTTTTTCTAGAAGGTCTTCATCAATTTTTACATCAATGCTTTCCACTATTTTTCGTGGTTGGTTATAGTAGCACTTGTAGGCTTTGCTTCTTATAGAATATCCAAGAAAGATCCCTTCCTCAACCCGTGAATCAAATTTTCTTGGTGAGCCATCATTGATTTTTATGAAGCACTTGCTTCCAAAATCTTGAAGTATTTTACTGAAGCAGGTCTTCCTTTCCATAATTCATAAGGAGTCTTTTCATTATTTGGTCTTAATTGAGTTCAATTCAAGGTATAGACAGCTATCCTGACTGCTTCTCTCCAGAATTTTGGCTGGAAGTCAGCTGCTATTAACATTGTTCTTGCCATTTCTTGAATTGTTCGGTTTCTTCTTTCAACTACCCCATTTTGCTTGGGTGTTCTGGTCGCCGAGAGTTCTCTTTTAATTCCATATATTTTATAGAATTCATTAAATTCTTTTGATGTGAATTCTCCCCCTCTATCTGTTCTGAGGCACTTAATGTTTGAGTCCTTTTCATTTTCTACAAGAGCTTTAAGATTCTTAAAACACCCAAATGCTTCAGATTTATATTTTATAAAATATATCCACATCATTCTAGTATAGTCATCAACAAATAGAGCAAAGTACCTTTCTCCTTGGAGTGTCGGAATTCTAGTTGGTCCACATAAATCAGCATGGATGATCTCCAAAGGCTTTGATGTAGAAAACTCCTTGGTCTTGTGGCTAGTTCTGGTTTGCTTTCCATGTTGACATGGACCACATATTCCTTGATTTGGTTTCAATAACTTTGGAATGTCTCATACTGCTTTAATCTTGTTGATATTGATCAAGTTATCGAAGCTTGTACGTCCAAGTCGCTTGTGCCACAACCAGCTTTCATCTGTTTGACTTAAGTAGCATTTATCTTCTTGAATCTTGTTTAGAATGTAGATGTTGTCTGGTATTCTAACCCCTTTCGCCACAAGTTCCCTTGAGGAAGAGTTCCTTATTTCACAGTCTTCGATGCTAAAGACAACATTATGTCCTTGATCACAGATTTGGCTAACACTCAGGAGGTTGTGTTTGAGCCCATTTACTAGCAAAGCATTTTGAGCTTTTCCTTTTCCATTAATAAGAGTAACAGTTCCTTTTCCAGCAATTTTGGTAGATCCACTTCCAAAGGATACATTTCCATCCTTTTTGTTCAATGAGACAAACTTCCTTTTGTCCCCTGTCATGTGTCTGCAGCACCCACTATCCACAAACCAATGATTTTCATTATTTTGAGCACATAGAGCTAGGCCACATTTATCTGTGTTGGAATTCTCACTTCTTCCTTTTCCTCTTTTTTGATTTTGAGGCCTTGAATGCTGCATCTTTGGAACTTGGCCAGCCTTTTCTCATCTCATAGGCAATGAGAATTCCATGGAGTTCATCCATCATGAGAGTATCTAGATCCTTCACTTCTTCTATGGCACTTACTTTGGAGTCAAATCTGTCTGGGAGAGATCTTAAGACCTTTTGAACGATGGTGCTTTCTTCAATGTTTTCTTCCAATCCTTTAAGAGAGTTGACCACTTCAGCTACTTGAAGAAAGTATGATGCAATATCTTCTTCATCATCCATTTTCAAACTTTCAAATTGCCTTCTATGAGTTTGAACCTTTGCCTTCTTGACTTTGGAGTCCCCGTCGTATAAGCTAATTAGCTTATCCCATACTTCTTTGACAGAGTTACAATTCATGAATTTTGTAAATTCAAAATCAGTGATTCCACTAGTGATGGAGTTTAAGGCTTTTGCATTTGCAACGTAGACTTTCCTCTCGTCTTGATCTGTTGGAAGAGTGGAAGGAGCTATGTACTCATTTAATACCGAAAGCCAAACATCAAGTCCAAGGGACATTAAGTAGTAGGACATTCTCTTTTTCCAGAAACCAAAATTTGTGCCATCGAACAGAGGAGGTCTTCCTGACACTTCTTGATTTCTCATCATGACTAAGAATCCTTCTTCAAGCTGTTAGGCTGATATGAAGAAGCCCGCTCTCATACCAATTGTTGGAAATACTGGGGGGGTGAATCAGTATTTCTTTTCAATTATTATTTATATCAGTTAAAAACATTTATATTTGCAACACAGAAATACATAACAGGGATAGAAGCTTTTATTAATGTGATCTTTGCAATAAATCAAATACAATATATATATGGTTTCAATCAGTAGCCAAGCACCAACTTGGACTTTTTGTGAGGCTCCAACCTCCAGAGCACAAACTCTGTCTTGTCAAGGCACCAACCTTGAATTTAGGAGCACCAACTCCCAAGGACACCAATCCTTTCAGTTCTGAGGCACCAACCTCAAGGGCTCCAACCCTTTGCTGTAAACTATCTGGCTCTGTTTGGTTGTAATTCTCTGCTCCCAACCTTGTTGGGCCTATGCTTTACTTCTGTCCTCCTGTTCCTTCCACTTCTGCCAGAACTTCAACTTCCTTTTTTTCTTACAGTTCACCAACAACCAAGACTTTCCTTGTTCTCTATTTTATATTCCTGATACCACTGACCTTTGGCTTCCTTTTTCCGCTAGCTCTTCAGCTTCCTCAACACTCGCTTGATCTTTCAGCTTCCTCTGCGCTCACTCTTCGGTTTCCTCTATCTCTTCAAATCCATCAATACACACAGGACACGTTAATGTGGAAGAGAGGTTGAATTACAATAAAGTTACATATTAAAAAAAATATCAGAGAGGCCCCCTTTTTCTAATATTCATACAATATACATTAATAATCCCGCAACCACAATCGGAGCTTTAATATGACAATGCCTTAAGCCTTTAAACTCGGGGCCACACAACATATTGGAATACAAGGATACACATGGAATACATGGAAAACCCCGCTCTGAAACACTTAGTTGGATTTCAAATATTTATACACCCGGACATATATATCGTCAAGTCCGCACATAACATAGCCGATTCCCAACTGCCGAAGGAGCAGATGCGATATGGTATTAAACAGTTATTAATAAGTCTGTTGGGTCCACACCCTTATCGCAATCACCGGTTTGACATTCCTTTGTACATTGTGATTACCGCGGATGCGACATTTGATTAAGCCAACTATAATGGTGTAGTCGGGTCCGCAATTATATCGCAATTGGCATTTTAATGTGGCAAGGCTTTAAAGAGGCTTGTGATATTTTGATGGACGCGATAATATATTAAATCATATTGCAATGGTGTAGTCAGGTCCGCATACATGCACATTTTCCGATGTTTGCCTTTTTCGGATCAATCCTCCACTGTAGATCTTACCATCCCATCCGACGGTTGATATTACACCCGACCAACAAAGCTGCTCAGTGATCCTGCACCGTAGATCAAAACTACATTTGATCCAACACTCGACAACGATATCGGGTGAGCTACATGCATGAGGATTACCCACCCGATAAAGCGGTTTCCTCTCTCCTTCTCCTGCCATGCGTCGGTCGATGAATGGTATCGGGTGATCAGCCCTAAATACCACTCACAGCCTTGAGTTCACCCGATGAACCCACTTACCGCTTATGCAAACTATGCTATCGTCGGTTAATTTGGGTCGTTCATCCTCCAGTTTCAACGATATGATTTAATCTTCATCGTCCATTGCCCTTCATTGGTTTCTTGGCCTTCCCTTAGGAATTTTAGGAAAAGTCTGCATTCTCTGTTATATTCAGATATTCTCGGTCTTCCTCTATTTCGCTGTAAAACTCAATTGTGCCTGCTTCTACCTGATCCTTCCATCCATTCACACAGAAATCCCGATTTCTTCATGCCTAGATCCAATATAATGCTCCTAGTCTGACAACTTCCAATATTCGTTGCTCTGATATGTTTCTCTTTAGTTCTTTTGATGAATTCTTCCTTTTAGTTCTTCTTGGGCATACATCACACGCGATACTCCTGATATGTCTCCTCTGATGTGGCTCCTCCTCAATCTTCCGCTCTTACACTTGCTTCTCTTCTGTGCTTTCATAGCTCTGCTCTGATAGCTCCTCGGCTTTATATTGCCATTAATGACAATCTAGATCAACAAATCTCTGCCTTCTCTGTTTCTCTGTACTCGATGCCCCTTAGCTACTCTCCTGATCACTGATTCTATCTTTCTTAGCAAACCCCGCTCTAGATAATAGAATGACTAATCATCTGGTGTACTCTCCAAGTGACCCTCAAGCCTCATCTTATACTTTTCCTGTTGACATCTCAACGACCGAGATTAAGTCCCTAATCAATGGCTAAGATTAGATCTGGCTTGATCCATGTCTTTTGGACCACTCTAACACAGATTAATATTAATACACATTAATATTTTATTTTCTCTAAGTTTAGACTTAGGGACTCCATTAAAAATATTAATTATTTTAATATCTCCTTATTTGTTTAGAATCTGCCCAAACCCTTTCTGGGTATTGGAGATTGCATGTGCCCCAACATCTCCACCAAATTTCGTGGCTAGAGCACATCCGATGCTACCCCAAATCAATATCATCGCCTGTAATCCGTCTGACTACAACTCAATGTCTCCCCACTTCCTTTCAAGTGGTGCATGAGCACTCATGGCATAGTCGTCATCCTCCTCGACTTCTCTCTGCCCTTGTTAGTGTTGCATTTGAGTCAGAAGCCTCTCCCTTACACTTCTTCCTTGAACATTAGTTTGCATAATGACCCAGTTCCCCACAATGGAAGCACTTGACCATGGAGAGGTCCTTCTTCTTTCTTTTCTCTTGCTTTCCACAGATGTGAGAGCCGCATCTACTTCTTCATCCTTCTTGATTCTGACCCCTTTTCCGCTACTCCCCGCCTTGGTCACTCGTTTGATCTCTTCTTGATGAAGAGCCGCCCACAATTCCTCACAATCTGGAAGGTTGGACCTGCCCAATATGCTCTGGACAAATACCTCCCAATCCTCTCAGACTGCGTTCAATGTAGTCCTCACCATCAGTTCCTGATCCGACATGGCCCCTATGAAAGTTAAGGGATCACGAATCTCCTTCTATCCACCGAGGAAGACATCTATCTGCTCTCCCTTCTACATCTGGTATGACCGCACTTGATGTTCAAGTAACATCTTCCCCTACATGGAAGTATGCTGGTACAATTTCTTCACGGCCTCCCACATCTCATTTGTCGTGTCCTTCTCGGCAATGTGCGGTACCACATGATCCTTGACCCCATCAAGGATGATGCACTTTGCCCTGGCCATTGCCTCCTCGTACTTCTCATTTTCAATTAGGTCAACTAGGATCGCTATTGTTTTCAACGCGAAGTCCTTGATGCGATATCTGTCTAGAATGGACAATATCCTGGCCTTCCAGACCACAAAGTTGGATGCACCGTCCAACCTATCTTGATCTCTCAGTGCATTCACGGACATTGTGTTGTTTTTCTTCTGACTACTCTGAGTCTCTCTACTTACCTCCCGGAAGTCCTCGGTTCGACTCCCTCTTAGTCTCGAATTTCCTTCTGGAAATCCCTCCTCCTTGGTCTTGCCATGTTAGGTACTGTTCTGACCACAGTACCCCTAAATTCATTAAAAATATTAATTATTTTAATATCTCCCAAACCGATTAGAATCTGCCCAAGCTATTTCTGGGTCTTGGAGATCTCATGTGCTTTATCCTCTCCACCAATTTTCATGGCTAGAGCACATCCAATGCTACCCCAAATCAACAGGTAAAAATTGTCTCAGGTGTTTCTCTCAAAGGTATCACTATATTCTGTAAAATCGTTCCTTGTAAAGAGATTTTTGCTGAAGAATAATAAATAAACCCTCATCTGTTACACCGGTTTTCCCGCATTGGATTTTTCCGGGGACAATTGTCCAAAAATAATTGTGTTGATGTGATTGATTCTTGTGCTTGTATATCACTGTTATTTTCTCTATGCTATTACATGACAATTTCGTACTATTTATTTTGATGTTTAGTGAAGGGTTTTGTAAATAAATTGTTTAACTAGGAGAAATAAATCAGTTAATGCAGTAGAATTTTGTGTTAGAAATTTTCACAGTTGTCCCACAAGTGGACTATATCACACTCAGTGTCCCAAGTAGTGCATCAGCAAACACCTACATCAAGCATTATCCAAACAATGATAGTGATATAGAAGGACTCATATGCTGATTCAAGCACCATGCTATTGAGATCATGTTTATAGACAAGATCTGACATTGTGACAAGTATATTGTTATGACATTGTAACAAGACAATGATATCTATGAGCACTATACATACGAGTTGTGTAGAGAGACATTATGTTGTGAGGCCGAACTTGTCACTGAATTCATGACTATGTTTATTGTTGTACCACCAAGATCTTGATTGTTGTTTCATCTTGAGGTCTTCATCAACTAGATCTTCAAGTTGAGATATGTATTGGAGATTTTCATCCATCGAGATTATGACTGTCTCATCATAGACTTTTTTGAGATCATAACCTATGTTAGGATGATGATTGTACCTTAACCGACAATGTAATTGTGATCACCGAGATGTTACTTATCATGGTTGTGCAGAGAATATATATATATATATATATATATATATATATTACTGTAGTAGTACTGAGTTTCTTATCCGAGACCATGTGCTTCTAGTAGGATCTTCGGGACCATTATTCTTATGCCAAGAAATTATCGAAACAGAGATACCAAGATGAACATGTTAAGTCAGTTACAGTTTCTTTCCATCATGATCATGCCAAGAATATATTACTTAGTGACTATGCTGAAGACTTCTATTATCAGAAGATCGAGACAGTGATTATGTTGATGCCAAGACAGCATTTTCATTGAGACAGGAATCATAAGAGTGCCGAGACAGGTTATTCTCTTCTTTCACCGAGACAGAGTATCCACCGAGTTCATATACCGAGATATTAGACTTTGATGTGCTCATCAGGAATGATAGAGGACTTTGAATATGTCGCTGTTATGCGTCACCGAGAGCCTGTTCCTTCCTGTACCATCCAAAATTTCAGAGTGATCCGAAGTTCTATTTTACTGTGATGACTCTTTGATGATCACTGAAGAGACAAAAGATTTTGTTGTTTGTAGATTTCTTGTTGTAGACTTCTTCTTCCAATGTATCTTTTTTGCCCTTTCTTAGATTGTAACCATAGCTCTGATACCATGTTGAAGAATCTAGGGCAATTAGGGTTAATGTGATTCTTCTTTACCATGATACTATTTGTGAGGTATTTTAACTTTTGCTTATTAGCAAAATATTCTCTTGATATCATTAGTGTGTGTATTTCTTACTTCATCAAACAGTTACCAAGATGCAAGAGACAAGAACACAAGATGTTGGCTTTCTACCAAGGCCAAAACCTCTCCCTCTTGTAGAGGAAGACCCACTCAAAATTCTTCTTATAGAGATTCCAATTGACGAATACCAAGACCCTTGACAAAGGTGTTTGAGTCAAGATTACCTCCAAGATACTTGTCACTATCCCCTACAGTCTTTGGCCTTCAAGTTACAGACTTCTATCTTCGCATTGTGTTGCTTCAAAACTCTTCCTTCGCATTGTTATATCACTATGTTACTTCAAACCTCGGTCTCCTTTTTCCTTCGTTGTCTAGGTACAGTCCTTGGCTTCTAGTATTCTCTTCTTCCTCGGCTTCTACAGTTCAACGATGAGAGTATCACTATACTGTTGTGACACTGTCTTATAGCAATCTTCAAACCTTCGCTGAGATGACAGAGATAGGACAAACTTCACCCGAAAACTTCTTAAGACATGTATCACCTTCTTGCTTCTTGTAATGTGTTCTTCCTTCTTCGTTGTATTGATCAGAGAACTCTGAGATTCCTTGATGATTGTGAGGTGAACTCACTCCATATATATAGTGACTAACAATATCATATTAGGCCAACATATGAATCTAGAACTAGGTCATCATTAACTTGAGCAAATCGTTGTCTACATTTTAGCCAACTGCAAGAGGGATAGTGACAATCGTTTTGGAGCATAGACCTTGATTTTGACTTCTAGAATATTTATAACAAGACAATAAATCCTAAAGGCATCAAGAAGAAGCCTTTGACCTATGGTAAACACATCTTGCTCATGAAACCCATGATGCAAGGAATAATAAATTCATTTGATTCTTTTTTACATAAAATTATAATTACAAGTCATAATGAAAACTGAACCTAGTTACATTTTCTTCAACACTATTGTGCTGCGCAAATACCTCAGAACATGCCTCGTTGTCCAATGCACTCTCATTGACTCAACCATAAACTGACTTAGAGTGTTGACTGCTAAGCAGATATCTAGCCTAGTGTTGACCAGGTGCATGAGAGACCCAATAAGTCGTCTATACAAGGTGTGGTCAACATCCTTGTCATTTGATGCATCTATCCTCCTCCTGTTGGTGATCATGGGCATAGACATGAGTCTACAATACTGCATTTGAATCTTTTCAGAATATCTATAACATATCTCCCTTCACCAAGGAAGACCTCCTCGTCCTTCTGCGACACTTCCAACCCTAGGAAATAGTGCATCAACGCCAAATCCTTCATGTCAAACTTTGTTGCTGTTAGGATATTCCGACACATAGGATATAGTTAAGTTCAACTTGGTCTAGTATAGAGTTAGGTTAGAGTTAGGTAAAGTGTGTTTCTTTACCGTTGTACATTTTGTAACTTACAATCCGACGGTCACGATATGTAGTGATCCGACGGTTGACTCTCACCTCGGTATTACCGACACTTGATCCGTGGCTTGACACCCGATTGGTCCATGAGTTCTATTTAAAGCGCATGGAGGGTCATTGTTCGGGTAATCCGTGCATGAGAGAAGCTTATGTAAATTTTCATTCTTTGATTAATAAATTGCCTGTAGTACCCACGTTGGGACAGGCCGTGGACTGTTTCCCTCCTTGCACTTTGAGGGTTTTAACCACGTCAAAAATACTGGTGTATTGATTTGAGATCTGGTTGTGAGCGGTGTCCTTTTGGTGTTCTTTCTGAGGAACTTACCCTGTAAATTCCTACATGGTATCAGAGCTATTTGAGGGTCGCGTCCGTTGGTGATCCAAATCTGAAGCCGGTAGAACTGCATGCGGCTGTCGTTTCCTAGATCTGCTGTTTCTGACTGCTTTCGGGCTGAGAGGACTGCTCTGTTGCGTTCGGAGCATCTGTTCCAGTGAGGAACCCCTTTCGTTTCACGCGAAAAGGTTTCTGGTAGCCCTAGCTGCGTCATTTCTCAAATCGGGAGGTATACAGTGTTTTTTTTTGCAGTTTACTGTTATTTTCTCTCTGCTTATTTCGGTCTCAGTTTATTTAGCCTTTTTTTTAACCGGGGCTATACCTTCCATTTCTGCGTATGCTCTTTGCCCTGCGACTCTGTGCGATCTAGGCAAATCAGAAACAGAAAGGAAGGATTTTTCTCGTGTGTATGCTCTTTTCCCTACACCTTAGTGTGATCTCGGAAAATCAGAAACATTGAGAAAAATATTTAGTTTTTCGGCTAAAGCTAACTTTGAGATTTTTTTTTTAAATTTCTAGTTTTTTGGCTAAAAACTTCGAGCCGCAAGGTTCGTTTTTCTTTTCATATTCGTGTTGGGTTTTGTGTTTTGTGTTTTGTAGGGAAAAAGAGCTTTCTCAAGGCAAGCACGCAAACCAAGCCCCCCCCCCCTCTCTCTCTCTCTCTCTCTCTCAAATTTTTTGTATAGATCAATTGGTTCAAAGCTATTTTAAGAGAGTAGAGGTCTTGGGTTCAAGTCTCCATTTTGTGGGGGCGGATTTTTTTTCATTCCCGCACATTCGCGCACTTTGCCAGCAACGTCAACAATTTGTTTTTCAAAAAGCCATAACTTCTTCATCCGGAAACCTTTTTCAGAGCCGTTTTTTTTAAAACCGCCTATTTTTTCGAGATCTATCCATTGGAACACTTACTTTCAGCATCTTCAGCTTCAGTTTTTTTTTAAATGGAAAGTCCATGCCAAGTCATTCTTGACAGCACTAACTACTTCCAATGGGTAGCCTACATGGAAGATTTACTTAGAAGTAAAGGTCTCTTCAGAATAGCCACAGACCAAGAGAAGAAACCAAAAGATGAAGACAAGGTTGCAAAATGAGAAAATAGACAAGATCAAGCACGTGGTTTGATAGGGATGTCTATTTCTTCTGATCTTAGATTCCACATTGCAGACCTTGAGACTCCTCATGAAGCATTAGAAAAACTCGCTAAAGTTTTTGGGATTAAAAATGAAATTAGAGCCCATCAACTTGAAAATGAGCTGCTTACTTTGGATCCTAATAATTTTTCTTGCATTGAAAATTTCTTGTCCAAATTCAAGACCCTTAGATATCTCTTGGAAGGTGTTAAAGTTAAGAAAGAAGATGGTAACCTTATTTATTCCATCCTTACTAAGTTGGGACCAGCCTACTCTGTATTTGTTTCCACTTTCCATTCTACAAGGGAAGCTTTCATTTGTCAACGAAAAGACTACAAGGTCCCTTCCTTTGACTCCTTTTGTGATTCCTTAATAAGAGAACAAGAAAAACTCTTACACCATGGTCTTCTTAATCTTGGAAACTCTTCCACGAAAGCGTTAGCCGCCCAGCAGCAACCAAATTCAAAGAATCCTAAGAAGTCATATCCTCAAAAGAATGGTCCTAAACCATCTCAGCCTCAAAATGAAAAGATCATTTCAGCAAAATGATAAGACCAATAAAAACAAATGGAAGAAGACTGATAGACATTGTAACTTTTGTAATCGAGATGGCCACTTAGAATCTAAATGCTTTAAGAAGATGGAAGCCTTGGAGCCGCAATGAAGAAACATAACATCCATGTGGAGCCTACTTCAACATCAACTTCCGGAATGGCACTTTCTGCATGTCATTGTCAATCATCTCAGTCTGGTTATGCATTAAATGTATCTTCTTCTTCTTCTCATTCTCATGAGTGGCTCATTGATTCTGGAGCCTCTTGTCACATGGCCAAAAACCAAGCCATGTTTTCTTCTTTAAATGATTGTAACACCAAAAATATATATGTTGGTGATGATAGATCTCTTAATGTTGTAGGGATTGTAACTGTTCATCTAGACAATGGTCAGTTTAATGATGTATTATGTGTTCCAACCTTATCCTGCAACCTTCTATCTGTCTATCAGATAACTCATTCATGTGAAGGTAAAATTGTTGAATTTTCACCTCATGATGTTGAAATCAAGGATCTAAAAGATCCTAAACAGATTCTAGCTACTGGTTTTGCTGATGATTCCAAAAGGTTGTATAAGTTTCACAGCTTTGGGTCATCAAATCTTCCCTCAGTATTTATTGCTCATAATGATGAAGTGAGCAAACTTTGGCATGTGCGATTTGGTCACTTAAACTATCGCTCCCTTCAGCATCTATGTAAAGAAAATATGGTGACAGGTCTTCCTATGGTATCTTGCAGAGATGGTGTTTGTTCCAGATGTGTACTCGGAAAACATCATCGGGACAGTTTTGACAAACGTGCCTCTTGGCACGCCTCAGCCCCTTTACAGCTTGTGCACAGTGATTTATGTGGTCCTCTTCCTGTTGCTTCATTCTCTGGCTGCAAGTACTTCTTAACTTTCATTGATGATTTCTCCAGACGCACTTGGGTATACTTCTTAAAACTCAAGAGCGAAGTATTTAACACCTTTTTGGCCTTCAAAGCCTTTGTTGAAAAACAATCTGGACATCAAATTCTTAAGCTAAGAACTGATAATGGTGGAGAATATGTTAAAAACACATTCATCAACTTTTGCACCGAAAATGGAATTCAAATGCAACATACTGTTCCATACACTCCACAACAAAATGGTGTAGCTGAAAGGAAAAATCGCACCTTAAAGGAAATGGCTAATTGTATGCTGCAATCTAAAGGACTCAGTCTTACTTTTTGGGCCGAAGCAATTAATTGTGCAAATTATATAATCAATCGCACTCCTACTAAGGTTCTAGAGAATATCACTCCAGAAGAAGCTTGGAGTTCCATTAAACCAGATGTAAGTCACTTTCGTGTGTTTGGAACTGAAGAATGGGCCCATATTCCAGATGAAAAGCATAAAGCTTTAGAACCTAAGACTGAGAAATGTACTTTTGTTGGATATTCTGAAGATGTAAAAGGTTATAGACTTATTCCATTTAAGTCCAAAAATGTTATCATTAGAAGAGATGTAAAGTTTGATGAAAATAAATCGGCCTGCGAGCCTAGTCCGGCGGATGTGCCACCTCTTCCTATCTCTTCTACTTTTGAAAACATTTCTTCTTCAGATGATGAAAGCGAGGATGATAATCCTCCCCCACCTTCTCAGGATCCTCAACTTCCACGATGGGTCCGTGCTACTCGGGATGCAGCAGGTGATCTTGCCGGTGATCCTACAGATCAGCGACGTACACGTTCTCAGTTTGAAAGAGCCTCTTCTTTACTGGCTCAAGCTCCAGTAAATCATGATCCTGACACTTTTGCAGAAGCTTCAGGCCATCCACATTGGGAAGCAGCTATGAATGAAGAATATCATTCATTGATGACAAATGATACATGGGATCTTGTTCCTCTACCAAAGGGACGCAAACTTGTTAAATGTAAATGGGTTTACAGAACCAAGTATGGACCAGATGGGAAAGTTGATAAACATAAAGCTCGTCTCGTTGCTAAGGGCTTTTCACAGGTTGAAGGCATTGACTACACTGAAACCTTCTCCCCTGTTGCCAAAATGAACTCTATCCACCTTGTTCTTTCCCTTGCTGCCTCTTTAAAATGGGAAGTCCATCAGATGGATGTTAAATCTGCCTTCTTGCATGGGGACTTGCAGGAAGAAATCTATATGGAACAACCCATTGGCTTCATACAAACAGACTCCAGCCTTGTTTGTCGACTTAAGAAATCCCTTTATGGCCTCAAGCAAGCTCCTCGGGCTTGGTATGCCAAAATGGATAGCTTTCTTTTAGAATCTGGCTTTTCTAGGTGTCATTCTGACAATACTGTCTACACCAAGAAAGTGGGCAACTCTCTTATCATCCTTGTTCTTTATGTGGATGATCTTATTCTTACTGGTAGTGATCCCAACCTTATAAACCATGTGAAGTCTAGCCTTAAAAAGAAATTTGAAATGACAGACTTAGGACACTTACACTATTTTCTCGGTCTTCAAGTTTTGCAATCCCAGGAGGGTATTTTCCTTTCCCAGTCCAAGTATGCTTGTGATATTCTTCGTCATTTTCACATGGAAGACTGTAAGCCAGCCCCTTCTCCCTTTCAGTCTGGAGTCAAACTTTCAGTCTCTTGTACTTCTCCTGAAGTTGATGCTACCTTATACCGTCAACTTCTCGGAAAACTCTTGTATTTAACCCATACTCGTCCTGATCTTTCCTTTGTTGTTGGCCTTGTTGCTCGTTTTATGCAAAACCCCCGTGAAAGTCATTGGAAAGCAGCTAAAAGAATACTTCGTTATGTTCGAGGTACAGTACAGTTTGGGATTCATTACAGTGCCAAAGCAGCTCCTCTGTTAGTTGGTTTCACTGATTCTGATTGGGCTGGTGACCCTGATGATCGGAAGTCTACTGCCGGTTATGTCTTCACTCTTGGTTCAGGACCTATTACATGGGCTTGTAAGAAACAGGCTGCCATTTCTCTTTCGTCAGCAGAACTCCATTTTCTCCTCATTGTAGCTGGAGAAATATTCTCTAACTCATGTCATATGAGCATACGCTCTAGTGTTTATATACTAGACTCCTTGTGAAGCTGAGCTAGTTAAGCAAGCAAATTCGTTCTCCAATCTAGAAGAAAAATTTCTAGCCTCTTGAATATTAAAATTGTCCATGGCCATACTGGAGGATTCTGGAAAAATTACTGTAGACATCCTGAGTATAATTGGTGTTGTTATGAAACCAGCTCAAGAAAAGATAGAAAAGATAGATCAACGCCTTAGAATTCAGCCTCTTCGAGGGGGCAACCTCCTTTACATTACATAAATGAACAATTCTTGGATAATACAAATGAAAATACCTCCTTTCTATATATAGGAGTCTAATGGGTCATAACATAATCAGAGTCGACATAACAATAATAATGTAAGAGCACAATAATAACAATAGTGGGCTTCTATGGGGCACAATAGTAACAATATGGGCACTACATGTGTACAACAATATAATAATTGGGTTATACTAATAACAATAAGGGGTTACACTAGTAGTATAGGGGCCTAACATGCCCCTCTCCTTCAAAAAGCATTGTCCTCAACGCTTGAGTAGTTCTTGATGCTTTTGTATAAAATTCTTGTCCTCCCATGTGGAATCTTCAGCGGGTAAGTTCTTCCACTTGATGAGATACTCTGAAATTGATCGATTTCGTAGTTGTTGGGTTCTTGTTTCTGTGATTGTTCCAGGTTCCAATATGATTTTTCCTTCCTCTTCAATTTTTGGCAATATCGTTTGAATTGGGATCTTTTGCAACTTTTGAATAAGTGGCCATACTTCTTCTTCCTTCTTCCATTCATCCCTTGCTTCGTTTATCCAATATGGTTGGATAATATAAATAGAACAAAACAATGCTTCCACATCCTCATCCTTGAAGAGTATTCCCATTCGGTAAGGTTGCCATTTTTTAAGTGCATGTAGTATTGCCAACATTTCCTTCTCATAAATAGCTTGCTTGAGACGTAGCAGTAAAAATACCCAATCACCTACATTAAAACATTTTTCACTACAATGTTTATCTACCTGTTGTTTCATTTGATTTTGCACCGAAGTGGTGTTATCCTTTAAAAGTTGGAGAACTTGTTGTTGATGCTCGATGTGATCTTTCACTGCTTGAACCTTTTTCTTCTTGATATGTCCTTCTATCTCTAGAGTTTGAGGAGTGGTAATTTCTTCCAATCCTTTACAATATATGGTCGGATTCATTTCTTGATGCTCGATGTGATCTTTCACTTCTTGAACATGTTTCTTCTTGATATGTCCTTCTATCTTGATAGTTTGAGAAGTGGTAATTTCGAACAATGAATTACAAGATATGGTTGGATTCATTTCTTCTTTCTCGATGTGATCTTTCACTTCTTGCACATTTTTCTTCTTGATATGTCCTTCTATCTTGAGAGTTTGAGGAGTGGTAATTCTTGCCAATGCTTTACAAGATATGGTTTGATTCATTTCTTCTTTCTCTGGGGTGGGGTCCTGGTGTATATCTTCTTCTTTTGATGTTTCTTGATCCTTTTCTTCCTCCTCTTCATATTCTATGTAAAATAATTTCTTCTCAGCACATTTATGACCTTTAGTGCATTTGTTATCACAATTGTAACAAAGCCCTTTTTCTCTTTTTTCTTCCAATTGTTGTGGTGTAACCCTTGTAGGTTGTGGAAGGCTAGGAGAAAGAACACTTCCATCTTTATAGTTGTGAGGGGTACGCTTCCTGGTTTCCATAATTTTTCTTTCCACTATGTCACAAAGCCCTTCTACTCTTTCCAATTGGTGTGGTGTTGCTCTAAAGAAGGTGTTGCTCTTTGTATCCTCATAATGTGCTATCATTTCCTCCGTGAAAATTAACCACGTAACGAGTTGTTTACGAGAACAAAGCCCTTCATACCATAAAAATTGATCTGGTTCTAAATATGAAGATGCAATACATACTTTTTGTAACAGTTGTACACCATGTAGATCAAAATATTGCTCCATCTGAAGTATCCAATTTACCGGATCCTTGCCATCAAACTTCCTCATCTTGCTTTTTCTTGATTTTAGGAGCTCGACCTTGAAACGACTATAACTCTGTACTTTCAGATCTTTAAGTTCTGAAATTGCGACCTGTAGTAGCCCTCTGTGTCCTCTTTCCAATGCCACCAGTCTGATCCAAATTGGATTCTCTAAGAAAGAGTTATGCACAATCTCCCAAGATGACCTGATTATAGACCTTTCCAGAAGAGCGAACTTGTATGAAGTGCCACGTGTCACTGTTTTGACCTTTGGATCTGAAAAAGATATACAAAAAACTACAGTCCGTCCTCTTTCTGTACCTTCTTACGAAATTTCAATCTGATCCTCAGAGAGAAAGTTATGACGATTTTCCCCAGGTCACCTGTTTTGAATGTAATTTAGGAGTCTGCAAAAAGACCAACTTCCTCAGATCATATCTCCGAAAATATCGTGCGAAAAGCTCTGAAATTCGGACCCAAGGTTCAGCGCGATTTCTTCTCAAATGGGTTTTTTTTGTGACTTTTGAAACGTCACAGAAAAAAGTTATAGCGAAAATGCCACGATGACTTGTTTGGAGCAGCGAAACCCTAAAATCAAAGCTCTGATACCAAATGTTATGAAACCAGCTCAAGAAAAGATAGAAAAAATAGATCAACACCTTAGAATTCAGCCTCTTCGAGGGGGCAACCTCCTTTACATTACATAAATGAACAATTCTTGGATAATACAAATGAAAAGACCTCCTTTCTATATATAGGAGTCTAAGGGGTCATAACATAATCAGAGTCGACATAACAATAATAATGTAAGGGCACAATAATAACAATAGTGGGCTTCTATGGGGCACAATAGTAACAATATGGGCACTACATGGGTACAACAATATAATAATTGGGTTATACTAATAACAATAAGGGGTTACACTAGTAGTATAGGGGCCTAACAGGTGTGTTATTTCTCTTCCAGTCGGCACCAATTCTGCTACTGCAAAAACCACTGCACCAAGACAAGAATATGCTCTGCAAAAATACTGTGTTGCTTGTTACCACTCAAACTAATGGGGGGCCTAAAAGGCAAGTCTAAAGGGACAATTGCAACGTCAAGGGCAACGGTGGAGACTTAGCCCACTGTCACCTCAGTTAAGAATCCCTACTTTTTACGGACGTTCACCGATGGGAGGAGAGCCGGTTTATAGAAAGTCACTTATGAAGGATAAATCAACAAATGGATATGAAGTGACCTCAATGATCCTTTCCCAAAAGAAAATTAAGAATGAAGCTTGCTTGCTCTTTAAGCAAGGTACGAGGCTTTCTAGGAGGAGGAGGTGAGGATCAAAGGGCTAGGTTAAGGGAATGTGACTTTTAAAGGAGTTTCCCAATCCTTAAAATCCTTGCAAAACTTGGATTCCCGAGTTGTCTTTAAAGTATTGTCTTTCATAAGAAATGGGACCACACTGGGCCAAGTGGACCCGGCCTAGGTTAAGGGTAGGGAGTTCAGTAACCAATGATGATCTTAACATAAACAAGGAAGCTAAGAGGATCAAAGAAAGAATTTCCACTTAAAGGTGCCAAAATGATCCTATGAGGTACTAGGCTAGGGGACCCTAGGGCAAAGTTCAATCTCAAGGCTAGGGCTTGGGATATGTCACAATAACACCATCAGAATTTCCTCAAATTTGGAGGAGACCTTGAGGACACACCAGCGCAAGAGAGGCCAGGAGATAGAACTTTTTCTATAGCTACTTTGTCAGGAAAATGATGGCCTAGGAGGTCCAGCATGGCTAGACCTAGAGAAAAGGAGAAAAGGTGAAGAAAAAATGGGTTTTTAAGGTGATCATCTTATGATGGATTAGTGCCTAATACCTTTGGGGATATGGAGTCCAAAAGAATGATGAGAATGGATCTTGTCTCTAGCTCAAGGAGGCTCTAAGGGCAACTTCTTCTAGCATTAGGGCAAAAGAGAGTGACCTTAAAGTGTTTATACTTCGTTTGCAAATCAAGATGGCTTATCAAGGTAACTTCGATCTCTAGGAAAATTCGTTCAACAAACATGGCCCATACATAGAGATATGCTATATAGAAATATAATTCCACAAGTAAGCAGTAAATGCATGCAGCAATTAGCCCTAAAATAGTGAACCAATGTATGTATCAAAGTAAAAGAAAATATCATCAAGTTTGTACTGACATGTAAGAGAATATATCCAACCATCAATACATTTGCCAATTAAAAAGCTACAAGATAAGAAAGTACAATCCAAACATCAAAATTCATCCATGCTCCAACTTCGTCCACCAAGAAGGAAATGTGAAAATCTCAATGGAGACATTGATCCAATCCAAGTGATGATACAAAATGAATTCATGTCACTCCTATTTATACACTTCTTAGGATTTTGAATTACCTAATTGGGCCTACATTATCCCCTAGAATAAAATAATGTGCAAAGTAACTAATGTTTGGTGACAAGCCCACCAAACAAGTTCATAAATAAAATAATAAGCCTATCAAGAGGTCAAATGATAAAACATGCATGTCGTTGCGCCATCCAAGAGGCCTGATTAAGTCCATAAGTGCCATAATGATGACTAGGACCCTCAAAATGGATGGACAAGGGGGTGGCCCCTTGTTCTCCAAACAATAAACCTATGGTGCTCCTAGTGGGTGTGGGGGCACACCAATAACCTCATGGGTCTCAGACTACGTCGAAGATGCATGTAGACCATCTGTAAGGGCTCAGATAATAGAATAAATGATGCCACATCAGTGTACAAGTCATGGGTCACCTGCCAAGTGTATGGTACA
The DNA here is from genome assembly GCA_031772625.1 of Pinus tabuliformis. Taxonomy (NCBI): domain Eukaryota; kingdom Viridiplantae; phylum Streptophyta; class Pinopsida; order Pinales; family Pinaceae; genus Pinus; species Pinus tabuliformis. Next base: position 2,023,388,381 of record CM062818.1, on the reverse strand, counting down.
ACTGTGGGGCCGGCTGGGCATGGTGTACCAGGTGCATATTCCTCGTCCAATAGGTGGATCTCGAGCAATCTCTGAACATCTCTACAGATCCATGGAGTGTCGTCTATTGTTGTGGATAACCATGGCTCTCTACACACACCCTGCATGTGTCAATGTAGCCCTCTGGAGAGTTAGGACCCCATATAGGGAGACCAAACTCAGAATGGACACCATCTACAACCCTGCATAAGACCCAATGCGTCCCCTAACCTTCCAATACAACAAGTCATTAAAGTAATCAGGTAAAAGAGCTTACAAACCATGTACAACAAGTGGACACTTCACAATGGCATGCCCTTCCATAGTGGGCTTTGGCACGTGCTTATGTCTCCAAGCTCCAAAGGGCTTAACCAAGTACCTTATTAGGTAGTTTCTACCTTTAGAGGGGATAGTATGTCCAAGGTACACCTTTCAAATGGTGGTGGCACATGACAAATAGGTGAATGGAATAGGAAATGAAACGTAGCAATCCTGGGCCACATATCGGGGTACAATGGTAGCTAGAAAGAAGGAAGCCCACACCTAGGTATATAATGTATAGGAAGGAGAAATTGTGGTACATGAGGTGCCCCGGCCTTGATTTTTCCACCCCTGCTTATATGCCTTTTTCGTTTTATTATTTTTCTTTGATTAACTGCTCGGGGCTCAAAGGATAAGAGCATGATGTGTAAGATATGGCAGTCAATACTCCCTTTAAGGTAGGGCGGTTCATTGCACACCAGGGGTTGGGCCAATGATGAGTTCCTGAATGATAAATGACGCCAATCTGTGGCCTATGCAACTAGGGTGATGGCGATGGGTATAGGGTAGAGCTCATGTATTGCTTTTTTCCCACATGCTAAATATATTTGTCTCGTCCATCTTTCGCCTAAGATAAGGATCCACGAAAGGCGGTTAGTCCATGTCACGAAACACACGGGGAGCATTGGTTTATCCAATGTCAACAATCTCCCCCCCCCCAACACGAGACGGATGTGTAGCGAACTTGTGACCTATGCTCTGATACCACTTGTTTTCTTCATTTTGTGCACACAAGGCTAGTTCACATTTATTTGTAGTAGATTTCTTTCTTCTCCAACCTTTCTCTTTTAGCATAAGTGGGCAGTTTTGCGCTTCATGACCTAGATTATTACATTTGGAGCATTCTAGACTATATTTTGACAAAGGATCAAATGAATTATAGATCTTGATTTGACATTGTTTCCTTGAATCAGCCAACTTATTTTGATAATTGGTCCCAAATGAATTATAGATCTAGATTTGCCATTGTTTCCTTGAATCAGCCAACTTATTTTGATAATTGGTCCCATATCTTCTTGAACTATTATCTTTGTAAGCCTTACAATGCTTAGCTTGGTGACCAAAATTCTTACAATAGAAACAAATGCCAAGAAAGATAGTTTGATACCTGTTTGGGTAGCTTTGGCTTGATGTAACATTCTTTTCTGGAGAAGACTTATTTTCATCCTTTGGAGTGTTGTAAAGGGATCTTTGTCCTGGATTAAACAACTTCTCTTTTTTTGGATAATTGCAAAGGACGTCAGCATAGCTTTTTGGAATCTCTTCATTAGTATTCTCTTTTAAACTTGATGATTCACCTTTGAAGCCAAGCCCAATTTTGTCATGTTGAGTTCTTTGAGTATTAAGGATGATGTCAAGAGTTTGAGAGCCTTGCAAACTTTTATTGACTTGATTTAATTCCCTTTTTAGAGAGGCAACTTCAGCTTCTAGTTTCTCACACATTTCTTCCTTTTCTTTTAGTTTGTTGTTCAAGGTTTCTTCTATCCGTTTTGCTTCATTTTCAGTTTTGAGGGAAATAATATTCCTTTTTAGTTTTTCATTTTCTTCAAAAGCACTAATCAACAATTCATCCACATTTCCTTCTTCTTCTCCTTCAGATTCATTGTCATTTGTGAATGCTATGAATAATACTTCACTACTTCCAGCATAGTCATCTCCTTCATATTGAAGTTTCTAAGTTTACTTAATTTAGAAACCCTTCATGCACTTTTCCTGATTTATTCCTACCTACTTGTTAATTTTTTTTTAACAAGTTATTTACAAAGTAAATATTGAAAATAAACACCAGTGCATGCTCAACATATTACAAATCAGCAACTAAAAGAAACAAGAACAAACACACCACATGACACCATTATTTTTGGACAAATGTCCCCGGAAAAACCCAAAGCGGGAAAACCAACGCAACTATCTGAGGGTTTTCTTATTAAGCAATATCAAAGTACAATGTGGGTGCCGAAACTAGCCTAACCAACAGAGAATTTCCTTAGAAACTATACCTCATAGTTTGAGAGAAATCTCGTGGCTGAAACCCTGGAAAATCCTTTCGGCATCTCCCTAGCACAAAACTGCTCTGCAACCCCAGCATCTACACAAACTGGACTGCGTCAACCCCTCTTTCTCTCACGCTGGCCTTGCGTCAGCCCCTCTCTGTCTCACGTTGGCCCTGTGTCAGCGTTTCTAGGCCTACGTCAGCCCCAGGAGGCCCTGTGTCAGCTCTGGGAGCCTCTGCGTCAGTTGCGCTAGCCCCTCTAGTGCATTGCGCAGCACTTGGCCGCCTCTGCATGGCCCTGCGTGAGCCCTTGCTGACACTGCGTCACCTTCCTTGGCTGCTACGCTACTCTCCCAGCACAATCTCTGCCTTCTCTGTTCCTTTGTACTCAATACCCCTCAGCTACTCTCCCGATCACTGATTCTATCTCTCTTACCAAACCCCGCTCTAGAGAATAGAATGACTGATCATCTAGTGTAATCTCCAAGTGACCCTCAAGCCTCCTCTTATACTTTTCCTGTTGACGATTCAAAAACCGAGATTAAGTCTCTAATAAATGGCTAAGATTAGATCTTACTTGATCCATGTCTTTTGGACCACTCTAACACAAGTTCATATTAATACTCATTAATATTACATTTTACTCCATTAAAAATATTAATTATTTTAATATCTTCTGATCTGTTTAGAATCTGCCTAAACCCTTTCTGGGTATTGGAGACCTCATGTGCCCCAACCTCTCCACAAAATTTCGTGGCTAAAGCACATCCGATGCTACCCCAAATCAACACTCCCTTTTAGCGAGGACTGTGCTCTAGCAATACTCCTCACTGAGTATTACACTGATCATCGGGCATCGGTACCTATGTTGATGCTAGGCCTTCCTACACAACATCCTCTGCACTGTTGTATCTTGTACTGTTGCCCATGGTTCTGCCACTGCCACTGCTGATCTGTACAACAGCTCCCTCTACATTTGTGTTGTTGCTGGTCCTTTCTCCCAGCACTGCATCCGCACTGCACCTCCTCTCATCATGTTGCATCGTGCTGCCCACTGTTGCACCACAACTCAATTACTGAGAAGTAAGTAACTGATCTCCCAACTGACCTCCCTGTTGGGCTAGAAACACCCACTGATGCTGAAGCTCCCTCTGTTGTTGACAAGTGCTCCCTCTCTCTGACCTTTGCGTTGCTGCAACAACTCCCTACATCTCGCACCATTGCAGACCTCGTTGTGCCTTCCTGTACTGGTGCAATACTCCTGTGACTCTCGCACAGCTGCAGTCTGCTAGCTCTGCACCATCTTGGGACTCCTGCACTGTAGCTCTCTTTGCCGCTCCATCCGCATCCGTCTCTACCCACACAGCCAATCCTGCTACTCCTCGTCAGGGCTCCCATAGCAAGGTCTAATTCAAGAAGCTTGGTACCTTGAGGATCCTGCACCTCATCGCCTGTAATCCACCTGACTACAGCTCGATGTCTCCCCACTTCCGCTCGAGTGGCGTGTGTGCACTCATGACACAGTTATCGTTTGTCAAAACTTCCTTTTCTGTCATTGTTGGCGCTGCCTTAGTCTCGGAAGACTCTCCCTTATTCTTCTTCCTTGGGCACTGGGTCGCATAATGACCCATCTCCCCACAGTGGAAGCACTTGATCTTGGAAAGATCTTTCTTCTTCCACTTCTCTTGCTTTCCCTTAGATTCCAGGGCCACATCCTCCTCCTCTTGTTGAACTTTGATTCCTTTGCTGCTACTACCTGTCTTCGACTACTGTCTAATCTCTTCCTGGCGAAGAGCTGCCCACATCTCGTCCCAAGGTAGGAGAGTCCCTCTGCCTAGGATGCTCTAGACAAACCCTTCCCACTCTTCTGAGACAGCATTCAAGGTTGTCCTCACCATAAGCTCATGATCCAGTGTCGCTACTCTAGCAGTCAACTGATCTCGAATCTCATTCAGTCCTCCGACGAAGGAGTCAATCGTTTGACCCTTCTTCATCTAATACGACCTCATCTGGTTCTCGAGCAGCATTCTTCTCTACACTGAAGTATGTTGGTACAGGTTCTTGAGAGCCTCCCACATCTCAACTATCGTTTCCTTCTCGGCTATATGTGGTACCACATGATCCTTGACCTTGTCAAGGATAATGCACTTGGCCCTCGCCATCGCCTCCTCGTACTTGTCATTATCATTGGGGTCGATTCGGATAGCTATAACCTTCAAGGCGAAGTTCTTGACACGATCCCTGTCAAGCACTGATAAGATTTTGGCCTTCCAAACTGCGAAGTTCGATGCTCCGTACAGTCTATCATGGTCTCTTACCCCATGTAGTGCCATGATGCTCCTCTACTTCCCTCCTGGAAGTTCTCAGTTCGACTTCTCTGAGTCTCTACTTCACGTCTGGAAGTTCTCTTCTGACTCCCTCTGAGTCCTGATTTCCCTCCTGGAAATACTTCTATTGCTTGTCGAGATGCCCCCTACTCTGATCGTCTTGTCCAACTGTACTGCTAATCCAGGTTTCTCGGCTAGAAACCCTCGGTAACAACTCCTCTAGCCCTGCTCTGTCAGGCACTGTTCTGACTACAGTACCTCACCAGCTCCACTCTACAATATTCCTACAGCCTTCTAGTCCCCAGCAACTGCCTCTCTGTGAACTGCGTCAGCCCTTCTCTGTCGCACGCTGGCTTTGCGTCACCATGGATGGGTTTGCGTTAACCCTGGGATGCCCTGCGTCAGCCCTCTGGCCCCCTGCATCAGCAAGGATGGCCTCTCTGAGGCTCTACGCAATTTCGGCTTCTTCTGCGTGGCTCTGGCTGTCTCTGCGTCACACTTCCTTGGCTTCTGCGCTGCTAGAAACAGCTTCTGTCACCTCGGGACAGCTCTGCTGTTATTGCTTCGCTCGGCTGATATCTCTTAGTCCTCCTGTGATCTGCAATCACCCTTTGATACCATGTTGAAGTTTCTAAGTTTACTTAATTTAGAAACCCTTCATGCATGTTTCCTGATTTATTCTTACCTACTTGTTAATTTTCATTTAACAAGTTATTTACAAAGTAAATACTGAAAATAAACACCAGTGCATGCTCAACATATTACAGATCAGCAACTAAAAGAAACAAGAACAAACACACCACATGACACCATTATTTTTGGACCAATGTCTCCGAAAAAACCCAATGCGGGAAAACCGGTGCAGCTATCTGAGGGTTTTCTTATTAAGCAATATCAGAGTACAATCTGGGTGCCGAAACTGGCCTACCCCACAAAGAAATTCCTTAGCATCTATACCTCACAGTTTGAGAGAAATCTCCTGGCTGAAACCCCGGAAAATCCTTCTAGCAGCTCCCTAGCACAAAACTGCTCTGCAACCCCAGCGTTTGCCCAAACTAGACTGCGTCAACCCCTCTTTGTCTCACGTTGGCCCTGTGTCAGCCCCAGGAGGCCCTGCGTCAGCTCTGGGAGGCCCTGCATCAGCTGCGCTAGCCCCTCTGGTGCTCTGCGCAACACTTGGCTGCCTTTGTGTGGCCCTATGTGAGCCCTTGCTCGCTCTACGTCACCCTCCTTGGCTATTGCGCTGCTCTCCTGGCACAATCTTTGCCTTCTCTGTTCCTCTGTACTCAATGCCCCTCAACTACTCTCCCGATCAATGATTCTATCTCTCTTATCAAACCCCACTCTAGAGAATAGAATCACTGATCATCTGGTGTAATCTCCAAGTGACCCTCAAGCCTCCTCTTATACTTTTCATGATGACGATTCAACGGCCAATATTAAGTCCCTAATCAATGGCTAAGATTAGATCTAGCTTGATCCATGTCTTTTGGACCACTCTAACACAGATTCATATTAATACTCCTTAATATTTTATTTTCCCTAAGTTTAAACTTAGGGACTCCATTAAAAATATTAATTATTTTAATATCTCCTAATCTGTTTAGAATCTGCCCAAACCATTTTTGGGTATTGGAGATCTCATGTGGCCCAACCTCCCCACCAAATTTCGTGGCTAGAGCACATCCAATGCTACCCCAAATCAACACTTCATCAGAATCATCATTCTCTTTTTTGAGAAGGAAAGTCCTTTTGGTTGAACTTTTCTTGTTTATCTTAAATTCATCTTCATCAAAATCATCTTGCTTGGAGAAGAAATTATTTTTGTTTGGTCCCTTCTTTTTGAATACTTTTGTTGCCACCTAATCATAGGGACTGGGTGAACAACTATAATTAGTGTAAATAAATAATAGAGGAAATGGACAGTCATCGGGAGATGAATTGAACAGTCACTCCCTCTTGTATATAATAATGAACAACCTAAATGAATAATATAATTTCATTTGAGGAGTTATCTCCTAGACTGACATGGTATCGGAGTCAGCCCCATTTTTGGCTTCCCTCTCTGCCTTGTAACTCCCAGTGTGTCATATCTGCCATTATTCTATCTGTCCTCTTACTTCTCTGAGTTGAATTAATTGGATGTTATATATTTATGGTTAAAGCACTCTGACAGCCACCTCCCACCGCGCATACCACTCCGCTAGCTATAAGTTGGCAATGTTATATTCATTAAGGCTAAATATTATTATATACAAGGGGAGTGACTGTTCGGTTCATCTCCCGACTCTCTATCTTCTCTATTATGTATTTACATTAATTACAGTTGTTCACCCAATCCTTTTGATTAGGTGTCAACATGCCCCCCTTAATTTTAAGGGTTGTTGGTGAGTCTAAGCATCGTTCTGAATCTTTCAAGCTTTTCTCTTCCAAGTGCTTTGGTGAAGATGTCCGCAATTTGCTCATTAGTGAAACAATGGCGGAGATGGATTGTTTTGGCCTCAACATGATGTTGAATCAGATGATATTTAGTATTGATGTGCTTTGTTCGATCATGGAACTTTGGGTTCTTGGCCAACTTTATTGCAGATGTATTGTCAATCATGAATGGAGTTGATTGCACTTGTTTTACCTGCAAATCTTCAAGAATTTTCCAGAGCCACACAATTTCTTTTGCTGCCTCAGCTGCTGCCACATATTCTGCCTCTGTTGTAGAATCTGCAAGAACTAATTGTTTGCGTGATCTCCAGGAGACAGCTCCTGATCCAAGACTCATAGCATAACCCGAAGTGGATACCCCAGTTTCTTTGTTTCCATCGAAGTCTGAATCAGAGTATCCAATCAAGGTGAAGTCGTCCACCTGTGTATACTTGATTCCAAAGTCTTGAGTTCCCTTCAAGTATTTTAGAACTCCTTTTGCAGCAGACCAATGTCCCTCACAAGGCTTTTGCATAAATCTGGAAAGGATTCCAACAACAAAAGAAATGTCTGGTCTGGTAGTTGTCAGGTAGTTGAGACTTCCTACAAGCTGTCTATACTTTGTTGCATCCTCAAATTCTTTTCCTTCATTTGATGTGAGCTTTAAGTTTTGTTCCATTGGAGTAGTCAGAGGATTGCATTCAATCATACCAAATCTGTTCAACAGATCTCCAATGTATTTCTTTTGAGAAAGGAATATGGACTTTGAATGTCGAGTTACTTCAATACCATGATAGTAATGAACAAGGCCCAAATCAGTCATTTCAAAACCTTTCTTCAATTCCTTCTTTATGTATGCAATGTAGCTTTTATTGTTCCCTATTATCAAAAGATCGTCTACATATACTACAAGATATAAAACTGTTTTGCCAACTTTCTTGACAAACTGAGTTGCATCATCAAGATCATAATGTTTGAAATTGAGTTTCAGAAGATGCTCCATCAATTTTTCATACCAGGCTCGTGGTGCTTGTTTGAGGCCATACAAGGATTTCACAAGTTTGCATACTTTATCTTCATGTCCTTTCATAGCAAAACCTTCAGGCTGGGGCATAAAAACATTTTTTTTAAATCTCCATTCAAGAAAGCGGTTTTTACATCCATTTGATGGACTTTCCAACCATCCTGAGTTGCTAGGGCAAAGAGTGTTCGGATGGTAGCCCATTTTGCTGTGGGGGCAAAAGTCTCCACATAATCGACCCCTTCCTTCTGTGCATAACCTTTTGCCACAAATCTGGCTTTGTGCTTGTCAAGTGAGCCATCAGCTTTATACTTGTTCTTGTAGACCCACTTGCAGCCAATTGATTTGTTTCCCAATAGAGGATCAACCAGCTTCCAAGTGCCATTCTTTATCAGGGCATCATACTCCTTTTGCATTGCTTCTTTCCATTCATCATGAGAAGCATCTTCTTTGAAGGAAGTTGGTTCAAAATCTGTAGACAAATTTAATTCACAATCATAAGAAACATCCATATCAACAAGTGAATCAGAGTCCTCCACATTACCTCCATTTTTCTGATTTGAATTTCTAGTTCTTATTTTTCCAACCTCATCAGGATGAACACTTTCAAGTGTCTTTGTTAGCCACTTTGGGGGACCTTTCTCAGATGGTCCAGGCTGCTCTGTTAACTGAGTTGGGACTGAATCAAGATTGAGTCTCCCAATTCTGTCAATCACATCACTCAAAGTATCATCTATTGTTAGAGATTCATGCAGGGGAGAGAGTGCTTCTGAAGAAGATTCTACAGGTTGATCTAATATAGGAATCCCCCCTTCAAGATGTGAAATCTGATTATCAAATTCTTGAAATGATTTTGCAGTTGTGAATCTATCCAAGCGATCAAGTTGTCTTTCAACAACATTGTCTGTTTGGATGATTCAAGAAAGATTACATCTCTAGAGACAACAAACTTTTTGTTGACTCCATCATAGAGACGGTATGCTTTGGAGGTGTTTGAATAGCCCAGGAAGATACACTTACGACTTCTTGCACCAAGTTTGTTTCTATGTACTTTTGGTATTAAGGCATAACATGTGCAACCAAAGACCCTGAGATGCTTTACCGAAGGAATGTGCCCATTTGGTATTAAGGCATAACATGTGGAACCAAAGACCCTGAGATGTTTTACCGAAGGAATGTGCCCATACCACATTTCATAAGGAGTCTTGTTTCTAATAGCATTAGATAGACATCTATTATTTACATATACAACACATAGAACAGCGTCAGCCCAAAACATTACTTTTACATTTTTTAAGAAGAGCATGAAGCGTACCATATTTAAGATTGTCCTATTCATTCTTTCAGCTACTCCATTATGTTGGGGATTATAAGGCACAGTTGTTTGATGTTTGATCCCATGTTGGCGAAGATAGTTTTCAAATTCATTTGAAGTGTATTCACTTCCATTATCAGTGCGAATAGAGCCAATAGGAGATTGTGCATCATTTTCAATCCATGCATGAAAGTCCTTAAATGTTTGAAAAGCATTAGATTTGTTCTTCAATAAATATACACAAACACATTCTGGTGTAGTCATCAATAAATGTCATCATATATTTATTTCCATTTGCAGAAGAGACAGGTATTGGACCACATAAATCTAAATGAATGAGTTCAAGTTTTCTATGTGCTGTGGAATGTGAATCATGAAAGGGTTGTTTGCTATGCTTTCCTAGAATACAAGCATCACATTGCTTAAGCTTCCTAAGAATTGTAGGCAATCCAGCAACACCATTTTTCTTTAATAAGCGAAGGTTGTCATAGTTCAAATGTCCAAATCTAGCATGCCATAATAGACTTGATGGAAGTGTACCTTCTTCATAATTAGAATTGTATGAGAAATGTTGTGCACGAGCAGAGGTACCTTGCAGCTTGAGAAGCCTTTCTTCTTCAATCCTTGTCATGACAAGTGAGTGATCAGATGCTTTTTTTACCTCAAGCTTGCCATCAAACATATGAATGGAGTGGCCTTGCTGTCTGATATGGACCAAGGACAGCAAGTTTCTCCTCAACTGAGGGAGATATAGAACATGATGCAGAAGAAAGTCTAGAAGACCAGGCAATTTAAGCCTGATTATGCCAAGCCCTGATGGCTTGAGTTTTGATTGGTCTACAAAGTAAACTGCTCCATCAACATTGTCAGTGAATTCTTCAAAAAAATCTTTTCTACGAGTCATGTGGCAAGTTGCTCCAGAGTCAAGCAACCAATCATTTTTTCAAGAAGCAAGTGAAGAATTAAATAAGTCTTCATTTACTCCAATATTACATTGTGCCACAACATAATGAGTTGATTCAGGTGCTTTACCTTTGTCTGTGTCATTAGTTTTACCTTTGGGTTGGTTTCTTTGCTGCTCAATTTTATCCCAAGGTATCTTGCATGTGGAGGCATCATGTGATCCATTTCTTTTACAGCGTATGCAGTGCAAATCTGACTTTTCTCCTTGAGAGTGTATGCCCCTCCTACCTCTGAAATATCTTCCTCTGCCTCTTCGACCACCTCTTCCTCTGGAAGAGTCTTGGGAAAGACTCTTTTCTTTATGAGCAAGGCACACAGCCTCTTCAGAAGATTCAGGGGCTGTTTTCTTTCCAAAAGCTTTCTCTCTTTCAGCAAATTTCTTTATAAGATAGTCAAAGGTAATATCTTTGAGATTTCCATTTGCTTGCAATGACTCAAGATAGTTAGAGTAAGTAGGATAAAGTGGCACACAGCCTCTTCAGAAGATTCAGGGGCTGTTTTCTTTCCAAAAGCTTTCTCTCTTTCAGAAAATTTCTTTATAAGATAGTCAAAGGTAATATCTTTGAGATTTCCATTTGCTTGCAATGACTCAAGATAGTTAGAGTAAGTAGGATAAATTGCCTTGAGAAAAGCAATCAGAGGGATATCCATTTCAACATTAGTGACTTTGATATCATGCATTATTGATTTTACTTCGGATGCCAAAGCAAGAGGATCATTATTTTGTAATTCAAGGGTGAATAGTTTAATCATGAGTTGAACAATTTCAAGTGCAAAGTGTGAGTCAAACAGTTCCTTCAGCTTTTGTAATGCTTCAAATGCAGTTGAAAATGGTTTGATGTGTCGACTCACCTCTTCACTTACAAATGCAGCAATCAATGCATATGCTTTGTTGTTTTTATTCTCCCAAATGGCAAGCTCTTTGTTAGAGGTACGCTGAACTGGGTCTTTGTCTCCTTCTCCAACACACACTCCTTTCCACAGCTCATTAAAAATAAGAGTTTGTTGGAGTTTCCTCAACCATTCAGGATAATTCTCTTTTCTGGTGAGAGTTATTCCCACAATAGATATGATTGAATGCATATCGAACAACATAATACTTTCAGCGTTCAACGTTCACCCGAATACCGGAGTCAGAGTCTGACTGTAACTGTCTATGGCAGAAATGAACAGTGGATGATGAGCGGAAGATGAGCGGAGAAATAATGCGGAGGAGGATCGTTGATGGTAGAAGATCAACGATTATCGGAGGCGAAGAAGTCCAACCGTTAACGGTTATCGGAGGCAAAGAAGTCCAACCGTTAACGGTTATCAGAGGGCGGTTTTAAGGCGATGAGCAGAATATCGGACGGACACAAGGCAGTAAGTGGTTTAGAGAAGGGAGCGCCCGATTCCATAGAGCGACAGACACGTGGCTCTAAGGAGAGAGAAGAAACCGCTTCTATCGGACGGGAAAAGGTCGAGCATGTTGGCCGCGCGATATTGATGTGGGCCATTAGATCTGAGGTCAAGAGATCTACGGTCGAGGTTGATCGGGAGGAGAAAGGTGCACATATTGGGCGGGTAATCGTCGTGCAACTTATGTGCCCGATATCATCGTCAGTCGTTGGATCTGAGGGTGGAGATCAACGGTCGAGAATGAGCCCGTAAAACCTCGGGAACTGTGTCCGAGTGGGGTCCGGTAAGTGCGTCAAGCGATAGGAAAAACGATGAATCAGTGAATATATCAAACGATGGTGAAATACGGTGAATATGGTAAATATATATAAACAATTACATGTTGTTCTTCAAACGAAAGGGCAGCAACAGAGAAAAATCAAGCTATTACAGCACTATTCAACACAGCAGCAACGTATTAGAATTCAAACGATGAGCATTCGCAGAGATCTAACAAAGATGTCAACCTGCAAGAGATGCAAAACAGAGAGTGAAGGAGTTAAAAATTTAAAAGGAAGGCCAAAAATGGTGCCTTCTCTGATACCATGTCAAGCCAAGTTATAACTCCTTAAAACAAAACACTATTATATTCATTAAGGCTAAACATTATTATATACAAGAGGGAGTGATTGTTCGGTTCATCTCCCGACTCTCTATCTTTTCTATTATTTATTTACATTAATTACAGGTTTTCACCCAATCCTTCTGATTAGGTGTCAACATTCCCTACATATTCCCTCCTCCATATATACACTGGCCTGACTATCATAATCATTTCAACTTGTTGTGGTATAAACGCTCCATATATACGTTGGCCTAATGTTTCTTATGATTGATATGAATGTTTCATGTATACGTTGTCCCAACGCTCCTCCATAATCATTTCATGTATACGCTATCCCATATACCACACTGTTTGGCCCAGCTTGGTTGCAATCGCCTGGAATTGCTTGTGACCCGAATTGAAAGCCCGCTTCACCCATTTTCTGGATGCTTCTGGATCAGCCAGCGATTCCTTAGAAAAGCAACTCACCATTGAAGAAGTTGGCAAAGACTTGGATAGTTGCAGACTTTGCAACAGACAATTATCCCACGAGGATGATGATAAATTACAATGTGTGATTTACATAATCGAAATTGCAATGACCCTATAGCATCCCTTGTTGTTATGATGATGATGTCCGCGCAAGAAATAGTATAATAGCATTTCGTATAGCGAAATAATGCAGCGCTGAAAGATTTTCCCTGTTTTATATATTACTAAGTGGAATGGGTACTATTATGTACCACTTATTGGGTTTTGCGAGCATGTCCATACCTCTGTTATATACATTAAAATTGTAGTTTTTTCTATAAGCAGAAGTGCAATTTCTTATAGCGTATTCGCAGCATAAGTATATTATTTTTTTTTAATGCACTCATTAATATCTATTGTGGGAGTGGTCCTCAATAGGAAGGAAAATTATCCTGAGTGGTCTCAGAAAATCAAAAACACTCTCAATTTTAATGAGCTGTGGAAAGGAGTGTGTGTTGGAAACAGAGATAAAGGGCCAAAAAGTGTACCTCAAACAAGGAATTTGTCATTTGGGAAAACAAGAACAGCAAGGCTTATGCATTAATTGCAGCATCAGTAAATGAAGAGGTGAGTCTCCATATTTCGCCAGTTTCAAATGCTTTCGAAGCCTTACAAAAACTGAAAAGACTCTGACTCACACTCTGCACTTGAAGTTGTTCAACTCATGATTAAATTGTTCACCTTTGAATTACAAAATGATGATCCTCTTGCTCTTGCATCAGAAGTAAAATCTATTATGCATAATATCAAAGTCACTAATATGAAGTTGCTCAACTCATGATATGAAGTTGTTCAACTCATGATTAAATTGTTCACCCTTGAACTACAAAATGATGATCCTCTTGCTCTTGCATCAAAAGTAAAATCTATTATGCATGATATCAAAGTCACTAATGTTGAACTGGACATTCCTATGATAGCTTTTCTCAAGCCACTTTATCCCACTTACTCAAATTATCTTGAGTCATTGCAAGGAAATGAAAACCTCAAAGATATTACCATTTACTCCCTTGTGAAAAAATTTGTTGAAAGAGAGAAAGCTTTTGGAAAGAAGATAGCTCCTCAGTCTTCTGAAGAGGTTGTGTGCCTTGCACATAGAGAAAAGAATCTTGCTCAAGATTCTTCCAAAGGAAGAGGTGGTTGAAGAGGAAGAGGAAGAAATTTCATAGGCAGGGGGCGCAGACCCTTCAAGGAGAAAAGTCAAATTTGCACTGCATACGCTGCAAAAGAGATGGATCACATCATGCATCCACATGCAAGTTGCCTTGGGACAGAATTGAACAGGAAAGAAACCAACCCAAAGGTAAAACTAGTGACAAAGAGAAAGGTAAAGCACCTAAATCCACTCACTATGTCGTGGTACACTATAATATTGGAGTAAATGAAGACTTATTTAATGCTTCACTTGCTTCTTGAAAAAATGATTGGTTGCTTGATTCCGGGGCAACCAGCCACATGACTTTTAGAAAAGATTTTTCTGAAGAATTTACTGACAATGTTGATGGAGCAATATACTCTGCAAACAAATCAAAACTCAAGCCATCAGGGCTTGGCACAATCAGGCTTAAATTGCCTGGTCTTCCAGACTTTCTTATGCATCATGTTTTATATCTCCCACAGCTAAGGAGAAACTTGTTGTCCTTGGTCCACATCCGCAAGCAATGACACTCCATTCATATGTTTGATGGCAAACTTGAGGTGAGAAAAGAATTAGACCACTCACTTGTCATGACGGGGATAGAAGAAGAAAGGCTTCTCAAGCTGCAGGGTACCTCTGCTCGTTCACAAAATTTCTCATACAATTCTCATTATGAAGAAGGTACGTTTCCATCAAGTTTATTATGGCATGCTAGACTTGGACACTTGAACTATGACAACCTTTGCTTGTTGAAGAAAAATGGTGTTACTAGTTTGCCTATAATTCCTAGGAAACTTAAGCAATGTGATGCTTGCATTCTAGGAAAGCATAGCAAACAGTCTTTCCATGATTCACATTCCAGAGCACATAGAAAACTTGAACTCATTCATTCAGATTTATGTGATCCAATGCCTGTTCCTTCTGCAAATGGAAATAAATATATGATGACATTTATTGATGACTACACCAGAATGTGTTGGGTTTACTTATTGAAGAACAAATCTGATGCTTTTCAAACATTCAAGAACTTTCATACATGGATTGAAAATGATGCACAATCTCACATTGGCTCTATTCGCACTGATAATGAAAAAGAATACACTTCAAATGAATTTGAAAACTACCTTCGCCAACATGGGATCAAACATCAAACAATTGTGCCTTATAATCCCCAACAAAACGGAGTAGCTGAAAGAATGAATAGGGCAATCTTAAATATGGCGCGCTCCATGATGTTTTTCAAAGACGTAAAATTGATGTTTTGGGATGATGCAATTCTATGTGATGTATATGTAAAGAATAGATGTCCATCTAATGCTATTAGAAACAAGACTCCTTATGAAATGTGGTACGGGCACATTCCTTCGGTAAAGCATCTGAGGGTCTTTGGTTCCACATGTTATGCCTTGATACCAAAGGTACATAGAAACAAACTTGGTGCAAAAAGTCGTAAGTGTATCTTCCTGGGGTATTCAAACACCTCTAAAGCATACCGTCTCTATGATGAAGTCAATAAAAAGTTTGTTGTATCTAGAGATGTAATCTTTCTTGAATCATCCAAAAATGATAATGTTGTTGAGTGGCGACTTGATCGCTTGGATAGATTCGCAAATGCAAAATCATTTCAAAAATTTGATTATCAGATTCCACATCTTGAAGGGGGGATTCATATACTAGATCAACCTGTGGAATCTTCTTCTGAAGCACTCCCTCCCCCGCATGAAACTCCAACAACGGATAATACTTGAGTGATATGATTGACAGAGTTGGTAGACTCAATCTTGATTCAGTCCCAACTCAATCAACGGAGCAGCCTGGAGCATCTCAGAAAGGTCCCCCAAAGTCGCTGACAAAGACACTTGAAGGTGTTCATCCTGATGAGGTTGGAAAGACAAGAACTAGAAATTCAACCCGACAAAATGGAGGTGATGTAGATGACTCTGATTCACTTGTTGATATGGATGTTTCTTATGATTGTGAATTGAATTTGTCTACAGATTTTGAACCAACTTCCTTCAAAGAAGTTGCTTCTCATGATGAATGGAAAGAAGCAATGCAAAAGGAGTATGATGCCTTGATAAAGAATGGGACTTGGAAGTTGGTTGATCCTCCATTGGAAACTAAACCAATTGGCTGCAAGTGAGTCTACAAGAACAAGTATAAAGTTGATGGCTCACTTGACAAGCACAAATCCAGGCTTGTGGCAAAAGGTTTTGCACAGAAGGAAGGGGTCGATTATGAGGAGACTTTTGCCCCCACAGCAAAATGGGCTACCATGCGGACACTCTTTGCCCTAGCAACTCAAAACGGTTGGAAAACCATCAAATGGATGTAAAAACTGCTTTCTTGAATGAAGATCTAGAAGATAATGTTTTTATGTCCCGGCCTGAAGGATTTGTTGTAAAAGGACATGAACGTAAAGTATGCAAACTTGTGAAATCCTTGTATGGCCTCAAACAAGCACCGCGAGCCTAGAATGAAAAACTAACTGAGCATCTTCTAAAACTCAATTTCAAACCTTATGATCTTGATGATGCAACTTTGTTTGTCAAGAAGGTTGGCAAAACAGTTGTATATCTTGTAGTATATGTAGATGATCTTTTGATGACAGAGAACAATGAGAGCTACATTGCATTCATAAAGAATGAATTGAGGAAAGGTTTTGAAATGACTGATTTGGGCTATGTTCATTACTATATTGGTATTGAAGTAACTCAACATCCGAAGTCCATATTCCTTTCTCAAAAGAAGTACATTGGAGATCTGTTGAACAGGTTTGGCATGACTGAATGCAATCCTCTGACTACTCCAATGGAACAAAACAAAAAGCTCACATCCATTGAAAGAAAAGAATTTGAGGATGCAACAAAGTATAGACAGCTTGTAGGAAGTCTCAACTACCTGACTACTACCAGACCAGACATTTCGTTTGTTGTTGGAATCCTCTCCAGGTTTATGCAAAAGCCTTGTGAAGGACATTGGTCTGCTGCAAAAAGAGCTCTAAAGTACTTGAAGGGAACTCAAGACTTTGGAATCAGGTATACAGAGGTGGGCGACTTCAGCTTGATTGGATACTCTGATTCAGACTTCGATGGAGACAAAGAAACTGGGGTATCCACTTCAGGTTATGCTATGAGTCTTGGATCAGGAGCTGTCTCCTGGAGATCACGCAAACAATCAGTTCCAGCAGATTCCACAACAGAGGCAAAATGTGTGGCAACAACTAAAGCAACAAAAGAAATTGTGTGGCTCAGGAAAATTCTGGAAGATTTGCAGCTAAAACAAGTACAATCGACTCCACTCATGACTGACAATACCTCAGCAATAAAGTTGGCCAAGAACCCAAAGTTCCATGATCGAACAAAGCACATCAATACAAAATATCATCTGATTTGACATCATGTTGAGGCCAAAACAATCCATCTTCGCCATTGTTCCACTAATGGCAGATTGTCGACATCTTCACCAAAGCGCTTGGAAGAGAAAAGCTTGAAAAATTCAAAGCGATGCTTGGACTCACCAACATCCCTTCAGATTAGGGGGGGAATGTTGACACCTAATCATAGGGATTGGGTGAACAACTGTAATTAGTGTAAATAAATAATAGAGGAAATGGAGAGTCATCGGGCGATTAACTGAATAGTCACTCCCTCTTGTATATAATAGTGAACAACCTAAATGAATAATACAATTACATTTGAGGAGTTACCTCTTGGCCTGACACTTTTCTTTTGGAATCATTTTCATCATTGCTATCATCCTTAAAAGGACATTTTGCACCTTAGTGTCCTATTTGACCACATTTAAAACAAATGAAAGGATAATTACCTTTTAGTTTGGATCCTTTCCTTAGCTTCTTCACAAATTGTGCTAATTTTGTTTCAGCATCGGAATCATCGTTGCTACAATTACAACTTTTCCCTTTTCTTGATGCTTTTGAGGCCTTGAACACAGCTTCTTTAGGATTTGAGATACCTTTTCTCATTTCATATGCAATGAGAATTCCATGAAGTTCATCCATTGACAAGGTGTCCAAGTCTTTTAATTCTTCTATGGAACTGACTTTGGAATCAAAACGCTCTGGAAGTGATCTTAACACCTTTTGGACAATTGTTTTTTCTTCAATGTTTTCACCTAGACCTTTGAGTGAGTTAACAACTTCATCCACTCACAGAAGATATGCAGCGATGTCTTCCTCTTCATTCATTTTTAGACTTTCAAATTGTGTTCTAGAAGTTTGAAGTTTTGCCTTCTTGACTTTAGTATCTCCATCATAAATGCTAATGAACTTGTCTGACATTCCTTTTGTCGATTCGCAGTTCATAACCTTTGTGAATTCTGAGTCAGATATTCCACTTGTTATGGAATTTAAGGCCTTGGCATTTGCTATATAAAGCTTTCTTCCATCCTGATCTATTGGTGGAGAAGGTGGAGCTTTATAACCATCTAGAACTAATTGCCATACTTCTGGTCCAAGAGACATCAAATAAAACTTCATCTTGATTTTCCAGAAAGCAAAATTTGTTCCATCAAATTGAGGGACCTTTCCTGCATCCTTACTGGCCATTGTGACTAAAATTTCTTCTTCCAGCCATTAGGCTGATTATGAAGTAGTTGACTCTGATACAGATTGTTGGAAATACTGAGAGGGGGTGAATCAGTATTTATTTTACAATTGTTATTAGTACTAGTTAATATTTTTCACAATTTATCAACCAAAAGATAGGAAACAATAAATATTTTTTTATTAATAATAGTGTTGAGGACACCAGTCTCCTAATACAATGATGAAAAGCTCCAACTTGTAAAAATATTTCAAGGCTCCAACCTTAAGCAACTTCCCAAGACTCCAATCTTGGTGAGGACACCAATCCTCTCAGTCAAGCACCAACTTGAGAGATATAGGACTCCAATCCTTCAGGTTCCAATAGTAAAAATTTAGATTTTCAATGTATCTCTTCAGAAGGCTGTCACTGTAAGTTTGTTTCAATGTTTTCAATAAGTTTTCACAAGTCAACAAACTATGCCACTATATTTCTCCATAGATTTAAAAGATATTCAGTGTATATTTTCATAGGTCCGCAAGCTCTGAATATATTATTCCACAAGTTTGCGAAAGGAGATTTTTACAAGTCCGCAGGCTTTAATATGATTACCACGGTTACACTTCCACAAATCCGCAAGGAGATGCCACTCAGATTTTGATTTTTAATTCTATAAATCCGTAGGGAGATGACATTATATTTTCAAAGTAGAAGGGATTGTCACAGGTTCACAAAAGTAGCCACCGTTCACAGTTCAACACCACAGAAGTGAGTTTTATTCACAAAAAAAAAACACGATGGGAATGACCTCACGGTAATCTCAATCCCAGATGGATTTACACAATTCAACGAATCTTCTCTCTTGTGGTGTTGGACGTGTTGACCACTGAAGTGGCAACTGACAATTATATGAAGACTCCATGCCCAAGGATGTACCAATGGACACTTGTACCATCAGATATCATCAATCAACAGATATTTTTAACTCTACTTCTATTTTCTCATCATCTTTCTTGTACCCAGATTCCACACCCTACGGGGAATTGTAATAAGTGATACTAGTAATGATGATTTTTGAATTGTAACAAGCTTAGGATGTTGGGACTCGATCAACAAACAAGTACACCTTGGAGTGTGTTTTTTATCTGGTTAATTATCCCTTCTTTTTGAGAGGCGGATAAATTTATGGGTTTTTTCACTCACTTTTTACCCCAAAGCCGAGGTGACGGTTTGAAGGTTGAGCCCCTAACACATCTTAGTGTCGAGAGTTGATGTATATTACCATGCTATATCACACAAAAAAAATCGTGAAATTTGGTTAGGTCTAAGTAGTCATTATTTTAATTTTCAGATTTTCCACATTGCAGAAATTGCAATAAAAATTGTACTTATAATGCAATAAATGATGTCTAGAGAAGTTGTATGGAGTATGAGTAATGAAATTTGCACCTCTCACCCTCAACTTTCTACTATGACACTTTGAGGGGTTAAAAATATGTTTTGAACCCTCAAAACCCTCTTTTCCTAAGTTTAGTGGTAAATTTGGCAATTAATTAAGCCAAAAATTAAATAAATGGAGAAAAATAAATATCCACACATGTTAAATGATGTGGAAATGAAGTGGAAAATTATGCGGGAGTTAAAGTGAAGTCCCAAGATGATGTGGACTCCTAAAATCAAGGAAATAACATGTGTTCAAATAAAATCGAATTTCTGGCATTAAATGAGAAAGCTGCTTACTTGAAAATTCGAATTTGTGAAGTTAATACACATTTGGGAGGATTTGGGAGAATATTTGGTGGAGCCTTTTGTGGAAAATTGTCCCCTCATGGGTTACCACCCATATACAATTGTCCTTCCATCACAGAATTTGAATTTCACATATAAGGGAAGAAGAAAACGATGTTCACTTGCCAAAATTCGATTTTTACACTTGGCATTGGAGCTTCATTCAACAAATTCGAATTTATCTCTGGGATTGTCACCTCATGCCACTTGTTTAATGACTTCTTCATTGGGATTGGCACCCATAGTTCTATATAATAGAGCCTTGAGCTCTCATTTGCATGATCTTTAGAACAAGTTATGGGGCCTACGGAGACTCGACTGGATTTTGTATTCATTTTCATATAATAAAAAGACTTTGGGGTACTATTGTGTTGGTGTTCTCCTTCCATTTCTTGAAGTGATGTTATTTCAATTGTTGTGCTTTACATTCTACATGTATGTTGGATTATGCTAGTTATCATTTTGCCACTTGTTTGAATTAACATATGCAAGCTATCTTGTATGGTTTTTGGGTTAGAGAAATACTCTAGGAAGAGGAACACTAGAAGATTTTTGGTGAAATCTCTCGCCTTCTCCTCCATTGTATAATCTAATCACTTTATGATTGCTGACATCTTTTTCCAAAGAGATGTTCAGATTTGGTTGAAAGATTTACTTGGGCGTGGGGTAACTCTCCAATAGACGAACTAACTCCCAAGATCAAGAATAGAAGGACACAATCGGTTTGCATCAAGGATCTCATCAAACGATTTTGAAAGAGGGAGTTTCCTTTACTCTAGCCTACTAAGATCACATAAATTTAAATTCAATATTTTTCTTGATCAATATCTTATGTTTTCAAGGATTTTATTTGCCACCTAGAGCCTGGTTTTAACTAGACAAGTATGGAGTTCTACTTGCGTGTCTTGTCTAGTTCTTGTACACTAATTGTAGATTATCATTTTGACTCTTTCATGTCATCTTTCCACTCATTTTGGATTTGTTTTGCAGCCCTTTTGAGCATATTTGAGATGAAAATTGAAGAAGGTTGTGAGTATTTCAGGCATCATTTCTCTAAAGGCCGAGTTTTACTTTGAGGGCAGCATCCTTCTCTCACTAGGTTGTGGGCTAGAGGAGGCTTAGCCTCTCTCCTTAGTGCTAAATACAACTCTCTTTGTGGCTGATTTGATTGCTACAAATTTGTTTCTTGTACTTCCAAATTTTGTCAAAGACTCTCTTGTAATTGTTACTTAAACAGATCTAGCCCTTGGAAGTGGCATGTTGTAAAAGACTCATTTGGTTTCCTTGGGAAGCCTTCCCCAAAAGCTTTTCTTTCTCAATTTGTAACCAATCTCTAATAAAAAGATTATTTTTTCTTGCGAGGGAGCTTGGGATTTTTACCATGGTATTCTCTCTCCCCATTTAAAGGAACGATCATTGCTTGTGGGTGGACTAATCTCTTAGTTTAGCTACTCCAATTTTCTTTGTTAATCTCATTTCTAAGCTCCTTTGTGCATGATTAGTTTCTTAACATAACACACACATCCATTCTCATTTTAGCATACATTTGAGATTGGTTTATGTTCCATTTCCATTTCTTGAATACTTGTATTAGGCAATCTACTACAACACATACAATTTTTCTTTTGATGCAAGCAAGTATTTTATATTTATTAGGCAAGCTTAAACTAGTTTAATTTATCCATCTACTTGGTTTCACAAGTCTCTTGAACACATTGCTTTATCATTGTCAATTTATATTATGTGGCATTATCATTATTGTTGGGTCTTTCTTGCATCACTCCATTAAAGTAATTTGGCATTGATTTCATTTCCTTGCAAAGCAACATATTTGGAACTTGTGGAGCTACTTGAGCTAATTGTTTCACTTTCCCTTTCCATTGAAAAATATTCGTATTGTTTATTTGAGCATTGTCTTTTATTTTGAGCATTAATATCAGTACTTTCTTAGAAGCAATAGCACTCACTCATGCATTTCATCTAGGCATTTTAGTATAAGAAAGCTTCCAAGCTAGGACCCAAACCTCACTAAAATTAGCCTCCAAGCATAAGTTTGGTTGATAGAAAGCATAGAGAAAAAGACTTTATTGGAAAGTTCTTCCATTTGGTACGAAGTAAGATAAAAGCGTGTGACCCAGCAGTTATGAAGGTGGCTTGTCCCCTTGTAGGAACGAAGGCATACACTAGCTCGTAAGACCCAGGAGCCGGGTATCGTTAATGACACCTTCATGCCCTCGCCCCCTCTTTTTTACAGTGACCCCAATTTTTACCCTTTTGTAAGAGCCCAAGAGGAGGACTTCTCATTTAAATTAGACATTTTAGATTAAAAATAACCAAGACTAATTGCATTCAAATCTAGTATAAGTGCATCTCATGCTAATACATTTTACGATTTCACTTGCAATTTGTCCATTTTAGTTGTCATTATTGAATATTTTATGTTGGCAAGCATTGTTTCATTTTCCTTTTGCAAGTAGAACACTAATTGATTTTCCTTTTGCAAGATATCTCTATATGCTTTGATTTAGGCATTGATTATATTTTAAAAGCATTTTATATCTTGTATCGATTATCGTGCTAACATCTTTGTCTCCATTTCAGGATTGCTTTGCTTTCATTTTTTGAAGCATTCTACTTTTGTTTTGAGCAAATATATCTTTCATTCCTATTGAGCAATTTATCTTAAGGCACTGGTTTTATGGTTTTAATATGTTAATGATTTTATTGCTCATATCATATTTTGTTCATAATTCTTAAAAGTAATCCACTTTCACTTTAACATCTCTCCTAGAACCTCACATTTCTTTTATCTTAGTTTTCCATATTAGGGACCACCCCCCATAGCTAACCTAGGAGATAGCTTAAATGGAGAGAGAGGGGATTTAGTGTGACAACCCCTTCTCTTAGTTCCCTGCCACCAACCACACCTTGTGGGGTTGAAGGCTTTTCTCATTGACTTGTAGGTAGGTGTAGGCAGCAGGGTCAACAAGACCCACTCTTCACCGAATCATCTACGTTGATATATACACATTTGGACCATCACATGATAGAGCTGACATAACATTTCAAGGAGACACCTCTGTTGCTTTATGTCAAACGAATTGTTTGGTGTATGGGAGCGTAATGCTAAACGAAATTTTAATATATGGGAGCGTAATATATTTCAAACAAAATATTTAATAAATGTATGCCAACCGTAATATATGCCAAACGATTTAATTAATGTGTTGTTTCTAATAAGAATAAGCAATTTGTAAAGTGTTTTATATCATTTGTTAAGATTTTTATTATATGGCAATTCATTAATTCATTAAAGTATGTTTGAGGTGTTTATAATATGTGAATAGGATTAGGATTAGGGTTTAGAAATTTAGGGTTTTTTAAAATAAATTATTTAGGATTAGAGTAACAACAATGTTAGGGCTAGATTTAGGGTTTCCATCAGGATTAGATTTATGGTTTCCATGAGGAACAATGCTAGGGTTAAAGTTAGGGTTCCCAATAGGCTAAGGTTTCATCATCTACAATAATGACGTCATTGTATTGACATCAATGACAATTTTGTCCACCAATCTTCCCCTTTGTCATTAATGGCCATATTTTCTCTTTTCAACATTCTCTCCCCCTTTGACATCAATGGACACTTCATATAGTGCTCCCCCTATCAAGTTACTTCCCTTGTTATGCAACTCACCCTATGATGTTGCTACCCCTTTTCTTGAATAAGATACTTCTAATGGGATGGAAGGAAAATGACCCCCATCTTTTGGCGAAGATATTCAAATGCTTCTCGTGGTAGGGGTTTTCTAAAGATATCTGCAATTTGTTCTTTGGTGTTGACATATTCCATTTTGACATTTTGTTGGATGAAATGGAACCTTGATTGGTGTATGTTTTTTTTTTTTATGCAAAACAGGATTTTTTTAAAGGCTAATGGCATTGGTGTTATCAAAGTAGATGGTGATAGGTTGATTGGTTTCTATATTGACATCTTTCAAAGCTTCCTTCATCCATAAGATTTGTGTACAACAATCTGCAACAGCTATGTATTCTGCTTCAGCTATGGAAAGAGATATTGATGATTCTTTTTGCTAAGCCAAGATACAACACAATCTCCCATGAAAAATGCATTCCCACTGGTACTTTCTGTTAGTTTTTGTAGCATCAGATATGCTCTAGCCTTGAAATTTTGTGGAGAGGCTAGAATACATTAGATCTCCAAAACCTAGAAATTGTTTATGGAAATTCCCCACAGAAATGACTTAACTAGATTATTAATAGGTTTTTAAATATTTACCAAGTCTAAACTTAAAGAATATGACTAATTAATCAGAATTAATTAAGTTAAGGTGTGAATGTTCTAGAAAATCACACAGACCAACTTCAAGTTAATCCTAGCCATCGATTAAGATCTAATCTTGGTCATTGAAGTCTCAACAGAGAACTATAAGGAGGAGTCGATGGGGCTTGGAGACTTCACTTCAGCAATTCGATTTCATGAGAGCAATCAGTTTCCGAAGAGAAAGTCAGTGAGATCGAAGCAGTGATTGAGGGGGAGGGACAATGAGTCGAAGGAAAGATTTTCCAGATCCGGGGAGGAAGTAGCAAGTGAGTCGAATTATCCCAGAGAGGCAGCACTAAGGGGCTGCATAGTGCTTCAGTCAGGAAGATCGATTTGGTGAGGAGCAAAATTTGTTCTCAGTTCCAAAGTCCAGGAAGGAGTCCCTAAGCGTCGAAGAGGCAATTTTCTCAACATCCAGAGGCAGAACGACTTCATCTGAGCTCAGTGCAAAGAAAGTCGTCCAAGCAGCTACGAAGAGCAATGCAAAGGCTAATGCAATGCTCCAGGAAGCTGAGTTTTGATAGGGAAAGTCTAGCCAAAGATTGTCTGTAGGAGAAGGGTAATTCCCTACAGTATTTTACTCAGATCTTCTTGTTGTTTGGATTGCTAGTTGGACATCCATAGATGTACTCAGATTTCATAACAGAATAATAAAATAAGCCATGACTGTTGCACTGGTTTTCCCAAGTTAGGTTTTTCCGAGGACATTGGTCCAAAAATAACTGTGTAAATTTATGTGTGTACTAGTATTTCTTCCAGCGTTTATTTCTTCCGCAGTTTTATTTGTGTAGGTTGCAGTGTGATTTATTTAGTATTTGTTGTAGCAAACAGTAAAAAAATTGTTAAATTATATTAACAATTAGGAGAATTATTTCTAGTGGTTGTAATAGGATTCCGAGTTTCAGAATTTTCACACGGTATCAAAGCACAGATGATCAACTGGAGAGCTCGGTAGCGAAGGAAGAGGGGGTTTCATTGTTCAGTGAGGGCAACAGATCTAAACCCTAAAGGCAACGCAATCACCTTGGCGAAAAGGCCGAATTTCGTGATGAGATTTAATTTTTCTGAGTGTGAGGCAGAAAATTCGATCTCTCCAGATCGAGGGATTCAAGGCGCAGAGGGAGCAACCCAGCATCTTCACAGAGTAGATCTCTAGTTGGATGCAGTAGTTTTTGCAACAGTTTACTACAGCAGAACTAGCGTCAGGTGGAAGGAGAGCACACACTAAGGGAAAATTTTCCTCAGGGAACTTCTACTCTCAAGAAGTTCGATTTCCCTTTCAAATCAGCAATCGTTGCATGCAGAGTTTCTCACTCCATAAGGGAGTGCGAATAGTTGAGAAGAAGCTGAGCAAAAGGTAAGAGGAGATTTTCGACATTGTTTGAGATGGCCACTACTGGACTTCGAGATCAGGACGGGTTGGATGGTGCTTCCAACTATGTCATCTGGAAGGTAAGGATGTCCTTCCTTCTGGATGAATACGGCCTGAAGACATATATAGATGCAGTTGTAGCTATCCCCATAGATGCAGATCTGCTGAAGGAGTACAGAAAGTAGATGGCACGAGCAAAAAGTTTGATCCTTGATGGTGTTTGACATCACATTTTTTCAAACATAGCTGGCAAACGGACTGCCAAAGAAATGTGGGAGACTCTCACCATGTTGTACCAGGGCACTTCCGAGCAACAGAAGATGTACTTAGAGCAGAAGCTAAGATGCACCAAGATGCAGAAGGAAGAAGACATATTGCTACGGGAGCCCGCAATATTCAGTAGCAAGATGGATCAGTGGTAGTAGATGGTGTCAGATGCCAGAGCGACAAGACGCAGAGTCTAGTAGCAGTTAGGTACCGCTGAGCGCAGTGCAATGTTGGAACCAGTGCAATTCGCACAGTGCAAAGTCAGCAGCAGCGCAAATTCCTCAATGACAGCGCAATAGCTAGCAGCAGTCAGAGTCACAGGTGACAGATGCATCATATTGATCACAGCCGATTTAGTGTTTAGTATGCTTTTCAATTACAGAAGTTGTAGCTATAGCAGCAACAGATGGAGAGGGAGTTGCAGTGCAGATGCAATGTTGGCAGTGGTTAAGCATACTCAGCAGCAGCACAAATGCAACACATATCAGAGTTGCGTAGTCGTTGGTCGGCAACATCAGCGAGACATCAGCAATGTGACTGGAGATGATCTAGAAACAGGGTTTTGCTACAGGGGGCAGCAACTCTAGAACACAGTCCTAGCTAAGAGTGTTAGTTTTTGTAGCATCGGATGTGTTCTAGCCTTGAAATTTTGTGGAGGGTCTACAACACATGAGATCTCCAAAACCCAGAAATCGTTTCTCGAAATTCCACATAGAAATGACTTCATTAGATTATTAGTTAGTTTTTAAATATTTCCTAGGTCTAAACTTAGGGAATATGACTAATTAATCATAATTAATTAAGGTGTGAATGTTATACAAACTCACACGAATCGACTTCAAGTTAATCCTAGCCATCGATTAAGATCTAATTTTGGTTGTTGAAGTCTCAACAGAGGATTATGAGAAGAAGTTGATGGGGTTTGGAGACTTCACTTTAACAGTTCGATTTCATGAGCAGATCGATTTCCAGAGTAGTAGCAATCGGTTGTTGGAAAGAGAGCCAGCGAGATCGAAGCAGTGATTGAGAGGTAGGGACAGTGAGCCGAATGAAAGATTTTTCAGATCTAGGGAGGCAGCAGCAAGTGTTAAATTTGGCAACTAGGGCCAAACATCACTTTAGGCAACTCTTATGAGGGAGCTGATATTTTTCTTGGATTCCTATTTCTGAGAGGTGTATGATTGCTCTAAAGATCATCCCATTCTAACATGTACAAAAGAAGTTATGAATTTATTTTGATTATGGACAAATTGTCAAGGTCGGCCAGCCATCAAATTAGTCTCCTCCAGCCTTCAACGTTGCATATAAATACAAGGTGCCTCCTCCTCATTTTGGCATCGCATCTCATTCATCTTTCTCTCTCTCATCTTAATTGAGTACAGATTTCTGGGCCTATCTCTCTCCACACGTGCGAAAGGAAGACCGTCTTTTCTAGTTGCTGCATTGCCCAGATTTGACCGAAATTTTAGGACACCGAAATTTCAGGAGGCAGAAATTTCAGGAGTCTAAAATTTCGGGAGGCCGGAATTTCAGGGGTCTGAAATTTTAGGAGGCTGACTTTGACCAACGTTGACCCTATTTGACTTCGATTTTGTCAGGGAGACTTCTGTTTGGGCAGGCCATTGTTATGGGCACAACAACCAAAGCAGTTTGTCCCCTACGTTGACCAGCGTTGACAGCCCTAATTCAGGTTGTTGTGTTGACTTTTGTTGACCAAATTTGACTGATTATTTTTAGACTGTTTTGGGCTATGTTGTCACACAAAGTGTCTAGGCACCGCGACAACGCTCAGAGTAAGGGTGGTCACTCTAATCTTTACTCACTCTGTTTAAACTCTCTCCTAAACACGTCAAGGGGGGTAGTCCCTAAGGTTAATAGATGAAGATATTTTAAGGATGAACAACTTGATGAAGTTAAAGCAAGTCTCGGTTAATTGAGATAGATAGATTAAAATA
Source organism: Pinus tabuliformis (assembly GCA_031772625.1). Taxonomy (NCBI): domain Eukaryota; kingdom Viridiplantae; phylum Streptophyta; class Pinopsida; order Pinales; family Pinaceae; genus Pinus; species Pinus tabuliformis. The sequence goes on along the minus strand of CM062818.1, from coordinate 2,023,360,087 downwards.
AGACAATCACAAGATAAAAATGACTATGGACCAGTGCCTTTAATGTGAATTAACCAAAGACTAAATAATAACAAGTCACCTAGAGCAATTTATAATATAGCAAAACGACGATTATGAACAATTAATTGTAAAATGCCCAAAACTTTAGCATATAGGATAATCTAGCAAAATAATCTTTCTCCAACAATCAATATGATCTTTTAAACATTTATCACACCTTGACAATAGAGAAATCATGAAAAATTAAGATTTTGCCCTTAACACCAAAAACACCAAGGAACTTTAAATTAGTATTCTAATTATTCCTTAGGGAATTAATTGAATGGTAAATGAAGCAATCAAAATTTCTTAATGTGACGAAAGTACAACAAATCAAAGGGTTATTAAAATAAATTTTTAATTGGCCATAGGCCACATTAAAAAAAATAAATTAATGTGAAAGCTCAAATCACGTTTTGGTTTATTTTATTCTCAATCCGAAATTTTAAATTTTTTTTAGATTTTTTAATTTTTTAAATTTTAGAATTTTTTATGATTTTTAATTGTTTTTTATGAAATATTATTTAAATTTTTAAATGAAACCAAAATCAAAACAAAAACAAAAACAAAAGAACAAAAAAAGATCATAAGTCAAGGAAAAATCAAAACAAAAAAGAATACGGATAAAATGGAAAACCACCAAACAAAAATGATAAAAAATAAAAAATAAAATCGAATTTAAAAAAGGTATAACCCTAATGCATATATTAAACAATAAAACAAATGAAACAAAAATCAAATTTGCTAAAAAAAAACAAAACCTAAACCTAATTGAATTTAAAACAAAGTAAAAGAAAATGAAAATGTAATTGTTTTGTTTACCTGCAGTTCGAAGAGTTGGGGACACTACCAAAGGAGAACGAGAGGAACGATGATGCAGTAGAAGGCAAAGGAATGCGAGAGGAATGGCAAGGAATGCAGGTCAACTGGAAGGAGATGTTGGATGCGCGCCGAGGTGAGCAGCAAAGGAGAAATTTCGAGGGAGCCGGATATGCAGGTCGTGGGGATGGCTGCGGGGAGACTGAGGAATGGAGGACAACGAGGGCAAGGTTTCGAAGAGGCAGCTGCAGAGCAGTGTGGGATGACAGCCGCTAGCAGCTCAATGGAGCAGAGGGAAGTGACACGCAGGGAGTGATGGAGGTTAGGGGGTTAGGGATTAAGGACAGAGGGTTACGATTTTTTGAATAGGCAGCGAGCTAGCAGAAACGAGACAGTATAAAGAGAGGAGGGTTGCAAAGTTGTAAAGTGAGGATCAAGGGAGGAAGGGACAAGAGGTTTTGTAAGTAGAGAAATGAGAGGAGCAGGATTTGCAGCAAGGGATGGCAATGCAATAGATAAGATTCGAAATTTTTTTTTACAGCAAGGAGAAAAAGAAACCCAAATAGTAGTTCCAGGCAGCCAATGGTAGCCTAGGAACCCAAAAGAAAAATTCCAATTTTTTTTTTATTAAAATGTTACACTTTTGCTTCAGATTTATTAGTAAAACCCTTATAAAAAAATTTCCAGATTTAAAATAAGAAAACAACCAAAAATTAACAAAAAAAAAATCAAACGCTTAGACCGAAAAAAAGGTTGGATAATATCCCTGCAAAAATGATTTTGAGGGCAGATCTTACCCTCCAGGGCCTACATCTGTCTTCAAATCAAACTTCACCTTCAGATCTGCAACCTGTAGCTGAAAACAAAAACACCCAGAACCCATATATACAAAAAATAAATAAAACCCCTGAAACCCAAGTTAGAAAACCCAAAAAAAATTACAGATCTATCAGATATGAAGAATGTGAGTCCAACTCCACTCCCAAATTTGATAATCTAAGGCTCTCAACAGCCAGATTTATCAATTTCATACATAAAAACTAAATTTTTTAAATTTTAAAAGAGGTGTTTAGCTTGAAACCCTTCCTGCATCACCAATAAAAATCTTATGATAAGCCCAAGATTAAATTTAGTTGGGCCTTCAGAAAACACAGATTGGGAGTTGGTTGGTCCAACTCAAAACTTCCCTTAATGCCTGATAATCTAAAAATCATGACTTTCCTGCAAAACCCAATTCAGCCATCAAAATAGAGCGAGAAAATAATAATAAAATTCAAATAAATAGAGATACCTGCTATTACATTCAAAATTTAAATTATCATTTAAACCCCAGTGACTAAGTAAGATACCTGTACTCAAATCACTCTTTGAGAAGCTATTATCAATGGCTAAAAAAAAATTACGCATGAAAACGACACATCTTACAATATTTCCATGAAGAATAACACCAGTGAAAATTAACCCCAAAGTCTTTCTTTATTATTCAGAAAAAGCTTACACGAGCTTTTCGCTTAGCACGCAACTCAAAAATCGGATGGAACAACTAACAAATGACTTCTTATTTAAAGATAAATCCTCCAACGGCTAGTTCGAGTGATCCTCATCAAAGCAATCTCGATCGTTGATGAGGATTAGAATTTCTTTTAATCTCATCCGTCGAAATATTAAATTCTTGAGAAAATTCGAATTTTTCAATTAAATGCATTTTAATTAACTCAAAAATAAAAAATTTGAGTTAATTTGCTCAAAATTTTGACTTTGACTTAACCCCCAGGGACCAAAGGCTTAAAATTTAGCAAAATAATTAATTTACCTTAGTCATGGACCTTTTAAAATTTAATTTTTAAGGACCGACGAATCTTTCCTTTGGAGAATTTAAATTTACCTAGGACCTAGAATTAATTAAATATGTCTTGGAATTTTAATTAATTTTTGGCCAGAAAATTTAGTTAATTAACCTATGAGGAGATAATTTACTTTTCGAACCCTCAAGACACTTCACATCATAATTTTCATATTTTTTACATCAAAATGGGGAAAACCCTTTGCTTCGCTAAGAGGGAGTGTTAGTTTTTGCTAACATCGAATGTGCTCTAGCCATGAAAATTGGTAGAAAGGCTAAGGCACATGAGTTCTAAAGAACACAAAAACCGTTTGGTGAAATTCCACCCATTTTATTAAAATAATTAATATTTTTAATGGGGTTCCTAAGTCTAAACTTAGGAAAATTAAAGTATTAAGTGACCCAGTTCCGCACAGTGGAAGCATTTGACTTTGGAGAGGTCCTTCTTCTTTCGTTTCTCCTGCTTTCCCTCAGATACTAGGGCAGCATCCTCCTCTTCCTCCTTGGTTAGCGTTCTAATCTCTACTTAACGAAGATCTGCCCACAGTTCCTCCCAATCTGGAAGGGTCGACCTGCCTAGTATGCTCTGGACAAATACCTCCCAATCCTTTGAGACTGTGTTCAATGCGGTCCTCACCATCATCTCCTCATCCATCGTGACCCTATGGAAGTCAGCTGATCCCGGATCTCCTTCAATCGACCGAGGAAGGTGTCTATCTGTTCTCCCTTCTGCATCTGGTATGACCATAGCTGCTTTTCTAGTAGCATCTTCCTCTGCACGAAAGTATCCTGATACAATTTCGTCAGGGCCTCCCACATCGCATTTGCCATGTCCTTTTCGGCAATATGTGGTACTACATGGTCCTTGACCCCGTCAAGGATGATGCTCTTGGTCGTCGCCATTGCCTCCTAGTAATTTTTGTTCTCATCCAGGTCAACTGGGACCGCTATCGTGTTCAAGGCAAAGTGCTTAAGACGATTCCTGTCTAGAACGAACAAGATCCTGGCCTTCCAGACTACGAAGTTTGAGGCTCCGTCCAGTCTGTCCTGATCTCTTACCCCATTCACTGCCATTTCGCTGCTCCTCTTTCGACTCTTCTAAGTCTCTCTACTTCCCTCCTGGAAGTTCTCAGTGTGACTCCCTCTGAGCCTCAATTTCCCTCCTAGAAACCCTTCTGCCAATGTCGAGATGCCCCCACTCCGATCATTAGTGCAGTTGCACCACTGATCCGGAATTCTTAGCTAGAAATCCTTGGGAGCAACTCCCTCCTCCTTGCTCTTGCCCTGTTAGGTATTGTTTTGACCACAGTACCCCACCAACTTCACTCCGCAACTTACCCACAACCTCCAATGCCCCAGCAAACTGAAGGTTAGAGCCTCTAGGCTTTGCGCAATCCTGGCACCAGCAAAATCCGCACCTCCTGGCCACGAGCGTCAATCCTTCCTCACTGAGAAAGATGACCGGGCACTGTGTAGGTCAGGTCTGCTCCTCTTTGCCACTGTGCTGATCCTCTTCCCGGCTCGAACTGATGACGCAAGCATTGCGTCACCCCTTCCTTGCTGCTTTTCCACTAGGAACAGCTTCTGTCACTTGAGACAGTTGTTTCTGCTGCTGTTGCTCTACTCGGCTGATGCCCTCAGTTATCTTGTGATCTACAAACACCCTCTAATACCATGTTGGAATTTCTAAATCTAACGGTTAGAAATCATTTCCTGTACTTTCTGATTTATTTCTTCCTACTTGTTCTGTTAATTAACAAGTTATTTACCATGTAAATGCTGAAAATAAATACAAGTACAGCCTCAACACATACAGATAATCAACTGAAGGAAAAACAAGCACACAACTGACACTGTTATTTTTGGACTAATGTCCTTGGAAAAACCCAATGCGGGAAGACCGGTGCAACTATCTGAGGGTTTTATTATTAAGCAGTTTCATAACACAATCTGGGTGCGAGAAATGGCTCACCCAATAGAGAATGCCCTCGACATTAGTACCTCTCAGTCGGAGACAGATATCAGCCCCAATCTGCCCCAAGAAATCTCCCAGCGTCAACCTCTAGGGTCTACGTCAGCCTCTCTGGCCCAGCATCAGCCTCTCGGGACTTTGTGTCCGCCTCTAGAGGCTCTGTGTCACCCACGCTGGCCCTCCTCAGGCTCTGTGCAGCTCCTAGCTGCCTCTGCGTGGCCTCTAGTTGGCTCTGCGTCAACGCCCTCCCGACTTCTGCGATGATGCTCCCGGTACTATCTCTGCCTCTCTGCTACTGCATTCACTGCCCCTCAACTGCAACTTTGATCACTCCTTCGATTTCCTCACCAAGCCCTGCCCCAAAAAATCGAATTCTTGATCAACTTAGTGTGTTCTCCAAGTGGCCCTCAAGCCTCCTCTTATACTTTTCTCGTTGATAATTCAACGGTCGAGATTAAGCCCCTAATCAACGACTAAGATTAGGTCTGGCTTGATCCATGACTTTTGGACCATTCTAACTTAGTTTTATATTAATTCACACTAATATTTTTTCCCTAAGTTTAGACTTAAGGACTCCATTAAAAATATTATTTTTTTTAATATCTTCCCAACCGGTTAGATTTTGCCCAAACCATTTTTGAGTATTGGGGATCTCATGTGCTTTAGCCTCTCCACCAATATTCATGGCTAGAGCACATTCGATGCTACCCCAAATCAACATTCAGGAACCCATCAAGAGAACGAATTGATCTACAGTAATTTCTGGGGCTTGGAAGCTGAGAAATTCGAACTAAGTGATCATTCTACAACAAAGTAGCAGGGATAGTTCGGAAATACTGGGTACAGAAGCGGAGAGCCACTAGTGGAGACAGCGCAGCGCCTAGAAGGACTGACGTTGGGCCAGTTTGGGCCCACGCAGGCTTGACACAGAGACAAAAGGGCCAGCGCAGAAGGGAATTTGCCTCCACGCAGAAATCTAGAACTGTCGGGGAGCTGCCAGAACAGCCGGGAGAGGTTAACGCAAAAGCTCCAAGAGGCAGAAGAGATAGCACAGGGCTGACGTAGAGCCTCTGAGGCTGACGCAGGGCCTACGCAAGGCCAGCGCAGAGATAGCTGAGGGTTTGCCAGTTTTACTGTCGGATCAGCCGGAAACTGCCTTGTGAAGTGAGGTAATCTCACTCAGTTTTCTGCCATTATATTTTTATCTGTAACTGGATTGTCGGGAGGGCATTTAGCATTGTATTCAGAACTACTACTTAATAATATAAAACCCTCAGAGCTGCTGCACCAATTTTCCCACATTGGGTTTTTTTGAGGACTATTTTGTCCAAAAATAATGGTGTCCTATGTATCTTGTTCTTTGCTCAATTTCTTGTTTCATGTAATAAAATTATATTGGTGTAGGTTGCATAAGTAATTTACTTCAGTGTTTTTCAAAAAATAAATTGACAATGTATATTAAAATCAAGTAGGAATAGTAAATTCAATTTTGCTACAGTAAGGATTCCTTGAGTATAGGAATTTTCACAGTAGGCGTAAAAGCCTCGAACAGTTATTGACACGGGCTTTTATAAATACCGTGCAGCAAACATGAACAGGAGGTTAATTTTATGTATGCGACAATAATGTTTCAAGACTTTGTTTTTACACTGTTAATGAAGAAAGTGCTTCGAAATTTTGATGCGTAGCTGATTGTTCGATTGAAGTTCTATGACCGCCTGTTTGTGGAGCGCCCCTACAAACAGTGAAGGTTCTGCATTCACATATCTTTTATTTGTCGTTTGTTACAGTTATTCATACGTTTTAGAATTGATTTGCAGTCTTGATTTCAATTAGATAGTGATAGCAATATTTCACTAATTGTTCCTTTTTCAAGTTGATGTATAATGATGTTAATGTTAGTGTAATTGCTTTTCATAGATTTCTTTACGATTTCAGAGTGTTTCATTTCAAAGCTTGATAGATTTCTTTATAGTTTCATTTTCCAGTATTTCACTTCAAAGCATGTGTGACTTCTTTATTTCAAAGCATGAATGATTGATAATAAGTAAATGTGTGGTTTTCATTTTGAATAGAAGTTAATTTCATTTTAGTTTTTATGCAAAGGATTGTTAGAATGTTAGATGAATAATTCTGCTTTTAAATTAAATTTGTGTTGCAATATATCAGTTAAGTTTTCTTAATAAGATAGTGTGAGTTTGCTTTACGTTTCATTTTGCAAGTGTGAAGGGGATTTTTTATTTCATTAGAAAGGAATAGGAATATTTAATGCGTTAAATCCATTTTCTTTGAAAAGTTAGATGGGAATGAAAAACATCTTTAGAAGTGATTTTCAATAATTCAATCATGCACATTAATAATCTGACTTAATAAAAAGGACTTCTAGCATATATAGTGCACTTGCACTTCATAAGTTTACCAACTCCAGTCAATAGGTCATGTAACAATTTAAGACAATTAAATTGACAAACAATTTGCATGTCATATAGGTTAGTCAAGCATTCAAGCAGCAGGTTTCCATCTGGTCATTTGGTTCCAATTTACCATAAGCAAGAATTGTGACTCCATTACGATAGTGGTCTCATACTTTAGAATCCAATCTAATTAAAATCTTGGTTAAATTCAACCAAGTCACCTCATGCCACAAGGACTACCACCCATAGCCTGTTGTTGAGAGACAACTAGAATGGAGTGGGCGGAGATCAAAGTGACAGCCCCTGTCCTAAGCGTTGTCGTGGTGCCTGCACAATTTGGGCGACAACAGGGCATACATGGGTTCCTTAATGATGCAGGGGGCAATCATAGGGGACCTAGGAACCAGGGTGATGGCCATAATGATAAGGGATAGAGCTCAAATTTCGTTTTTTACCACATGCTAAATTTTATTGTCATATTTTGTGGTATTATTTCCTTTTGTATGTGGTCATATTATGCTTTTATTTTTTTTTAGCCACGTCAACCTTTGGGGCATCATTCCAAACCCGACCCAGACATATGGACAAGGAGAGGGGGAGTACTAGAGCCTTGTGGACCTGAAGGTCATGTGGACCCAAAAAGGGAGGATGATGAAATAGGGCATGTAACATACGAAGGGGAGTGAAAAATGTGCAACATCAAAACGAGACCATGCTACCAAAATCGGGGTTTCCCAAGTAGGGCCCATCCTAAAGTTGTAAGCCAATAGGGGAGATCCGACGAGAATAGGGTTGAGAATTAACCCCCCAATTAAGGTGAGGGAACAAGACTACAGTCAAAACCCTTCCCTCTTCCAAGTCACCCAATAATCCATACCCAAGTGTGCCCAAGAAAAACAAGCATTAGCACCTGATTGCATAATGAAAAACCATACCTTTAGGATTGGATGGCCCACCTTCAAACATACGATCTTGACAGATGGACGAGGTGACATATGACTAGCTCAGGAAGCGGCAACATCGAGCACAATATCGGCTACACTCAATGTTGCGAACATCGCGATTGGGATTAAATCGGCGAGGGTCCGAAATCAGAAAAAAATTGTAAACCTTGGGATTAAATCGATAAAAATCTGCAAAATTAAAAAAATACAAAAAATAAATACAAAAATACAAATCACTATTTTTTCGAAAAAATAGGGATTAAATTGACGATTTTTCAGAATGAAAAAAATCGTCAATTTAATCGTTTTAGGCAAAAAATCGCAATTTTCGCAACACTGCCTACACTGGTGCTTGTCAGGGGTTGTTGATATTCTGTTGAAGACAAATTTATCTCCTATGGGCTCACCTACTGGTGGCGAGTAACAGAACCTGTTAGAAACACCAGTGAATCACTGACAATAGCTATTACATCACTAGAAATGAAGGCCAAATTGAAGATTACGTTGATCCCCACTTCTGACCCACGGATCTACTCTAGATCTACAACCCCCAACAGATGTCGATCAAGCTCTCTGAGACTTCTCAAAGAAATCTCCACAATAGTGAGTTGGTGTTTCATCCAACACACCAAGAAACCCAAGGGGTTTCGTCCTAGGGCTCTCTGAACCCGAAAACCTAGTTCTCAATCTTCCCAAGAGAAAATATTCCAAATCCAAGATATCCCAAAATGACTTGCGTTCCCCTCTTTTACAGATTTTATGGATCTCTCTCCAACCTTCTAGAAGCACTTTTGTTTTATTATTTTATTTTCATTCTAAAAGCTCCTCGCTTTTATTTTATGTAAGCAACTCTCTTTATTTTATTTTATTTAAGTCACTTTTTAATCCTGGAAAATGATTAATCTGCCTCCACGATTTCTCCGACATTGAAAGTCACTTTTCATGATCCCATCCTATAGATATTTTTATCCCAGTTCCAACGACCTATTACACTAGGGTGTTTCTCCAAATAATCCGCTCCAATTAAAATATGCTTGATAATAACCCTTTTTACGGGAATCATCGGAATGCAACAAAATCTAGAATAAATGTGTGGAACTGACCTTGATGATGAAATATATCAAGCGAACCCGGTCAGGACTCCATAAAACTCCTCAAAAACCTTCCAAGCCAACCGATGATGTAATCTCGCTCCTGTGACCTAGCTAACACAAACATTGGAAATCCACCCTAACTGCATCATAAGGGAAACCAAAAATGGGGATATTACACCATAAATATTGCATTAGCATGAGAGTAAGCTAAGCTGACTTATTCAGATTGAGAAGTTAACAAACTTGATTGAATGTGTGCTCACAAGGAAAGGAGGCATTAAAAGTCCTCAAAGCAAGCATTCAAATATGGAAACTCAATTTCTTAGAGAAGGAAACTTATAAGTTATTGGTAGAAAATATGAAAAAACAAAAGTAAACACAGACAGGTAGTTACTGTTTTATTTAGCAGCGAGCAAGGCTGCTAGGCATACCTGGTCATAGATATATTGTATAATTATAAAATATTGTGACTAACAGTCCTCAAGCTTAAAGAAATCAAGCATTGAATACAAAGCTTCCAATATCATGATTGTTTCCTTTTTCACAATCTTCTCTCCATGATCCCAGATATGAAATGTAATTAAATTATAAGCAGCCTAAGCCCATGGTTTAAAAGCTCAGCGATAACAGAAAAAAAAATGCAGCAAAGTATAATAACACCAGATAAATTTCAACCAGCTTCTATGTAAAGCACAAATGATTAATTACATAAATAGAACTGAACCACAAAATACAGAAGTTGGAAACAATACCTGGAAAAGAATGATTAAAATCACAATAACGATTCCAAAGGTCATTGCACTGCCATAGTAAAACGGCACGGACTTACTCACAACAGGTGCCAGCATTAACATCACCAGACCCAACCCCAAAAAAACCAAACGATATGGTAAAAATTCTGCAAACAATCAATGACATATTGTGCATCCAGCAAAATTACCAATTGTCAGATTATGCATCAATCTAATAATTTTTAGAAAATAACAATGTTTTATCAATGCTTTAAGCCATAAGTTCCACAGCAGAGACCATCACAAATCAACCACTAACCTTCTTCAACTGAAATTGTGAGAGAATCAAACAACGTGCCCGGCATTCTAATATCAATAAATTTTGTTTCAAAAGGTGACATGAGAGCAGTCCATGAACCCTTCTCAACTGCTTTCCACTCATTTTGCAGACATTGTCCCAATCCCAGTGATGCATTCCTGCAGACAAAGCCAAAACCATGTGAGACATATAAATAAATGCATTCATTTCATATCAACCTTTAAAGTTGACAACAAACATGACAACTGCCATTTCAAAAGTAAGGCTGCTAAAAAAACTTAAAGGCTGTCTGGTCTAGATGATATTCCATACTTCATTTACCCTTCTCAATCAGCCATATAAATAGCAGATTAAGTACCATGTATATACTTCCAATTCTCAACTTTAACACCAATTAACCAACCTACCGTAAAGCATACAGGATAAATCATGGAAGACAATAACCAGAATTGACTAGACAACTGAAGAGTGAACCCCTCAACTTTCAGCTATCTAAGAATCTTCTATCGTCCTCAGGTTTTCCCCATGATATTATTTTGATAAAAGGAATTTAGTCAGCTCATGGGAACTCAATCAGACTGCATTCAATGGACAAATGGCCAAGAAAGAGATGGTGTTGAGTCTATCACTCGAAGTTCGATATCATTTCGAACTTAAATTCTAAGTTCGATATTTTAATTTCCTTTTTGATTTTGCATTTCATGGGCTCCAAAGTATGAATTATAGACTATTAAATCAGTTGTTAGATCCAATTGGTACTCTAATCGTTCCGACCCATATTTTTGGCTATAATAAGTGATGGTAATATAATATTTTTTCTAATATTTGATTGAGCCATTAATAATAGACCTCTGAAATAGTGCAATTCTGGCCACGTTAAACATAAGGACTCAGCAATTGTCTGCTGGGATAATGGATCTTCGACTCTCTGGATTTTTTCCCTAACTTCTTCCTCGATTTGTTCCTTATCCACTCTACCAGAATCGGACGTGTCATAATAATCTTTAGGATAAGCGGGTATTTCTTTTCTTTTCAAAAAGAAAAGGGAATGTACATTCGGTTGTATCCTCTTCCATATCATAATTTTCAGTCTTTTAGCACATATGGATCAGCTTTCACTGGCATGTCAACTACAGCATTATTTTGGTGCTGAACAAGCCTCATGTATCATTCCAGCCAATTCTAATGTATTTGAAGAATGCTCCATTGTAAAGAAGTGTGACAACCAATATGTCATACCAATTAAATAGCCAAAATACTTGGAAAAAATTTTAAAGAAAACAAAAAAAATACATTTAGGATTGAATAAAAATGTATGAGAATGATATGATGATAGTACAATGAGGGTCCTGTTACCACACAATCTAGCAGGCCCTAAGGAAAGGAAACCTATAGGACAAAGAGCTAGACCAAGTGATAACAATGGGACAATGGCCCACTATCACCACAGCCAGTGGGCCCTACTTTTCACGGACTTTCACAGATGGGAGGAGTCCTGGTAAGATAGATAATTGCCTTTTGATAGATGTTCAAGGGTTAATGGTACTAGGTGATGAGTTAGGACATCACAAGGGAAGCTCTATGTGATAGTATGGCACTTCAAAGATGCTTCTGCTCCCTTTAAGAGACCTAGAAAAAATTTGCACAAGATCTAGGGTTTTGTGAATTATCGTGGTTAAAGGTACTCCCAAGATCAAGGCAAGGAGAAGAAAGGGCTTCTTATGATTTATTCCAATGAATACTAAGCTCATACAACCCTCAAATAAGTCCCCAGTTCAAATGAATGTGAGCTGATAGTCCACAGTACATTTACCCTTCTCAATCAGCCATATAAATAGCAAATTAAGTATCAATGCATATACTCATAATTCTCAACTTTAACACCAATTAACCAACCTATCATAAAGCATACAGGATAAATCATGCCAGACAATAATCAGAATTGACTCGACAACCGAAGAGTGAACCCCTCAACTTTCAGCTATCTAAGAATCTTCTATCGTCCTCAGGTTTTCCCCATAAAATTATTTTGATAAAAGGAATTTGGTCAGCTCATGGGAACTCAACCAGACTGCATTCAAAGGACAAACTGCCAAGAACAACATGGTATCGAGTCTACCACAGCTTTCATTAGCATGTCAACTACAGCATTACCTTGGTGCTAAACAAACCTCTTACATCTTTCCTGCCATTTCTAATGTATCTGAAGAATGCTCCATTGTAAGGCAATGTGACAACCAATATGTCATGCCAATTAAATATGTCATACAAAACAAAAAAACATTTAAGATTGAATAAAAAGATACGAGAAACAATATGATGATAGTACAGTATGGGTCCTGTTACTACACAATCTAGCAGGCACTAAGGAAGCGAAACCTATAGGACAAAGAGCTAGACCAAGTGATAAAAATGGGACAATGGCCCACTGTCACCATAGCTAGTGTCCCCTGCTCTTTATTGACTTTCATCGATGGGAGGAGTCCCAGTAGGATAGATAATCACCTTTGAAAGATGTTCTAGAGTTAATGTTGCTAGGTGATGAGGTAGGACCTGTTCTTGCCCAAAGTGTACACCTAAGGCGCAACGCTCAGAGTAGGGGTTGTTACCTACTCCCTATTGTTAAATTGGCAACTAGAGCCAAACTCCATGTGGGTCATCTTATTCATGGCTAATAATATGTTTATTAGATTCCTCTCGTCGATAGGTGTAGGATTGATCTAAAGATCATCCGATTCCGATAAGTATTTATGGATATAAGAATTTATTTTGATTATGGAATTATTATCAAGCCGACCTAGCTGACTTACAACTCATGTAGGCTCAGAAGCCCAACAGTCGCATTTATTCAAACAACAACAGTTGTGTATAAATACAGGAGGACTTTTCCTCATTTACTCTCGCCAATCTCCTCACATCTCTCTCTCTCTCCTGCGCAGAAAAGAGGCTCTTCTCTACTGCGCAGAAAAGAGACCTTTCTCACACATGTGGAGGAGCAGTTGCAGATTTTAGGGCAGCAACTGCAGAAGTGAAGTTTGACCTGCGTGGACTAGAAGATCTCCTCATCAAAACTGCGTTGTAGGTCCATCTGGACCTCCTCTGAAGGCCGTACATTTTGGTGGTGGAATCAAGCCAATCTGACGGTTGATTTGTGAGATCAATGTTGCGGGGGCGCGCCCCCCCCCCCCCGATCTCGCTCCCAATCCGCGCTCCGGGCGGGAGCGACTCGGGAGCGGGTCGAGAGTGATTTCGGGAGCGCGCTCCCGACTCGCTCCCGAGTCGCTCCCGCCCGACGCGCGGATTGGGAGCGGGATCGAGGGGGGGGGGCGCTAAAAAAAATTTCGCTCCCTGCCTTTTCGGGAGCGTTTTGCCTTTTTTGCAATTTTTTTTTGTAGTAATGTTCAAAATGCAATATATTTTGAAAGAAACAAATAATTATTGAGTGGGGCAGCTTAATGATCAAGTCTATGGCCCTAGTATTGATATGTTATTCATGGTAATGTTAAATTCTTAAAAGTAAAAGGATGAAAATGAAGATTAAGGAGAATGTTACCATGAAATGACTCAGGATGTTTGAGAGTGGTTCCAGCCTCATTGGATTTCATATGGAGAAAGTAGAATTTTAGATTTCATTCAAAATCCAGAAGACTTATCAGTTTTTCAGGATTTCAGGATTGGGGGATTGCAATGTTTCCATTGAATTTTTTCATGTATTAGGGTATGGAACTCGTATTTAATCAAGAGCACCAATCCCTCTATGTACCTTGATATTAGTGACATTGGTTGTCAAACTCCTCTATCATGACCCTCCTAAAAATGTACGCATCACTCAAACAAAATCTTGACTTGACATGCTATGCTTTTTCTATCTTATGTTAATGCTTAGAGGTTGGTATTCATGACAAATATCCCTATACAGATACAGAGGTAATGACAAAGATACCTCTGGATATTAATGCTTAGAGGATGATATTAATGACAAAGATCCTGATTTTCCAACAAGACTAAAAAATTAGACATTTCTCGTGGTGGCAAGAGGCCCAACCATAAGAAATAGATAATAGATTTACTTCTCTTTTCTAGTTTCTAGTAGTTTTTATAACTATTGACTCTTTCATATTTATTATGATATTTTTTTAAACAATATATGACAATTTAAGTTTGAAGTTGGCAATTATAACTCATTAGTAATGAATTATGAATATGATGCTTCATGAAAGTTGAAAGTTGTTTCATTTTATAACATTTCATTTCATGTTAGATATTATTTGTTGTACTGGTTACACTTAGCTTACAAGTACAACTTTGGTGATAAATGTTATACATTGAATTTTGAAAGCTTGAAACTTTAAGATTGATGAATCATGAGACTCAATATGTTGTATGTTACTATGTTACTAACTTGTGGACGTGGTTGATGAAGATTATAACTTCTAGATGATTGTTGTTATATGGTTCAATCTATGTTATTTTATGTTTTTTATATCTAATTCATTATTCTACATGTTTTTGTTGACATATATGTATCAAAATATAAAAAATATAAAAAAACATATATATTATATAAAAAACGCTCCAGGATTCGCTCCCTAACCGGGAGCTTCTGAAAATGTCACTCCTGCTCCCGTTTTCGCTCCCGCTCCCCGCTTTACCTCCCACTCCCAAGTAACACTGTGTGAGATATTGTCTGCCCTAGTTTGGGACTGGTCTAGGGTTTGTTGCTGCAAATGTAAATCTGATTTATGTATTATTTCTCTCTGCTGGATTATTGAAGATAAAGGAAGATTTGATCAAAGGGTTTACCCAATATTTATATTGGGGTTTATCCCTGGCTAGCCGCCAAATCTTGTGTCTCTTGTCTTGGCTTGTTTTCTGTCAATCGTTTAATGTTCTATCTGCGCTTTACTTTATGCATATGTGATTGCTAATCCGTGGATAATAATAATAAAAGAAGTAAACTGCTATAAGCATAGAACATACCATAACTTAACATGGTATCAGAGCTGAGGTGAAGACAAAGCCCGAGCAAGACCAAGAGCAATCACCGAAGAAAAGATTGGCAAGGCTATCCTAAAAGAACTATGGGGTCCTCATCACTCTTTCCTGCTGAGGACAAGCTCCGTGAAAGATGTCTATCGATCTAACCCTTGAGGATCAAGGAGTGTTGGATAATGTGAGAGGCAATATTGTTGAGCCTCCATCAAATGCACCTGTTGCTGCCAGGAACAAACGGAAGAACGGAGAAGTTAAAGCAAAGAAGATCATCTGAGATTCTATTGACAGGCACTTGGTGGCCTACACCTAAGATCTGAACACCTCCAAGGAAATATACGATAGACTGGTGAGTTTATTTAAAGTTAATGTTGCAAATCAAGTTTTGTTTCTTAGAAATAAGCTGAAGGAAATTCATAAGGGTAAAGATGAGAGCATGCAAGCATATTTCTTAAGAATCACCAAGATCAGGGATGATCTACTATCTATTCGGGAGACTATTACTGATAGGGAAATGACACTCATGACTCTTGGAGGATTACCATCCGAATGGTATGTGTTCTGGACTACTCTTCTGAACAATAATGTAATTCCTGGTTTCAAGGAATTAATGGCTAGATGCATTCAAGAAGAAACAAGGGTTGAAGAGCAAGAAATGCCCATGCCTAAAGGTCCTCCTGCTGCTTTTTCTTCTCATACTAAGAAAAGAAAGAATTCCAGGTCTAAATCAAAAAGAAAGGCTGGACCTAAGGGTGGAAGAAAAGGACGATGTTATATTTGCAATAAAGCAGGTCACTATGCAAGGGAGTGCTCTGATAGAAAGGACTCACACAATGATCATGATCAAAATCCCTCTCATAGCAATCGAAGGTATGGAAAATCTAATGGCAGAGGCAAAAGGAGCACTGGAAATCAAGGAAGAGGACAATCATTCAAGAAGGCAAGAAATTCTAGGTATGAATCCAACCTTGTTGAAAATAAGCAAGATGAATATTATCTACCAGCTACCCTATCTACCTCTGCTCCTTCAAACTCAATGGGAATTTGACTCATTGATAGTGGTGCCTCAAGGCACTTCACTGGTTACGAAGAAGTTCTCCATAATATGATAGAGAAAGAAACTAACCTGGAAAGTATTCTCAGAGATAATATGAAATATCCCGTGAAAGGTGTAGGCAATGTCTCTCTTAAATTGAATCAAGGTAATACAATCCACCTACAGGATGTATTATATGTACCTGATCTCAAAAGGAACCTGGTGTCCATTTCGGCAATGGAAGACAAAGGCTACAAGGTAACCTTCAGCGATGGCAAGGTACGTATATGGAAAAATAATGTTAAAGATGCCTTCACTCTTGGATTTCGAGTTGATTCATTATATCAAGATGGAGGAAGTCCGCTAGGTGTCATGTCTTGTGACACATCTCAAGCCTTGATCGAGAATCAAACCGAAAAGAAGATCAAGATCGTAAGGACTGATAATGGCATTGAATATGAATCTAACGAGTTTCATGACTTTTGTAAAGAGGCTGGCATCAAGAGGGAGACTACTACACCATATACTCCTGAACAGAATGGTGTGGCGGAAAGGAAGAATCATACGATTGTGGAAGTTGTTCATGCTATGCTTCATGATCAAAAGACTTCCGAAGTTTCTATGGGCTGAAGCTGCTAACACCGCCACAGATAAGATAATGCCCGATGTGGAAGAACCCATGGATCCTATTCCACCTGAGCCTTCCTCTTCCAGGAAGAGGCCTTCATGGCTTAGGGGGCTACTTGATGACGCTGAAGGACATGCTGCACCGCGAGGAACCTTCCGTGAAAGTAAGAAGCCGAACAGGTGTCAGAGATACTTGACCATCATGAGCACAATCACACAGGAGGAGCCTTCATCATTCTCAGATGTCGTCAAGCATCAAGTAAGGAAGGATGCTATGAACCTACATCAGATGGATGCCAAGACCGCGTTCTTGTATGGTTCGTTAAAAGAAGAGGTCTATGTGGAGCAACCCAAAGGATTTGAGATTTATGATCAAAAATCTCATGTATGCAAATTGAAGAAGGCCCTCTATGGGCTGAAGCAAGCACCCTAAGCATTATATGAGAGGATCGATAGCTACTTGATGAAGCTGGGATTCACTAGGAGTGAAGTCGATCCTAAACTTTACTTTAAGGTTGAAGATGACAGACCTCTCATACTGGTGCTGTATGTTGACAACCTCTTCCTAATAGGTGCAGACCCTCTCATTCACAAATGTAAGAGGGAGTTGGCTTCTGAAGTCAAAATAAAGGACCAAGGACTTGAAGTGTGGCAGAAGCCAAGGGAAATTTTCCTATCTCAAGGAAAATATCTGGTGAATATATTGGAAAGATTCGGTATGGTGGACTACAAGCCTATGACTACATCGAGGTTCTTAACTTTCAGAAGTTATATGGTAGTGATGTCGGACCAAATTTGGGAAGTGCCTTTGAGTTTTATAAACTCATTCGCGTTGATGTTCTTGGTGAACTCCCCTCCAGAAATATGTTTTGCAATCAACACATTGAGTCAACATATGGTTGAACCTCACCACATACATTGGATTGATGCCGAGAATCTGTTGAGATATCTTCGTGGCACAATCACTTTTGGGTTAAGATACACTTCCAGAGACGTGAGACTACTTGGATATACTGATGCTGATTGGGCAGGCAGTGTGGTGGACCGTAAGAGCACTTCCAGGTGTTGTTTCACCTTGGGATCTGCTTCGATATCCTGTATGAGCAGGAAGCAGAAGTCGGTGGCTTTGAGCACCGCCGAGGTAGAGTATATTGCTACTAGCATGGCCTCCTGTGAGGCAATCTGGTTGAGGAAGCTCTTCAGTGAGCTGTTTGGATTTACATTGGATACCACCGTGATCCTATGTGACAACCAGAGTGGGATTCGTTTGTCAGAGAATCCCGTATTTCATGATCGCTCTAAGCATATCGATATCAGGTACCACTGTATCCGATATGGTGCAACGGGGAGCTATAAAGCTCTAGCATATCGGTACAGAGGAACAAGTCGCCGACATTCTGACAAAGCCCCTAGGGAAAGTCAAATTCCTGACTTTCCGAGAACAACTTGGTGTTGTTTAAAGACCCTCTGATGAGGGTCTTGTATGATGTATTGAGCTTTGGGAGCTCCAGGGGGTGTGGGGTACTTCTTGGAGCGACATATGACGAATAGGGTAAAAGAATCAAAACTTTCCCTGTGACACCCCGTGGCGACTATGTAGCAGGATGATTAGTTCTCCTGTGAGGTCTGGATGATGTGTTCTCCATGACGACTATATAGCAGGATGATTGGTTCTACTATGAGGCCTGGATGATGTGTTCTCCATGGCAACAAGATGAATCGCTCTCTTGTGGGACAGGATGATTCGCTCTCCTGTGGACAGGATTGATTAGTTCTCCTGTGAGGCCTGGATGATGTGTTCTCCATGGCAACAAGATGATTCGCTCTCTTGTGGGACAGGATGATTCGCTCTCCTGTGGACAGGATTGATTAGTTCTCCTGTCGAGGCATCCTACCCATGTAGTCTGGGACTCATGGGAAGTACCTCTCATCTGATCAATGAGCAGGGAAATGAAGATAGGGACCATAGTAGTACCGATGGACACATCGTTGTATCTACCGTACTCCCTATGCTAGGATGATCTTCATTGATCTGGGATCAATGATACTGGACTGGGACCAATGGTAGGAGTTGTACATACTATGACGCTGACTTCGGGTCGACTGAGACTGGTCTGGGACCAGTGGTACATACTCCGAGACTGACTTCGTGTCAGTGCAGGACTGGTCTGGGACAAGTGAGAGTGGTACATACGATGACATTGACTTCGGGTCAGTTGAGACTGGTCTGGGACCAGTGGTACACTCTTTGAACTTGCGATACTGGTCTGGGACCAGTGAGAGTGGTACATACGATGACACTGACTTCGAGTCGATTGAGACTGGTCTGGGACCAGTGGTACGCACTCTGAGACTGACTTTGAGTCGGTGGAGGATCATATTGGTCTGGGACCAATGATAAGAGTTGTAACCACTATGACGCTGACTTCGGGTTGGTTGACACTGGTCAGGGACCAGTTGTACATACTCTGAGACTGACTTGGAGTCAGTATGATACATCCTCAATCATTTCTTCCACAGGGCAGAACAGAACAGAACAAGAGCAGGCAGAATAGAGCAGGGGTCAAGCTGTACAGGGTAGTGCATTTGATGGACGAATAGTAGCGACCAGTGAACAGATTGCAGATGGAGTTCTCCCTAGTTGAGAGGAAGTGTTAAATTGGAAACTAGGGCCAAACTCCATGTGGGTCATCTTATTCATGGCTGATAATATGTTTATTAGATTCCTCTCGTCGAGAGGTGTAGGATTGATCTAAAGATCATCCGATTCCGATAAGTATTTATGGAGATATGAATTTATTTTGATTATGGAATTATTATCAAACCAACCTAGCCGACCTACAACTCATGTAGGCTCAGAAGCCCACCAGTCGCATCTATTCAAACACCAACAGTTGTGTGTAAATACAGGAGGATTTTTCCTCATTTGCACTCACTCATCTCCTCACATCTCTCTCTCTCTCCTCCGCAAAAAAGAGGCTCTTCTCTACTGCACAGAAAAGAGACCTTTCTCACACATGTGGAGGAGCAGTTGTAGATTTTAGGGCAGCAACTGCAGAAGTGAAGTTTGACCTGCGTAGACTAGAAGATCTCCTCATCACAACTGTGTTGTAGGTCCATCTAGAACTCCTCTGAAGGCTGCAACCTTTGGTGGTAGAATCAAGTCGATCCAACGGTCGGTTTGCAAGATATCCACTGCCCTAGTTTGAAGGAAGCTGCCGAAACTGAAGCTGCAACTACAGATCCAAACTTTGACCAGCGTGGACCATCAAACCTCCTCTTCTGAACTGTGTTGTAGGTTCATCTGGACCTCCTCTGAAGGCCGTACATTTTGGTGGTGGAATCGAGCCGATCTGACGGTCGGTTTGTGAGATATTGTCTGCCCTAGTTTGGGACTGATCTAGGGTTTGCTGCTGCAAATGTAAATCTGATTTATGTACTATTTCTCTCTGCTGGATTATTGAAGATAAAGGAAGATTTGATCAAAGGGTTTACCCAATATTTATATTGGGGTTTATCCCTGGCTAGCCGCCAAATCTTGTGTCTCTTGTCTTGGCTTGTTTTCTGTCGATCGTTTAATGTTCTATCTGCACTTTACTTTATGCATATGTGATTGCTAATCTGTGGATAATAATAATAAAAGAAGTAAACTGTTATAAGCATAGAACATACCATAACTTAACACCTACTTAGTTCGTTTAAGCTCTCTCCTAGACAAGCTATGGTGGGTAGTACCTAAAGATGAAAGGAAAAGGAAAACTTGTTCGAACAACAAGTTCTAGGAGACTAAGGGCAAGGCAATTACATCTCTTGACAACTTGATTTAGGATTAGCAAGTGAGATTATTATTATGGAGCAATGAGAGATGTTAAAGGATAGATTCAATTAAGTCAATTTTATAATTAATAAGATTAACAGTGATGAGACCTATGTTGCAGGAAGCGTGGGGCAGAAGGGTGTTTCCATACGGAAACGGGTACGAAACGTTGAAATGCGTTTGGTACGGCCCTGAAACGCGTTTCAGGCCGTACTGCCACGTTTCACGAAACTGAAACGTGGCCAGTACGACGTGAAACGCGTTTCAGGGCCGTACGACCCAAGTTTCAACATTTACTTGTGTTTTTTTATTTTATTTTTTATTTTATTTGTTTTCTAATCTATTCTTACGTTAGCCTAGTGACTTCTAGTTGCTTACAGATGCCTGTCTAAAGTTATAAAAGTGAACTTTTGCCCTAGTGTTGATATGCAGTTCATGGTAATGTTAAATTCTTAAAGTAAAAGTGATATTCTCCTTTATTTTTCATTTTCATCCTTTTACTTAAATTTTTAACATTACCATGAAATGACTCAGGATGTTTGAGAGTGGTTTTGCCCTCATTGGATTTCATATGGAGAAAGTAGAATTTTAGATCTCACTCAAAATCCAGCAGACTTATCTGTTTTTCAGTATTTCAGGATTGGGGGGATTGCAATGTTTCCATTGGCTTTTATCATGTACTAGGGTATGGAACTTGTATTTAATCAAGAGAACCAAGCCCTCTATGCAGGGGAGACTCCCAATAATCAAGAGAATGTAGGGTACTAGGGTATGAAACTTGTATTTAATCAAGAGCATTAAGGTCGTTCGACTATGTAGGAGGAGACTCCTAATCAAGCACGAGACAAGAAATTAGAAATAACTCGTGGCTGATTTTGGATATTTCTATTTTCATTATGTGATTATTCATGAGTAAATGTGATGCAAATTTAGATACTTATAGTTTATGCATTGACAATTGACAGTTTTATCATAATGTAATAAATTAAAATGTATCATATATGCTTTATGATTGCACATATTTCTTAAATGTCCTAATATATATATTATATATATAGATATATATTCGCGTTTCCCCGTTTCCAAAATTTGGGGAGGTCACGTTTCGTATCGCTTCCCGTTTCGGAAACTCGTACCCGTTTCCCCGTTTCGTGCAACCTTGGATGAGACCAATGCCTTAATAACAATGCTCAAATAGAAATAAAAGAACTTGCAAATAACAATACAATATCAAGTTGTAAGATAAGCAATGTTGCAAGGAAAGTGTTAGTACCCAAGAGATTATCAGCAGTTAGAGATATGAGCAATATCAGATAAGCTTGCAAGATAAATATAACTTGTACTTCATGTATACTAGAACTTGCAAGTATAAAATAAGCTCAAATTCCAAATACAGATAACCAATGATGAAATGAAGATGCAAGTTCTTGGTTACTTTTAATTATATGCCTGTCACCCACCACTTTGTGGGTAACACCCATAGGAGAAAAACAATTCCTAGATGGTCCTTAGCGAGCAGCCAACAGCCACTAGATAGCTCAATCTGCCATTTCGCCGCCACCTGAGCCAACCATGTGGTCCTTCACCCATCTGTTATGATCATATGTTTGAAGTTGGGCCTTCCACCCCTGAAGGTATGACTTATCATTATGTAATTGGGTATTTTTGTTTAAATTTCATGGACACTTTTGAGCATGGATTGGTGGGGAGATTCGACAGAAGGAGTGGGCTAGGTTTGTACTCTTGTCTCCTCTGCTTGATTGGATGGTTAGCCTTGTATCCTAGTCCCGTCGGATCTCCTTCACTGGCCATTAGCTTTAGGGTTGGCACTACATTGGAAATCCCGATGTTTGTTGCATGGTCCCACTTCCTGACACCATATACATCACTCCCCTCCGCTCATTTTAACCCCATTCATCTCTTTTCCCATCTGGGTCCACATGTGTCCATTGCGTCCACATAACGTTAGCCTTACCCTCCCTATTAATTTTTCTTAGGGCTATATTATTCTTTGCTTAGATCATTGCATTTCTTCATTAACACATTAAGTTCACCCCATATCATGATTACACTATTCAGATTTACATCATTATTCATCAGCATATGCAACTATGTAGAAAGAACAACATCATTATCATCAATGCAGCGGAACATAAAGGAACAATACAAGAAAATCATGCACACATAGAGACACCAGGATTGGTCCAAGACCGGGGCAAAAACCCACTATGGGGAAAACCCTTGCAAATTCTTCTTCTTCTTAGATTGTCATCAAATGATTCAGTAAAAGATAGTACAATGATCCATATCTTTGTCTATGCAACTAACCAGTAAAACGACTATCATATCCATGGGCTGAACCTAATCATGCTTATACTCAAAACCCTGATTCTAAGGACTGTAATGTTCTGTCACTGTCTGCAGTCAACTGTTGAAAATTGTTGTCACTAAGCAGAGTCTTCGGAATACTGAAATTTCATCTTTTAGTCTTGCTCGCACGGAGAAGGAGCTGTGTGAGCGATTATGTCAGTCTTGGACGCTCCTTGGTGTACAGTATGTGTGCGTCTAGGGACAAATACACTCAGATGTTCCTAAAATCCCCAGTCGCGCCCTTCAAGCTATTGTGTGAGCGACTGATGCTGCCCAGACTCACCCTTGACCACTTTGTGCACGTGTCTGGGGACCAAACTACTCGATCTGCTTCAAAAACCCTAGACGCTCCCTAGAGGCTACTATGTGAGCGTCTGAGACTGCCCAGACACACCATTGACTACTTTGTGCGTGCCTCTGGGGACCAAACTACCTGATCTGCTTCAGAAACCCTAGACGCTCCCTCCAGGCTACTCTGCGAGCATCTGAGACTTCCCAGTTGCACCCTGTTACCCACCATTTTATGGGTAATATCCCTAGGAGGAAAAAATTCTCCAAGATGGTCCTCAACCGATAGCTAGTAGCCCTTTGCAGCCATTAGCTAGCTCAATGTGCCATTTTCTCTGCCACCCAAACTAGCCATGTGGTCCCTCGCCGACCTGCCATGATCTTATGCTTGAAGGTGGGCCTCCCAAATCTAAAGGTATGCCTTGTCATTTTGAAATCAATACTTTGCTTATCATGGACACTTCTAGGTATGGATTAATGAGGGGATTCGGCGAAAAGAATGGGCTAGGTCTATGCTTCTGTCCCCTAGACCCCTTGGAGGTATTAACCTTGGATTCTAGTCCTATGGGATCTCTTTTACTGACCATTTGGTTCCAAGGATAGTATTTCACGGGAAACCCCGATTTTGGTTACGTGGTCCCGTGCCCTTATCCACTTATATTACCCTCTTTCCATACATCATTACCCCATCCATCATTTCTTCCCCTTGGGTCCACATTCCTCTATCAGGTCCACATAAGGTCAACTCACCCCTTCCCCTTGCCCACAACTTAGGTCATGGCTTGGAATGAAGCCTAGAGGTTAATGCAGCTAAAAACAAAGTTAAAACCATATATGGCAACATTCAAAAAATAAGTATCACAAAATGCACGATATGGCCAGGACAAAATATTTAGCAAGTGGGCAAAAGTCAATACATGAGCTCTACCCCATCATCATGGCCATCACCCTGGTTCCATCAGGTTCTATGAGCCTTCTTCATCATATAGGAACCCATGATTGTCCCAACCCTTGGTGGGCAATGAACTGCCCCACCTTAAGGCTTAAAGGGGGGAATTCACTGCTATATATTATACATCATGCTCTAACCCCTTGAGCTCTGAGCAATTAATCAAAGAAAATCATAAAAAGGCAAAAGGCATATAAAGAAGGGTGGAAAAATCAAGGTCAGGGCACCTCCCTCATGTACCATGATTGATCCCTCCTACACCTTGTAAATCCAAGTGTGGGCTTCCCTCTTATTAGCTACCCTTGTGCCCCAGCATGTGACCCAGGGGTGCCCCTTCTCATTCCCTACCTCATTCACCTATCTTCCATATGCCACCATCTTTTGACGGATGTACCTTGAATATATTATCCCTTCTAGAAGCAGAAACCACCTAATAAGGTACTTGGTTAACCCCATTAGGAGTTTAGGAGACATTGGCACATACCGAAGCCCAATATGGAAGGGTAGGCCACTATGAAGTCCCCACTTGTGGTCCATGATTAGGTAAGCTCATTTGCTCGATTTCTCTAATGACTTGTTGTACTGGAAGCCTAAGCGACACATTGGATCTTATGCAACATTGCAAATGGTTTCCATCTGGGGTTTGGTCTCCCTATACAGGGTCCTAATCCTCTAGAAGGCTACATTGGCACATATAGGGTGAGTATTGAGAGCCATGGGCCTCCACAGCAGCAGATTGCACTTCATGGATCCCCACAGCCATTTAGAGATTGCTCGTGGTTCACTTATTAGACGAGGAGGATGCACCTGATCCATCATGCCTAGTTGGCCCCAGATCTACACCATACACTTGGTAAATGATCCAGGACTTCTACGATGATGTGGCATCTCCTACATTATCGTCCTAGCCCTTGAGGGCAACCTACAGGCATTCTCAATTTGTTTGGAGACCCATGAGGACACTTATGTGCCCCCACAGTCATTTGGAGCACCATAAGTTATTACAAGGGGCCAACCCCTTGTCCGCTGCTTCGAGGGTTCTACTCTTCATTGTAGTACCCTATGGACCTCATTAGGCCTCTTAGAGGGCCCTATGACATGCTTTGATTATTATTTGACCACTTAACAGCCTTACTTTTTCATTTGTGAGCTAGTTTGGTGGGCTTGTCACCAAAAGGATGTATTATTAGCACATTATTTTATTTTTGGGGCTTATGTAAGCCAAGGAGGCTAATTCGAACTCCTTTGATGTGTATAAATACAAGTGAGGTGAGATCATTTCTCATCATCACTTTGGATTGGATCTCTCTCTTCTTTAGAGAATTTCGCAATTTCTGTTGGAGGATGAATTGAAGCATTTATGGATGAATTTTGATGTATGGTTATTGGTTTATCTTCCCTTGGAGCTTCAAAATTGTCATTTGTGAATGGTTGGATATACTCTACTACATTGTAAGAACGAAATTGTTGATGTTATTCTTAAGGAATTTAGACTTCTGTGATCCATAACATTGTTTAGATATCTTCGGCAAAATCACATAACCAATATTTTGTCAACGCGTTTCGAACCAACCAGTGTGGTTCATCGTCAGGACAAGATGAAGAACTGATCTGGCTTAGCGAGAATAAATAGAGTGTGCAGAGATTCCAACAGCTAAATCCTAACGGCTAATTTTGACCAGGTCAAACCACTAAATTAGTTAGTTAATATTTCTCGAAGAAAGTAAAATAAGGTAAATTAAGGAAATTCAATTGTTAATTTAAGGATAAGAATAATATTAATATTATCCCAAATATTAAGAAAAATTGATATTCTAATAATAATGGTCATATTATATAATAATTAATCTATAATCCCTTATTATTCCAATATAAATTACAAGTAAAGATAACCCATTACTAATATTATTAGAATTTATTTATCCTAGGTAATTTATTCATAATTATCTAATGGTAAGATAGATCATGTTTTTTAGAATATATAATGTTTAAAATCCTTGGTCAATAATTATAAACAATATATGTTTATTAAATCATCTATATCTACTAATAATTAATATTCCTAGAAATTAGTTATATTAGGTAAATCCATAATCTAGGGTCGTTAAAGCTAGGACTATTAATATTAATAATAATAATAATAATAATCTTAATATTAATATTAATATTAATATTAATATTAATAATATTAATATTAATATTAATAATATTAATATTAATATTATCCCAAATATTAAGAAAAATTAATATTATAATAATAATGGTCATACTATATAATAATTAATCTATAATCCATTATTATTCCAATATAAATTATAAGTAAAGATAACCCATTATTAATATTATTAGAATTTTATTTACCCTAGGTAATTTATTCATAATTATCTAATGGTAAGATAGATCATGTTTTTTAGAATAAATCATATATAGTGTTTAAATTAATTGGTCATTAAAATGATAAGTTATATAAAAAATAATTATAAACAATTTATGTTTATTAAATCATCTATATCTACTAATAATTAATATTTCTAGAAATTAGTTATATTATGTAAATCCATAATCTAGGGTCGTTAACTCTAGGACTATTAATATCATAACTAATAATTAAACCTAATGGTCAAATAATCAATATTAGAACTATATTTGTTATTCCAATAAAATACTGAGGTTAACTAAGACTATAGGTAAGCATATTATTACTTATAAGATGAATGTCAAAATCTAGGCTTGATATATCAAAATCTATCCTTAAAACTTAATGGTCAAAATACAATATATAATTATTACAGTTAACTATGCCATTAATAAGGAACATATAAAGAAATAAAGAAATAAGGAAAAACAAATATGCCCAATAGTAAGTAAGGTTAATAATACTAAGCCCGAAACTCAAACAAAGCAAAAAAAGACCCAAACACCCCATAATAACAGGACAAACTTGCCAAAGGAGAGAAAAAAGAGGGGAAAAACAGAAACCCTACGACCTAAAAAAAAAAAAGGGGAACCTTAATCTAATCTAAAATAGACCAAGAGCACACTCCATTACATCTCTATTTAGCACTCTTGTACTTGGTCGTCTTTCATTGCCATATTCATTTTCAAGCAACATCTTACTTTCAAGCATTTACTTCTGCAAAGTTACTTATTTGGAACTGGTCATTACTCACATCATTTGCTTTCAAGTTTTCCATTCATATTTGGCATTGTTCATTACTCACATCATTTGCTTCCACGTTTTCCATTCGTATTTGGCACTGTTCAGTACTCACATCATTTGATTCCAAGTTTTCCATTCATATTGTCATTGCTATATATGATCTCATACTCGTGGATGGTTGTTATCCTCATGAGTTGATTTACAGGCTTTGAGTGCTTTGGCTATTATTTGTATAATGGTCGATGAATGTATCTCAATCACTGTAATTAACTCCTAGAACTCGACTTGTTTAACATACATTAGTGAAGCCTTAGTTATCTAAATATGTTCCACCCCACTTGGCTTCGCTAGGAGTTAGCCTAGACGAAGGAGTAGAGATTTGAGTTATAGAAACTCAAGTTGAAATTTTCCCCCAAGATCACAACAAGTGGAGTTAAAGGTTTTCTCCACGATAATCTGAGGTGTCGATTCACGCAGAAAAGAATTTGGCGTCGTTGCAGGGGATAAATCTTTTTAAACCTAGAATACGATTTATTGTTTCTGAACTTTTCTTGCTTTGTTTTATGCATGGTTGATAATTAGTGGTTGATTTGTATCCAAGTGGAGACACCACTCTCTCAAAATATTGCAAGGTATTCTACTAGAACAAACCCAAGAAATTTGGTTAATCGCATTCATGGACCTGAAAGGGATTATAGAAGGAGAATAAACAAACTCTCTTCTAGTACACTCCTTGCTAATCTTGGACAGGAAGCAATTTCTAATCTCCTCTCTCTTTGAAGTTGATAGTCGTCAAATAGAAGATATGCACTATGTGAAAATTTTCAATCTTATTGCAACAACTGTAACGAACAAAGTTCATCTACTCACAAGAATACTCTAATACCAAAGTAACAAACAAAGTTCATATTCGCAGCATTAATCTTCAGAACACTTCAAAGTCGTAAACATCCATTGTAGGATAGGTAACTATCTATTGAATATTATATAAAAATTTGATGTGAGATAATTACAATGAGCGTGAGGATCTGCTTATATACCCTACGCAGGTACCTCTTTACCAACGGTTATGTCCTTAGGGGCATACCTTTTCATCATCTAGTTACTAATTAATCATTACTTAGTATTATTATAGTTTTACACTACTTGTATTATTTTATATATATTTTTATTCATAACATTGCCTTCCTCTTTAAAAAGCTTCATCCTCGAAGCTTACTGATGAAAGGGCATGATCTCTTTCCCTGTTTCGGATATCTTCTCGTCTTTAAACTTTCATCTTCATTGATTGTTGATTTCTGGTAGCATCGGATTTGCTCTAAGTCTCAAATTTTGTAGGGAGGCTTAGACATATGTATTGCACAATACCCAGAAATCGTTTTGGGAAATTCCACCCGGCGACAATTTTTTTAAAATAATTAATTATTTTTAATGGGACCCTAAGTCTAAACTTAGGAAATTAAAATTATTAATTGGTATTATTCTAAACTGTGGATGTAACTTCTAGAAGAAGACGAAGATCAAGTCAAAATGATCTGAGCCATTGATTAGAATATAATTTGGGTCGTTGGTTCTCAACTGGAAGATTATAAGAAGGACATCGAAGGGCATTTGGAAATATATCAAAGGCAAATACTCAGTGACCCGAGTAAGTTCGATTTTCTCACTGGTCGAAGTTCAACAAGAGTAAATCGAATCAGAGGGAAAGTTGCCGATGAGATGGAGAGAGTGGGGTTATCAGCATCAGTCTGAAGGTTAGGAGCAGAGGACGCAGAGGAGAAGGAGGACAGCGCAGAGGCAGTGTGACACTAGGATAGCATAGTTCTCACGCAGGGGCTGACGCAGTGAGACGCGTGCTGACGTAGTGAGACGCAGAGGAGGCAGCAGATCCTCTCCTGGATCAGAAACTCATCGAAAAGATTCTGAAAACATTCTTACAGAGAATCCTCTTCTCTTTTGCTGGTTGTATATTGTACATGAGATTTTTGTTGAAGAATAATAAAGAAACCCACATCTGTTGCACCGGTTTTCCCACATCGGGTTTTTCCAGGGACATTTGTCCAAAATTAACTGTGTCATTTATGTAATATCTTTTCTTGTTCAGTTTCTTGTTTCGGCATATTAATTTTAAATAGTGAATGTTGCAGTTGTATTTACTTTGATATTTACCGTAGAACAAAGTAAATAACTTGTATGGTTTAAGTAGGAGAAGTAATATCAATCACTGCAGTAGGGATTCCGGGTTTAGGAATTTTCACATGGTATCAGAGCAACAGGTGAAGCAAGAAGAACAGAGCCAAAAGACCCAACGATGAAGGAAGAAGGGAATTTGAAATTCCTGCAAAGGCAGCAATTTGAATCCCCAAAGCGTTTACGCAGTTCAGGTCGGAGGGTTAGATTTCGAGGGAAATCTCTTTCTAAGCGAGTCGACAGAGAGGTAAGATTGCCAGATTGAGAATTGCCAACGGTAGAGGGAGCAACGCAGCAGAAGCTTCAGCAAAGAGGTCTTTCTAGTGGGACACAGTTTTCTACAGGCAGTTTCTAGGGCAGGATAGTGTCAGAGATCATTAGAAAAATAGCACAAGGATGGAAACTCAAGGTGTCTCTGAATTATCATCCAAATTAGAAGAAGAATTCGCATGCTTAGCAAATTCAGCGTCAGCAGATGTTTAGTACATTGATAGCGGGGCTTCAACCCATATGACAGGAGTGCGAGAATATTTCTCGAGCTATCAAGAAGAACAAATGGACTTCCAGATTACTATGGGAAACAGAACAAAGTGTACTCCAATAGGGAGAGGCACCATAGAATTTCATACGGAAGCAGGAACCAGCATCCGAGCTACCAATGTTTTGCATGTGCCCGGGTTAACAATCTCTGATTTTAGTGTCCCAGTTCCAGGACACGGGATACGATGTATACTTCATTGGAAACAAAGTATATGTCAAACATCCAAGATGGAAGAAGAAGAGACAAATTGGAGCTTGAAGCAATAGACTATATAGGTTGCAACTCGAGTCGCCAATGGCATTGATAGGCAGCAATCGTAATGGTGAAAAGAAACTGAATGAATTATGGCACAGGCGAATGGGACACTTACGCCATGGAGCACTGAGGATGCTCAGCGAGACTGTTACAGGAGTTCCAATCCTTAGTACTGAGCATGATGATTTATGCAGAGGATGCGTACTAGGGAAGTACGCTAAAGCAACATTTTCCAGAAGTAACAATAGAGTAGAATGTGTATTGGGATTGATACACTCAGATATCTGTGGTCCAATGTCCACAAGAGCTCTTAGTCGTGGCTAATACTTTGTCACCTTTATTCATCATCACTTTAGAAAAACCTGGATCTACTTCTTCAAGACCAAGGATGAGGTCTTTGATCGATTCAGAGTGTTTAAGCCTCTTGTTGAAAACATGACAGGGAAGAAGATAAAGGTATTGCGTTCAGATAATGGTGGAGAATATACGAATAAAGACTTCACATAGTTCTGCGCAAAGGGGGGCATCAAAAGAAAATGGACAGCTCCAAATAATCCAAAGCAAAATGGAGTAGCATAGCAGAAAAATAGAAATATTGTTGGGGTAACAAAAGCTATGATCAGGACTTTCCTAGATTCTTATGGGCAGAGGCTTGCAACACAACGGTATATATATCCAAAATAGAATCCCTCACAAAGCGTTGGGGAAGAGAACACCCGAAGGTGTCTTCGCTAGGAAGAAACCGAAAGTAAGTCAACTCTGGATATTTCGAAGTGTAGCATATTGTCACATTCCAGATGAAAAGCGCAGTAAACTGAATCAGACTACAGAAAAGGAATACCTTATAGGATATAGCGAGACCTCAAAGGCATACAGAATCTACATTCATAGCAGTAAGAAGATTGTAGTGAAACGGGACGCGAACTTCATGGAGGATAGAGCTTTCAGGAAATCTCGAGAGATGCCAGCAGAAGGTCAGTTAGTAGATGTTCCATTAGTCCAGTAGCAGCAGGGGCAGCAAGGACGACAGGCAGGATGATAAACACCTGGATCGAGTATAGTGACCATTACCAGCGTTTCCTCAAAAGAAGGAAATCCAGATAGTTCTCAGCAAATGGAACAACAGGACCAGGAGGAGGAGTTGATTGAGCCTCCCACCACCAGTGGTAGAACCAGCAAGGAAGTATGGCAGACGCTGAGGGACGCAAAGGAGTTTGTTGGAGTTCCTAGAACCAAAAAGAGGCAGCATAGACAACCTGACAGATACTAGGTCTTGGTAGCACAAGTTGAAGAACCCTCTACCTCTCAGGAAATTGTTCAACACCATGTGTGGGTAGATGCCATGGTAGAAGAGTATAGTTCTATCATGACAAATGATGTCAGGGAAGTAGTACCTAGACCAGAGGATAGATGAGTTGTAGAATCAAGGTGGATCTACAAGATCAAGTATGTTGCAGATGGCCGTATAGAGAAGTACAAGGCTAGGTTCATGGCAAAAGGGTACGCATAGAAAGAAAGAATAGACTATGAAGAGACCTTCGCCCCAGTAGCCCAATATACCTCTATCAGATTCGTTATATCCCTAGTAGCTCAAATGGGATGGGAGATTCACCAGATGGATGTCAAGACACCATTTCTAAACGGGGTAATAGAAGAAGAGGTGTATATAGAACGGCCTGAAGGCTTCAAAACGCATGAAAAGAGAACTCATGTGTGCAGATTAAAGAAAGCCCTTTATGGGCTCAAGCAAGCACCTAGAGCATGGTATGGTCGAATTGATAGTTACTTGCAGCAATTGGGATTCGTCAAGAGTGATGTTCATCCCAATCTCTACTATTTAAGGTAGAGAATGAGCGACTTATTCTGGTATTATATGTGGATGACTTGCTTATAAAAGGGTCATCTGGGCTCATACAAGACAGCAAGAAGAATCTTGAAGCAGAATTCGACATGAAGGATATGGGGTTGATGCATTATTTTCTAGGATTGGAAGTTTGGCAGAAGAATGGGGAGATCTTCCTTGGGCAAAGAAGATATCCAAAAGAAATTATGAAGAGATTCAAAATGCAAGATTGTCAGCACATGGCTACACTCATGATCACCAACTGGAAGAAAATAGATGCATCAGGAGAAAAGGAGGTGGACCCCACCTTGTGCAGACAGCTCATTTGGTCTCTCATGTATCTGGTCAACACTAGGCCAGACATTTGTTACGCTGTCAACAACCTTAGTCAGTTCATGGTGGAACCGAAAAGGGTGCATTGGGCAACAACTAAACACATTCTCAGATATGTGCGGGGAACAGTCGGATATGGGTTGAAATACTCCCGAGGGGATGAGGTTAGATTGAATGGATTCACAAATGCAGATTCAGCAGGTAGTTCAGTACACTGGAAAAGTACCTCTGGGTATTGCTTCAATGTTGGATCAAGAATGATATCTTGGTGCAGCAGGAAGCAGAAGTCGGTAGCTCTGAGCTAAGCAGAAGTTGAATATATGGCAGCTAGCACAGCTACGTGCGAAGCTATATGGCTTAGAAAATTGCTTGTGAGTTTATTCAGAAAAAGGATGGAAGTGACCAGGATTTACTACGATAATCATAGTTGTATCAAACTCTCTGAGAATCCAGTATTTCATGATCTGTCGAAACACATTGATATCAGATGTCACTTTATCAAAGACTATATTGAGCGTGGGGCAGTACAACTGTAGTATGTTTCCACAGGAGATCAGGTAGCAGACGTACTCACAAAGGCTCTAGGAAGAGCTAAGTTCATTCAGTTTAGAGAGTAGATGGGTATGGTACAAAATCCGTTTCAGTAAACAAGTAATCTCTCAGTTACAGTGGTCGGTTCAGCATCAGTACAAATGCAGCATTTGCGCAGTAGTTGGTGGGCAGTGATGTCAGACATCAGCAGTGCAGAGGGAGATGTTACAGAACAGGGTAATGCTTCGACAAGTCGCATTGCTAGAGCACATTCCTTGCTAAGAGGGAGTGTTGATTTCTGGTAGCATCGGAAGTGCTCTAAGTTTGAAATTTTACACGGAAGCTTAGACATATGTATTCCACAATACCCAGAAATCATTTTGGGAAATTCCTCCCGGAGACAGTTTTATTAAAATAATTAATGGGTATTAATCTAAACTGTGGGTATAACTTCTAGAAGAAGACGAAGATCAAGTCCAAATGATCTAAGCCATTGATTATAATCTAAACTGGGTCATTGGTTCTCATCTGGAAGATTATAAGAAGGACATCGAAGGGCATTTAGAAAGATACCAGAGGCAGATACTTAGTTACCCGAGTAAGTTTGATTTTCTCACTGGTCGAAGTTCGGCAAGAGAAAATCGAATCAGATGGAGAGTTGCAGGTGAGAAGGAGAGAGTGGGGGTATCAGCATCAGTTTGAAGGTCAAGAGCAGAAGACACGGAGCAGAAAGAGGACAGCGCAGACGCAGTGTGACATTGGGATAGCGTACTTCTCACGCAGGGACTGAACCAGTGAGACTCAAAGGGGGCAGCAGGTCCTCTCTTACATGAGAAACTCGTCGAGAAGTGTCTGAAAAAATTCTCACAGAGAATCCTCTTCCATTATGCTGGTTGTAGCTTGTACATGAGATTTTTGCTAAAGAATAATAAAGAAACCCTCATCTGCTACACC
The DNA here is from genome assembly GCA_031772625.1 of Pinus tabuliformis. Classification (NCBI taxonomy): domain Eukaryota; kingdom Viridiplantae; phylum Streptophyta; class Pinopsida; order Pinales; family Pinaceae; genus Pinus; species Pinus tabuliformis. Next base: position 2,023,326,026 of record CM062818.1, on the reverse strand, counting down.
GGTTTTCCCACATTGGGTTTTTCCGGGGGCATTTGTCCAAAATTAATAGTCATTTGTGTAGTATCTTTTCTTGTTCAATTTCTTGTTCCGGCATATTAATTTTAAATGGTGAATGTTGCAGTTGTATTTAATTTCATATTTACTGTAGAACACAGTAAATAACTTGTATGGTTTAACAAGTGGGATAGGTAATATCAGTTGCTGCAGTAGGGATTCTGGGTTTAGGAATTTTCACATTGATACTAGTCGATCTGATGCTCTGAGTGATAAACAAAATTGTGGGACTCAGAATGGATTAGACGATCCTAGATTAACCTTTTGTGGAATCTTCCGATCGTTGGAATTTTGGAATGAATTGTTATCATAGGATTGGATCCTACAAACTTCAGTATTCCTTGGAACATAAATTTGTTCCTTTCATTCTTAATGGTTCAAATATGTATACTGACCTAGTTGTCTACTCTTGTGATTCGGATGTCGATAAGGAGCTCTTGTAGTTTGATCTTGCCCTAATATGTTTGTGGTGATTTCCTAATTTACTTCGGGTACTATTGTTGTTGTGTTGGTTACTGACTCATCACTTGGAATTTCCATTGTTTGAACGGCAATATCTAAATTGGCTTTAACTTCTATAGGTTTCTCTTCTTCTTGAGTTGTGATATTGACTAGGTCAGTATTTATTCCTTTAGCTTAAGCTTGGACTGAAACGACTGGAGACTTCAATACTTCTTCTTGAAGTTGTTCTAACTTGTCATTTAGTGACTTCTTATCACTTTTAAGCTTCTTTATTTGCATGAGAAGGTTTTGGTTATGATTCCTTAGACGTAAAAGTTTGTCATTTTCTAAATCGTTGACTTTGTCCTTAGTATCCATCTCTTTATCTTTTATACTTTTGATTTGTTCTAATAGCCTTTGATTCAAAGTTTTAAGAGCAAATTTTCTTATTCCATCTTTGATAGATTCTCGTTAAATTCCTTCTTAGAACATTCATTTTCTTGCTTTAATTTTTGCTTCTTAACATTGGACTTCTTAATCTGTTCAAGTATTTTTTTTATTATGGTACCTTAGGCACAAAATATCCTCATCCTTTTCTTTTGACTTATTCTAAAACATGTCATCTAGATCTTTATATTTCTTTTCCGATGCATTGTTTTTTTGTTAAACCTTTGTGAAATCTTCCTCTAACCTCTTTATTTGTGTTTGTATATTTATATTACCTTGATGCTCTTTGGTACTCAATAATCTTCCACACGCTGGACAACGTAAATTGCATTTTTTTTTAATATATGTACATCCAGTTTCGTTTAGACAAAATGGACATTTAGTCCAAAATAATGATTCTTATGTGGAACTCACCTTTTTTCCTTCATCATTTTCTAACTTGATCCATAAACTGTCGTGGATATTTCACTAGATGGTTCGTCAGAAGAGATCTGATAATAATATTTTAAAATACTGAAAATTTACACTATTACAGTTTATTTAACTTTAAGATTTGTGGATCTAACTGTAATTAGTGCATGCATGCGAATATAAATTATTCAGAAAAGTAGAGAATGGCAAAATAAGCTCACACACACATAAGACACAAGATATGCTCTCTAGGAAACCCTTTCAGGAGAAAACGCATTTGGAAGGTGAGGTCGCTTCGCTCTCTTTCTATGTCGGAAATATGGTTGCAGGCACAAAGAAGTAATGCCTATGGCCCGTGGGCTGCTACAGTGCACAGAGCCTCTCTGTGTCCTCTACCTCCTATCTCTCATGGCTATCTTTGCTTAGCTATGGAAATAATGCTCTCGAAAGAATGGAATACCTCTTCCTCCTAGTGGCCCGGTTATAACACAGTGCGATGGTCTACTAGTAGTTAAGTTTGACTACATCAACTCTTAACTAGAGTTACAAAATAGACTCTTCCAGAGTCTTTTACATGAAAAACACATGGCTAGCCCCTTTTCCATGAATAATGGGTGCTAACACAGCATCCTCCCAAACGATAGGTGTGAAAACAGGAAATCAACTTCTGAGTGGCATAACTTTTACATAAGGACTCTAATTGACGCGCTTCTTGCACTGTTGGAAAGGTCTTTATGTGTAGAATAGCTTGAAAAAGTGTCGCGATAAACCAACAAATTTTTACCCCAAAAAATGTCGTTTGATGCCTCAAATTGCTCTGACAAAGTTTCAAACCCCATTTCACCAAAGTGGGACCCACCCATAAAAACGGTCCGTGAGTTGATTCCTCCACTTTTTCCACTCCAAATGCATCGAGATGAATAAAAAACAATATAATGATCCAATTCGGAACACACCTTTCCATTTTGGGAGACTTTTGGTCCCCAAAAGCTTTTACTGAATAATGTGAGGAAATTTTTCCTCCACCTCTCTCGTGTACCCTTTAGTTGTAACTGGAAGTTGTCCCTTCGACCGAACTTGCCAAAGGTCATGGTTCCCCTATCTTGTAGTTCTAGACTTCTTCTGCAAAACTGTATCTTCGGTCAACTCTACTTGAGTGTCTGGTGCCAAATCCTGCACAGAGGGTAAGACTTGTTCCTCTTCCTAATCTAGCATGGAAGGCTCATAGAGTTTTTGTTAAAATTGGCAACTAAGGCCAAACTCCATGTGGATCACCTTATTTATGGCTTCTGATATTTTTCCTAGATTCCTCTCATCGAGAGATGTAGGATTGATCTAAAGATCATCCGATTCCGAGAAGTATTTATGGAGATATGAATTTATTTTGATTATGGACAAATTGTCAAGGTCGGCCAACAAACTTATGTAGGCTCAAAAGCCCAATAGTCACGTCTATTCAGCCTCAACGTTTGCATATAAATACAAGGAGCCTCCTCCTCATTTGGAGGATTCATTCACTCTCCTCTCTCTCTCTCCTACGCATAAAAGGAGCCTCTCTCTCTCTCACACGAGTGGCTGAAAGGAAGACGTCCTAGGGCATGGAAGACGAAGAAAGGAGGACGCTAGGGCAGCAGGTCATCTCTTTGACCAGCGTTGACCAAGCGTTGACCATCTAGAAGTACGGATTGGGTGTGGTTGCCTCCTAGGCAGGCCACAATTTTGGCACAAAAACCGAGGTAATCTGACCTCTGGTTTGACTGGTGTTGACTACCCTTGTTTAGGGCTGCAAGTTGACTTCAGAAATCTGCAAATTGATTGTACTTTTGGGGTTGTTCAAGCGTTGTTTCTTTAGGCTGTTCGAGGACAAGTTGACCGGAAATTGACCTAGCATTTTGGAGGTCAATTTCAACTAGTTTGACCAAGTTTGACTTTGCTGATCTAGGGCTTGCTGCTGCTAATATAAAATTACAGAATTCAGATTTTGTACTATTTCTCTCTATTGAACTATTGAAGATAAAAGAAGATTTGATCAAAAGGTTTCCCCGCATTGGGGTTTGTCCCTCGCTAGCCGCCACATCTTGTGTCTCGTCTTGGCTTGTTTTTTGTTGATCATTTAATGTTCTATCCGCACTTTACTTGATGTATATGTGATTGCTAATCTATGGGTAATAAGAAGAAAAATAAGTAAACTGCTCTAAACATAGAACATACCATAATTTAACATGGTATCAGAGCTGAGGTGAAGACAAAGCCCAAGCAAGAGCAAGAGCAAGAGCAAGAGCAAGAGCAATCACCGAAGAGAAAGTTGGCAAGGCTATCTGAAAGAAATTATGGGGTCCTCAACACACTTCCCTGCTGAAGACAAACTCCGTGAGAAGTCTGACTATCACGAATGGAAGATATCTTTCGATCTAACATTAAAAGAACAAGAAGTGTTAGACCCTATGAGAGGCGGAATTGTTGAGCCTCCATCAAATGCATCCGCTGCTGCTAGGAACAAATGGACCAAGGGAGAAGTCAACTCTATAGACAAGCGCTTGGTGGCCTATGTTTTTGAGTTGAACACCTCCAAGGAAATCTACGATACACTGGTGAGTTTATTTAACGTTAATGATGCAAATCATGTCTGTTTCTTAGAAATAAGCTGAAGGAAATTAAGAAGGGAAAGCATATTTCTTAAGGATCACTGAGATCAAGAACGATCTCCTATCTATTGGGGAAGTAATTCCTGACAGGGAAATGACACTCAAAACTCTTGGAGGACTACCATCTGAATGGTATATATTTAGGACTACTCTTCTCAACAATAATGTAATTCCTAGATTTGAGGAATTAATGCCCAGATGCATTCAAGAAGAAACGAGGATAGAAGAGCAAGAAATGCCCATACTTAAAGGTCATCCCTCTGCCTTTTCTTCTCATACTAAAAGAAGAAACAATTCTGAGGCTAAATTCAATGTTGACCGAGTCGCAGTCGACCGAGTTTGACTGCGTTTTTCTTGGGGAATTTCCTGTTTGGGCAAGCCGCATTTTTGGGCACAAAAATCGTAGCAAACCGAGTTGTTTGACCAACGTTGACCGCAAGTTTGACATTTGTGTTGATCAAGTTTCACTGTCATTTTCGAGACTGTTTTGCGCTGATTTGGACTTTTGTTGGAGGCCGAGTTGACTGGGTTTGACCGAGCTGTTTTGGAGGAGAAATTTTGCCATGTTGACCAGCATTGACTTTCTGATTAAGGCTTCTTGTGACTGTTGTTTGACTTATTGAGAGCAAAAGAGGTTGTTCCTTCAGAGAAGTATGTTATATATACCTTTGACATACTTGTTAAGGATTTCCCCCCCACCTTACTCTACTTGACTGAGCTAACAAGGGTTAACCCAAAAAAACCAATTAGAGTAGGTGATACTAGTTAACAACGCAAGCGTTATGTTTTCACCAAGACTCACTCTGAATAGAACGTATTTTCCATCAAGGTATCATCAACTGAAGATAACAAGTTCTTCATAAAGAGAGAGGACAATAGAAAACCAGATGTTGATAGTTGTACAAGTCCTCTTAGAATTGCCCGACTTGTCTCAAAAGCCAAACACGGTTTCAGGAGAGGCTAACCTACGGGTACAAGCAAACAAAGAAAGCAAAAAGCAAAAAAGCGAAAGCAAAACCAAGTAAGCAAAGCAAGCAAACCAAACCAAGTAAGCCAACAAAGCAAACACTACCCCTATTCCTACGCTAAACATTGCATGGGCCTATGCACGTGAAGTGATATTTCCAATGCAGCCACAAGCGCATTGGTTGGCCCATGTTGGCGAAGGCATGGTAAACAAGAAAGATATGCATGTAAACCAGTGAACACGAACAATTTAACAATGAAGACCAACACCCTCTCAGTTTCCACAGAAAAGAAAAGAGTGAAAGTGCAAGACAAGCATTCTGCGAACTTAACATGGTGTTGTGACACACTGCGTGCAGATGATAAGCATGCATACTCTTTTAACTGTGACAGACAAGCAAACATGAAAAAGAGAGACAACTTACGCTTTGCAAGTGTGCTTGTTGTGTATGAGTCCTCTAGTGCATAAGTGATGGGATCATGTGATTACGGTCGAGGAAGCGAAATCTGTGTGTTGGATTGATCTTCAGTGCATACAAATGAGTGATGTAGAGCCTTGGATGTTTCACAAATTTTCTGATCGGAAATGGAACTAACATCAGGATAGCAAGGGCCTGACATAACCATCAGCTCAGGCTGAAGTGCCTCGACAACCTACAGGGTTTCCACTTCGTCAATAGATAGATCATCGAAGACCAGTGGCTTAGACAAATTAACAGCGAGTGAATCAACATCATGATCAAATGAAGAAGTACAAAGATCACTACAACAATGATCAGAAAAATTGGGACATTCATCGACATCCTCATGATTTGATGAATCATGCAGAGGGGTAGATGAGAAACAAGGAAGTTCACCCTCTGCGTTTTCAAAATTGACAAATGACAAATGGGATGGATTTTCAAAGGAAGATGTGTCCTCTCTGCAATGTAATTACAAGCTGACATCCAGTGAATGATCGGAAGAAGAAACATCTAGAGATGAGTTTTCACAAGGAAAATTGGAAGTAGCAGAATCACAAGAGATGTCAGGATAGAGCAGATGAGGCACGGATGGAAGGGAGTCATCCTTCACTGCGGGTTCTTCTTCAGATTCCCACACACACTCATCATGAATGATAGGGCAAGTTGGCTGCACAACACCAACTTCGTCGACAACTTGATCCTCGTTCACAACAAGTGTGGAGTCTAGAACGAAAGAACACAAGACAATACAATCTGGAGGATCAATGAAACGTGGGGACGGAGGTTCAGGGAACGAATCCACGACACAACTAGCAGGCTTGCAAGCCAACTTTGCGTAGACATTGAGAGCAGGTAGGGTGGGAGGATGTGATAGTTCAACAAGATGTGCGCGCACCTTCTCCGGCCTCGCACTGCGAAGCTAGAGTTGTTTGATGAGAAAAGGACGGGCAGTCACTTGTGACAACAACCGCGTTTGTCTTAAATTTGGCAGCTCTAACACCGAGGTATGCTGGGAGGGGTTCAAATGATTCCAAGAATTGTGGATTTTCAGAGATGTAAAGAAGATAGTTAAATATTCCATCGAGGAATTCCTAATCAATTTCAACTTCAGGAAATCGGTACGCAAGATTATGAAAGCATGTGTGAAATTGCTCAACTGATTCATTAGGTCAAGAGAAAGCTTGGTCAATCTCTACAATCAATTGAGTGAGAGAGTGAATAGAGTTCTCAGGCAGCGTGGCACACCATAGCAGTGGGTGCCCTCGAAGCGTGTATGCGAATAGCGAGCAGGTCATGTAATCTTCATGGATTTTATACTTGTGACATGTAACTGCAAAAGCCATTCTATGTTCAAGCCAAGCCATTCCACCTTCACCTTCATATGTGTGTTGTGACAAGGAATTCCAGAGCTCCTCCGAGATTTCAAAGTCGTTTCCATAAGACATGCACTTCGGAGGAAAAATTTTGTGGTTAGTCACAATGTTGTTAAAATCGCGATCGGGATTTATTCGGCGCCGGGAAAAAAGCGGAAAAAATCGTAAAAATCGGGAAAAAAGCGGAAAAAATTGGGAAAAAATCGTTTGGCACAAAAATATTCATTTTTTTTCATTTTTTTTCAATTTTTTTAATATCTAAACCATCTACAACATAAAATAAATACATTGACACATAAATATGATAAAAAAACTAATATATAAGATGTTGAATATCATTTCTAGCGCTAAAATCACACATAACATTGAATCATGTCCTGAATAGTAAGTCCTGAGTCCCAACTCAGCCTCAAAATATCAACAAAAAATATGATAATGTATCTCATCATGTCATAATGTCATATACAATAAAATGAAAGTCTAAGACTCTAATCCTATTGATTTCCTCTGCCCCTCTTGCGAGAAAATGTCACTGCTTTCACTGATGTCCTCCGCGCAGACAGCCAAATGAATAAAAAAAAAAATCGATTTTTGCATATAAAAGCCCGCTGCCCGCGCTAGTAGGGATTTTTTCACAAAAAATCCCGATTTTTTCAAAAAAAATCCTGATTTTTTGAAAAAATCCCGATTTTTTCGAAAAAATCGGGTATAAAAAAAATTGGCAATTTTTATGGATAAAAATCGCGATTTAATCGGGTTATGGATAAAATCGCGATTTTTTGAAAAAATCGCGATTTTATCGGGATTTTAACAACACTGGTTAGTCATGATAAGTATGCGAAGATTCAAAACAGATTGTGAGGACTCAGCTTGTCATCTGGCCCTCCTTCTAGCGCCAGAAATTTGATGGCACTGGACCCACTAACATTCAGGGGATCTCCCCGGTATGAAGTCCCAACTAGACCTCACACCATTTTGTGTAAGAGTCTCATCTGGTATGATGGCTCGATTTCCATTATCTTAAAGATATGCCTTAGCTCTTGCTTCTCAACACATGAGAGTGGTATACTTAGTCTTCAAACAGCGAGGTTTGTGTGCCTGGTGAGTGCTTAGTGTAACTTGTGTCTAAGTTCTTTCACTACAGAGGGAGAGGGTGAGAGTGAGTCTCAAGTCGAAAGGGAATAGTCCCAACTCTGTTAGAGACACACAACACAGTAGGACATGAACAACTTCCGACAAAGTAGTCCACACAAATGCGGCAGTCACAAACACAAAGTGAACAGAGAGCACGTACAACACCCAGTGGAATAGTCCACACGAGTGCGACGGTCGTTATAACAAGTTTACAAGAATGAATCTATCAAGTGTCCAACAGAATAAGTGTTAGCCCTGAGGTGCAGTGCTACTATTTTGAAGACTAAAGGAGGGAAATGGTCTATTCTGCTGTCGTGGAGAGGTTCCCATACAGTCCACACTTCATCCGACCACCATTATACACTCACCTGCTTCGACCAATCACCACCGTTAGATCATTTCCGCCAAATCTAACGGCTATCGCGCATATCGCTCTGGCAACAAGAGAGAGGGATACCCGCCCGATAAAGCAGTTTCCTCTCTCTCCTCCACTGCTACGTGGCGCTCAATGAATGGAATCGGGCGGGCTCCGACCTTTACCACTTACCACCCGATGACCGCCTGATATAAACCATTTCCACTTGAGTAAACCGCTCTCGGGCGTTATCCTTCAAGCACCTCCTCCACCCGATAGCCATTCGATCTACCCATCTAAGATCTGATGGCTCGAACTTATTCCACTCCTGCCACGACTTCAAGCCTCTAGCGATTGATCTCCTCCGCCCATTCCTCCCGATCCAACGGCCCTCGTTCACGATCACCATAGTTCATCCTCCGCCGCTTGACCAACATCCCGACCGTCGATCCACACCATCCAATGGCCCCCGTACCCCACTTCCCACCAGTCACCCGGGGAGGAAATTTGTTGGCTTTGTCAGTGTTTTTGACAGTCGGACAGTTGAACTGAAATAACAGAATGCATGGCCGAAAGGGGAAAAAACAACAGCACGATGCAGCCGAACCAACAGAAATGATCATGGAACATCGCTGGCATGAGCAAACCACCTGACAGCACGGCGAAATTACCAGAATTTGATTGCGTGTTTGTTAGAAACAGAGCTCTCTGAGCTCATGTTTGTCTAGTTATGGCCTCAAGTAGTTAGAAGACAGAGGGGATAAATTAAGACATCTCGAGCCTTAGAGAGTTCGAGAGTATTGTATAAATCCTATAAATGGCTAAAAGTTTGAGGTAATAAGGATTCAACTTTTGGAGACTGTGGATACTTTATTCCTCCCAGCGTCTCATCTTCATTCCAGTAATACAAGCTTCTTTTACTGTTACATGTTCAATTGCCATCTTCTCCTCTGTTCTAAGCTTGCACTCGAATAGTTTATTCATGTTTTCTTCTGTGTCTAATGCCAGATAACTGTCATCTTATCTCTGCATTGATAAATTAGATTTGCAAGCTTCATTTACTTTCTGTGGCTAGCCATTCATATATGTTTATGTATGTATTTGCTGGTACAGTCAAGGTTCTCCATCTATTCATTGAATCTATAAACTATTGAGCATTAGTGGTCGAAAGCCTTGTCAAGCTAAGGGTGTTCATGCATGTCTTGAGTGAAAACAGAGTTGAAACAGTCATCTGACTTGATCCAAACCCCAATCCATTCCAATAGTTCAGAGAACGATATTGAAGATTTATATGTTACCAGGCATCTCCGAGCTACAACCTAGGAGAGTTTCCTGGAGTGCTAACAGTCCACACGGCCGAGACTGTGTTAACAACTGATACAACACATTTCCAACAACATATGTACTAAAACAACCAAAATAGTTCAACTATCTTAGTACAGGTTAAAGCCACATGCATTACAAGCGTCTAAAGAATAGTCTTACAAACCAATATAATACATGTATGAAAATGTGCTAGCCAGTTAACAGGCTTCTAAATTAAGCAAAAGTTCCAAGACACATCTATACACCATACATCACTAACCCCGATAGCGGGGCGTTGGAGCTATTGCTCGCTCCTCAAAGAAGAGACTACAGACTCTCAAGGCTATGTGGGACGAGCCAAGATGAAGAGTCTTTTGCATGTACAAATGAGGCATATATATAGCCAAGGGTGAAACTTACCCTTGTGACTGTTCGACTTCCCTCATGACTGTTTGACTTACTTGACTCTTTGACTTCATTCGTGGGTCTCTTGGAATTCCACGTTACATTACATTGATTACACAGTTATGACCAAAGTAGTGATGTGGCCGAGGCGACTCATGACACAATTCGACATGACACTGCTGGTATGTACATGTTGGTTGTGTTGTTTGTGTCAAGTTGTTGTGTTTTTTGAGTGATGAGTGTGTCCGTGGTGTGCCATAGCTTCACCTCTGCATGGCAAAGTGCGCGGAGTCTTCAATGGTCTTGGTGTTCACTTGATGGTTCATGCATGTGCATGTATCTCCTTTGTTTGTTACTTGGTATGTTTCGTGTGTTCATCCAACCACGAGCAAGTCTTCTAGCATGTGCTCCTTGTTCATCTCGTTCGTCGTCGCACCATGTCTCATCCATGTACCTGTTTCTGCAATCACTCATGACGAGACGACATCAAATCCAAAAATCCCCTAGTCTACCATGATGCATCGTCTTTTGTTTCCGGGTGCAGGTGACCGGGAGAGAGGACACGGCTCTAAAACAGCGCAGAGCACATGTCAAGCCAGTATGTGAGACTCCGAGGCAGTGTCGAGAAAAATTGCGCAGAGGTCACTAAGAGGTTGGGTTGAGCAGTCCGAGACAACAGTGACATCTGCGGGATCTGGCTCAGCTAGGAGGCAGAACTGTGCAATTTTTCGGGGAAGGTAGTGCGGCAACAAGAGGCACTAGCAGTGAAAACTACACATATTTTCAAAGGAGGCTGGGAGCGAGCTACGGGAGCTTGCTAGCCAAAACTACACAGATATGGGAGGCAGTCATGCAGGACATGTTTGCCCAGTTTCCAGGCTAAGTGGGGTCCACGACAGCAGATGGACTGTCCAAGAAAACTGCGCAATTTTCAGGAGGAGTGGCAAGCAAGTCGACAGGGGGACTAACTGACAAAACTGCGCAATTTCTAGAGACAGTGTCATGACAAGCAACAGGTGCTTGTCCCTCATGTCTGCACAATCTCTTCAGTCAGCGAAGGCAGGCATGTTGACAGCTTTTGTGCAGTTTTTGGGAGTGAAGCCTGGGGTTACTGCACAGTCAAATTCTCTAATTGACCAGCGGGAGGCTTGATGGATAGGCTTGTAGGAAGCGCAGATTGAGGTAGCTTCTTGGGAAACTTCTGCGTTGTTCTAGGCGACAGTCAGCCAGGATGATTCTAGAGTTGCGCAGTGAAAACTGCCTAGAGGGCAGCCTCAAGCTTTGCGCAGTTCTGGGCACTAAGGGTTGAGACTGCGCAGTGCAACTCAGTGGAGGTTCGGCAGATGGAGAGTGGTCTGATCGACAAATTTTTGGAAAAATGGTTGTGTGTGAGCAAGTGAACTCATGTACACATGACCCTACGAACACACACTCAACATGACTCGACAACAAGACACCTCAAACCTGTGAAAATTCTATTACTGCAACAACTGATTTATTTTACCTACTTATTTTCCAATAAGTTATTTACGAAATCCCTTCAGTAAATATTAAAATAAATTCTACTACAGAAATCACACTATACAGAAACAAATACATGCACAAGAATCAAACACATCAACACAATTGTCCCCGAAAAAACTGTTGCAGCAGGAGGATTTTATTAATCAGCTTTTCTTGAGTACAACTAGGGTGCCAAACTGGCTCACCCAACTGAGATATATTCTTCGGCGTTTCCCCTAGGATCAGCGTCAGTCCAGTGAGCCTCTGCACAACTCCCAGACCCTCTATGTCAACACTCTGCCTCACTACGTCAGCACTGGACCTCTCTGCGTCACCCACGCAGGCCCTCCAGTCACTACGCAGTCCAACTGCCTCTGTGTCTTTCTGAGTGGCTCTATGTCTGCCTCTGTGATCTTTGTGCTGGTCCTTCAGCCCTGTCCCTGCCTCTTTGTTACGTACTCGCTACCTCTTGCTGCAATCCAGTCTTCTAGTTCGAATTTCTCAGCAAGCCCCACTCCAAAAATCGAACTGACTAATCTCCCTCAGTGCATCTCCAACTGAGCCTCAAGTCTTCTCTTATACTTTTCTTGTTGATGAATCAACGGCCGAGATTAAGTCCCTAATCAACGGCTAAGATTAAAATAGACTTGATCCTTATCTTTTAAAAGCTTCTCATCCTTATCTTTATTAATACCCATTAATATTTTATTTTCCTAAGTTGAGACTTAGGAACTCATTAAAAATATTAATTATTTTAATAGCTCTTCATTCGGATCAAATTTTCCAAAACGATTTTTGTGTCTTGGAGATGTCATGTGATTTAGGCTCTCCACCAATTTTCATGGCTAGAGCACATTCGATGCTACCCTAAATCAACAAAACCAACAATTCAACTCGTCTCAGTGTGATTGACTGCAAGACTGTCGAATGGTGAAAACAACAAATGTGACACTTCAGATAGACCTTCGGACAACCGTGACGACGCTTGCGCGACAATGCTACAACATTGTGTGTGAGTGTGATAGATGTTTACATAGCGAACACAACTCGTACACAGACCTTCAACATCACCAAAACAAGGCCGCAAGCATGACATAGCAATCAACATGCTGAAGACGACAATTGGTCAAACAAGCGAAAAGGAAGCAAGACATGTAGAGGAAACACTTGAAAAGACTTTTGTGTTTTCGCACATGCGTGTTACTGAAGGCATGATGATATGACACTGACAAGCGTCCTACAAACTCAAATAAGAGGTTTACTTCGAAAGGTGTTCTTTACTTACCATACTTACCCTCGAGATGATCATGCATCCGACGAAGTTTGCATGCGGTCCTGACCTTTACCATCACTTAGTCTTCTTGGTCCTTCTCCTCAACTCCTTGGGAGTGATCTCAACATGTCACCTTTTCCTGTTGTCACTAAGAGATAGATCAACATTGTTTCGACGGGCAGTGGTTGTTGCTGGAATGAGGCCCATCTGCACAGTTTCTGCATGCAAGACAGACAGGGAAGCTTGGACAACACTGCGCAATTTTGAGGCACAGGACACTGCTGCGGGATGGGGGTCTTGGGAGGACACCTCTGCACAATTTCTGAATGCAGGGCAATCGGATTGCTCTTCGCATTTCTGGAGAGCAGTGTTGGTTGGGCAGCTGAGGGACAACATTGCGCAGTTTCTGGATGCCAAGAGATGTTGGGGTCTCTGCACACTGCGGGATTTCAGCAAGCAAGGAAGGAAGCTTGATGGTTGCAGAAGCAAAGTGCACAGTTCTAGAAAGCTAGATGAGGCTAGGTTGTTCGGGTAATGGCTAAGTCTGAGATCAATGACACAGATGTAAACAGTGATAGGACTCGACTGTGACCGCACACAGAGATTTAGTGACAACATAGACAATCCAGAATGCATAAGACATACTTTTCTTGATGCAACAACCTTCGTGACAAGAGTGCATGAAGTGAGTGTGAAACATATCTATGTAATGAAAACAACTCCTACACACAAGATTTCCCTTGAAGCGAAACAACATTCCCTTTGCATGACAAACAACAATCCCTATGCCCAAGATGACACATGTTGCATAAAGATGTGAACATGAACAACTCTTAAGATCAAGGAGGGGAGCTTGAAATCATCAACTTACCAACAAGTGACCAAGGATGATCGATCATAGGATCCAAGGTAGGCTCCAAAATGTGCATGCAAGCCAAAATTTTGGAGGGTGTTTGTAGCCGCTACAACAGATGGCAGGTGGTACATTTGATTTTACCATGGCTATTAAAAATAGGACAACCAAAGTGCCAGGTAAGCTTCAGTTTGTTTCAAATTTCAACTTTCAAATTTCATAATTCATTGTCTCTTCATAATTTGCTTCAAGTTTAGAATTTCAATGTTTTAACCTTTTTTTCTTATGTTTCTCATTTTTCTTTTAACTTGTATATGCTTGGTGGACAAGCTATGGTGGCAGAGTACCCCATCTCCAAAAGCTTGCCATTCAAGTGATCAGCCAAACATGCAGTTCCTCTGGGTGTGAGCACAACTGGAGTGTATTTGACAAAATACACAGTGAAAAGCGCAACAAGTAAGAAAAAAATCAGATTAAATTTTTGAATTCATTTTATGGTTTTTAATATTTAAATTTTCTAAATACTAATTTACAATCTATGACCCTAATACAGATTGGAGTCCCAACGCCTCAATGACATGGTCTATGTCTACTACAATCTTTGATTGTGGGTGAGTCAACTTCAGAAAAATCCTAATGTGGAAGCCATCTAATTGGACAATATTGATACCACTGCTGCATGGAGGGTCGAGACTGAGAGGTCGGCCATGGACTCGATCCCTGACTGGTTAGATGTGTATCTAGAGGCACTAGTGGCAGAGGAGGAGGAGGATGAGGAGCAAGGTCAGGAGGCAGAGCAAGAGGATGAGGAGGAGGAGGTGACACCATCTAGGATGGGCAGCAGCAGAGGACACAGGCCACCTCTTTTATTGGCTTCTAGAGGACGACAGAGTCCATTTGTAGCATCAGGGGCATGGTCTTCTTGCTCTAAAGGAAAAGGCAAAGCCACTCACTATTCCCGTAAAAGGGGCAGAGGATCTCAGTGACTGATTACTTTATGACATGTAGATGACTCATGATATACATTTATTATATTTTTTGTTGATATTTTGACTCTTGAGAGTTGAGACTAGGACAGGACTCAAGATTCAGGACTTGACTCACTATGGGTAGCATCGGATGTGCTGTAGCCACGAAAATTAGTGGAGAGGCTAAAGCACATGAGATCTCCAATACCCAGAAATGGTTTGGGCAAATTCTAAACAGTTTGAGAGATATTAAAATAATTAATATTTTTAATGGAGTCCCTAAGTCTAAACTTAGGAAAATAAAATATTAATGTGAATTAATATAAAACTATGTTAGAAGGGTCTAAAAGTCATGGATCAAGCCAGAGTTAGTCTTAGCCATTGATTAGGGACTTAATCTCGGCCGCTGAATTGTCAATGAGAAAATTATAAGAGGAAGCTTGAGGGTCACTTGAAGAACACACCGAGTTGATCAAGAATTCGATTTTCTGAGGCAGGGCTTGCTGAGGAAATCGAAGGAGTGATCAGAATTGTAGCTGAGGGGCAGTGAATACAAAAGCAAAGAGGCAGAGAGGGTACCAGGAGCATCAGCGCAGAAGCTGGGAGAGAGGGACGCAAAGCCTGCTAGAGGCCACGCAGAGCCAGTCAGGGCCCATGCAGAGCCAGCTAGGAGCTGCACAATGCCAGAGAGAGCCAGCGTGGGTGATGCAGAGGCTCTAGAGGCTGACACAGGGCGAGTTGGGGTGACGTTGGGCTAACGTTGGGCGAGAGAGGCTGACATAGTCCCTAGAGGTAGACACTGGAGAATTCGTGGGGCAGATTAGAGCTGAGAGCTGTGGGACTGTTCATTCGGGGTTTTAGCCGGAATATTTGTCTCTGGTTGAGAGCTACTGCTGCCGAGATCATTCTCTGTTGAGTGAGCCGGTTTGGCACCTAGATTGTATTCTGACACTGCTTAATAATAAAACCTTCAGATAGCTACATCGGTTTTCCCGCATTGGGTTTTTCTGGGGACATTGGTCCAAAAATAACGGTGTCACTTGTGTGCTTGTTTTTTTCCTTCAGTTGATGATCTATAATGTTTTGAGCATGTACTTGTATTTATTTTAAGTATTTACATGGTAAATAACTTGTTAATTAAATAGAACAAGTAGGCAGAAATAAATCAAAAAGTACATGAAGGATTTATAACAATTAGAATTCCAACATGGTATTAGATGGTGGTTGCAGATCACAGGAGAACTGAGGGCATCAGCCGAGCAGAGCAGCAGCAGCAGAAACAGCTGTCCCGAGTGACATAAGTTGTTCCTAGCAGAAAAGCAGCAAGGAAGGAGTGACGCAGTGCCTGCGTCATCAAGTTTGAGCTGGGAGGAGGATCAACGCAGTGGCAAAAGGGAGCAGACCTGACCCCGGTCATCTTTCTCAGTCAGGAAAGATTAACGCCCGTAGCCAGGAGGTGCGGATTTTGTTGGTGTCGGGATTGCGCAGAGCCTAGAAGCTCTAACCTTCAATTTGTTGAGGCATAGGAGGCTGTGGGTAAGTTGCAGAGTGAAGTTGGTGGGGTATTGTGGTTAGAACATGTTGAGGCCTCGAAAATCGCTGCCACAACAAAGGGGAAACCACCCGGTCCGGACCTTAGTACAGCTCCTTTTCCGTTTGGAATAGTGGCTCCGACTGGGGATAATGGGACCAGTTTCCCAATAATGGATAAAAGTGGGATGGACGAGTAACTTATGAGGTATGATAGTGATAAGTGAAGAACTAAAACTATCGGCGAAAAATATATATTAACTATAATCTAATCCCGGGACTTATCAATCTTTCAAAGCGTAGCGTTTGATAATCTGTGCTTTAAGGCAGGCATATAGATGACTCTAACACTAAAGCATAGACGTTTAAACCATTTAAGATTGCTCTGCATAATTAGTTATGCAGAGCGATAATAGCGAATTACTACACATTGTCATTCATATCATTGCTACATGCATGATTAAAAGAAAGGCATATCACAAAACATCCAATAGTGGAATGAAATGAAGATTTGTTGTTACAGCGCATACATGTATTCAACAATAGCAAAAGATAATAACACAGCTATTCATATGAAAGGAAAGAGGACAGATGCAGATAAAAGTACCATGTAAGCTGCTCAACAATCCATTATATAAATCGCTATGTCGCAGTCCTTCCTTCAAACCAGAAAGCATTCAAAACAAGAGACAATAGTGCACAAATGCATAAAACAGCCTTCTCGTCAAATTAAGGACTATCGGTCGAGTTTCACAAAAGAATATAGGCTGAAGCACAGTAGTGCAAACTTCAGCCTTTAAGTCTATTACAAAAATTTACGACCCTTTCCAAAACAATGAAAGGGTCTATAAATACTAATCTAATCTAAATATCTAAGAAAAAACTGAAAAACTATTAAATTGGCATCCATAACTATTTCTCCATCTTTCTTGGCGATCTGGCAGTCGGCAGCAATGCTTCATTCGGTGGGCTCTTTGCCTTTAAACCTCAACTGACATATCGCAAGCATTGGCTCTACTTCCGGTGGAGTGTTGAGACGCGACGTGAGCTGGGCATCATATGTGGCATCCTGAATGTCGGGGATTAGGCACTTGAGAGCATCTGTTAAACACTTAAGAGCCGACCTTTGAGTGTGCGGCTTGATTAGAAAGTGCCAATATGCGTCGGAGGTTAAAGTATTTACTCCAGCGATTAATTTTCTCTTTTCCTCCAGTCCATGATAACTTGTTTGTTCAATCATGTTCGTCGTGGTTATGCTTCCAGGTGTACACTGAGAGATCATGTTGGCCCAATAGAGTGTATTGTTGACCAAATCAATCATATTGTTGGCAATCATTTTACACCTTGAAGCTGCCCTTTCCGCTTTCATCATTTGAGTGTTCCATTCCGTGAAGAGTATGTCTTTGAATGGCTCAGAGATCCTAGGCAATTTTGCTTCTTTCCCCACATCAGTATCTTGCCAATCAAGATATGAAGTTATGGTTTCTTCGGTCTGATCTAGCTCATTTCTGGCTTTTTCAATTTGCTGACATACTGTTGTAGATACTTCACATAATGGCTCAGCCTCAGTTAGTTGTTGGCACAAGAGTCTAACCTGAGAGATTAATGCATTATTTATTTGAGCTGCCTCTGCTCTGAAATCTTCGACTTTCTTAGTGCCCTTGATATCTTCGAGCTGTGCTAATAGTTGAGCGATTTGCTCATCCTTTGACTTCGTCATTAGCTCGTTTACCGCTTTCAATTGTGCCAATGCCTCCGTTAATTCTTTCTGCTTCTGGATTGCGCTCTGATCAATCCTCTGTTTTTCAGTCTGCAGTTGATGGGTTAATACATTGTTTGCTTGCTGTTGCGCCAGCAACTGCTCTTCTACCTGTGCTGCCTTGTTTCGCGCTTCGGCTACTTCTGCTTGCAATGCACAAATTTCCTGGTCCTTAGTTTTTAACAAAAGACTTACCTCCGATGCTTTATCAATAGTTGTTGCAGAATAAGCTCCCGCATACTGCGATAGCTTAGTTAGATCATCAGAGGGGTCCAATTCTTCCTTCTAGACTACATTCCCCGTGACTGTCTGCTCAGGAAAGATGGAAGGTTGATCAAGCCTTCGTCTCTTCCTTGAGCGCTTAACAACTGCTTTGTGCCTAGGGCTGTAGAAAACGTCCAGGGGAGGAATATCTTCCACCTGGAGCACAATCTGATTGGAAGGGTCTTTGGTGATTACCTTGAGATCCTTTGAAATGGGTGGGCCGCTGGTTCCGCTTAAAACCTGAGAAGAAGTGGTGTCTGGTGCGTCTTTGGAGCCTTCCTTTCCATTGATAATGGAATCGAATTGATTCCATTGTTTCAGCAATTCAGGATCTATGGAGGTCTGGGATTTACTCTTCTCCTTTTCTTGTTCCAACCTCTTTTGCTCCAACTCTTTCTGCTGCTGTTCTTCTAACTCCTTTCTCTGTTTCTCTTCTTGCTCTCTTCTTTGCTTATCCGCTAATTCCTTTTTCTGCCTATCTGCCAGTTCTTTCCTTTGTTTTTCTTCTTCTTCCTTCTTCCGTTGTTCCTCCATCTGCTTCTGCTTTCTCTGTTCTTGTTCCTTCTGCTCTTTCTGCTGCTTATCCATTTGCTCCTTTCTCTGCTTCTCTTTCTGCTGCTTCTCTTGCTTTTCCTCCTGTTGTTTATTTTGTTCTTTATTTATAACAGGAGGTTGGCTTGTCTGTTTCTGACCGGGCTCGCTTGAGGAGGACGCTGAGGTTAATGTCGATAAATCCAGAGGCAGAGTTTGCAACCTCTGCTTTCTAAGTTTATTGAACTCAGTTAAATTCTCATCATTGTATCTCATCTTGGCAAGCTGCTTGGTTTGGCTTATTGAATCGGCAGCTGCGAACAGGTCATCAAACTCATCCTCTTGATGGTCAATCTTAGTCAATTTGGCCTGTTCTAGGGCAATGAAAGCAGTCTTCTTAGGATCATAGAGTCTGGCTGGCATAGTGGGCAGGGATAAAGCTTGCATCTTTATAGCCTCCTTTTCTGCATGCTGAAGATTATGCAAAGTAAAAACACCCATCCTCAAGGGAAAAGAGGGCCAGCCCCTCTTCTTCTCTTTCTTGAGAGTTTGAGTGACACTCTCGGCCATAATCTGGTAGGAGATCTCTCGGGCTAACAGTTTGTCTGGAACATATAGAGGGAGAACATGCGGCTTGGCTTGGCTTCCATAAACCCTAATATAGGTAAAGTGCTCTTCTCCAAACCATCCTGCTACAGCTGGTAAGTCGAAGGAAGCGAGATAGGAGATTTTGGGAATAGGCCGATCAAAAATGGAATAATGAATGGGAACCATAAAACCATTGCAAATTTGATATAAATGGTCCTTGTAAGAGGACTTCCATAATTTCCGATGATACAAATGAATGGGTGAAGGGTCTTGGGTGGTCCATCTCCAATCAAGGATGGGAAACTCAGAGTTAAAACACAATGTGTCCATAATGTAGGCGCTATAATAAAATGGAGGGATTTTCCTTTCGGTGACTACAGATTTAGCTCTAAAATCCCGAACAGCTACAGTCAATTTATCAGAAAGAATGGTGGCCCAATCCATGATAAAACTATTAACAGCTGCTTCCATTAGGGGAACCATTTCTATATCGAAATTGGCAGAATCATGTAATCCCCATAGCCTACACATCATAAGGCCCGCATAGCAATAGGGAGAAGCCAAGGAATCGACGGAGTACTTACCCGAGCTTTCGTGCTTGTGTTTGGCCGGGTTCTGCCTCCAATCCCGAATGGGCTCAAATGGTACTTCATTCTCAGCTGCAAACTTCTCCACGAAGTCTTTGTTGTAGATTTTCTCTGGCTCAGGCAAATGATACATTTCCCTCAGGTGCTCTGGCTTGAACGACCCGAAAATCCGTCCGTCTCTTGTGTGGAACGTTCTGTCAATGATTGGAATTTCCTCAATTGCCCATCGCACTACATCAGTGTAGGGAAGGACTTGCTCTCTGGCCGCTATTCTGTGAAGAAAGGAATCAGCCAACTCTTTGAGAGTTGCATCAGACTTTTTGAGTGAGTCTGCAGTAGCCACTGTCACTGAAACTTGCGGTTGCTCAGCTTCTAGTAAATTATATGTGCCCTGCCATGTAGTCTTGTTAAGACCAGTGCACGTAGTATCTGAAATGAGGCCTTTTTTCTTATCTGCGGCAGCTTGACCTGCTACAGGTGTAACAGCAGAGCCCGTAGCCCTCTTGGATCTTTTCCCCATCATGCTTAAGCTTCTCTCAAAAGCCGAATCCTACACAATTGCAAGAGAAATCGTAACAACATAATAGCAATAACGCTTCACGGTGGGATAGATATATCATTTGAAGCGTGGGGAGATTAATTCTCAAAAGTGGTTGCGGATTCAATCAGTGGGCAGATATTGCAGATGCATTAATGGTGATTTGAGGCCTGCTACCCATTAAATGTGATGATTACACCGTTATCCGGGTGAATGACTCACTTAAGCGTGCAACAGATATTCTGGCGGTCAAACGCAGATGTTCATTAATCGAAGGGGCAAAATCTTTTAAATACACACGCATTACCTTATCCCTTGCATTAACGGCATTTTGGGATTCGCGCTTTGTCAACCGGATATGAATATAAAATTAAAGCTTTAAGTGATGGCTTTTAAGACTGCCGACCACCGATGAGCGATATCGCATCGCTTCGGGGAATAGGTGCTGCACAATTATCACCAAATGATCGTGCCGACAGCCGATAAGCGATATCGCATCGGGCTAGCGCATGGAAACAGAAGTAGGCGCATATACAATGGTTTGGGGTTACCGATTGCGATATCGCATCGCATCGGGGGTAGGAACCGGGTGCCTCACCGAAGTACGTGGAATTCTGCCGACGGCCGATAGCGATATCGCATCGGGTCGGGATTTAAATCATAAAGCGGTTTCGCATGAGGTATCGCCGATATCGCGTCGCGTCGGGACATGAGTTATGTGCCGTTAGTGGTGTGCATGTAACATTGCCGATCGCCGATAGCGATATCGCATCGGCGGAGACCAAAATGCCATTTGAATGCATCTCTCATGTTGTTGCGATATGCGATCTTGCGATCGCTTTATCGCAATAACAAAAGATTATTTATTATTTGAAACATTGATGTCCCAAAAAGGCTTAAATACATAAGCGCGCTTGAGCCAGAGGAGTTCTGGGATGGGTGACCTCCTGGGAAGTCCTGGTTACCGGGTGCAAGCCCCGGAAGTGATGATTGATGCTATGTGATTCGTTCTCCACATTTCACTAGTTTCAATCCCACTTCTTCACCCCTGTGAGCATCACCCGATGCAATGAGTGCTAAGTGAACTATTGAAAAAAAATCATGAGAAATTAGTCAGTTACGACTACCTCTCATGGAAATGGTCATACGTTTGAATGACTTACTTAACGCAGTTGAATCCCAAAAAAAAAAAAAATGATATCTAATATAATGCACTGCGTAAATCCCCCATACTTAAATACATGAAAACTCGTTTGATTATTCGGCCTTTTTGAACATACAAGTATTGATGCCAAAATTTTATAAAAGGGACCCATTCCATATGTTAATTTTTTGTAAATAAGAATGATATGAAATGGGGGGTTGTTGTAGGGCACAACAGAACAGTACCTAACAGGGCAATACCAAGGAGGAGGGAGCTGCTACCGAGGATTTTTAGCAAAGAAATCTGGATCAGTGGTGCAGCTGCACTAACGATCGGAGTGGGGGCATCTCGACATTGGCAGAGGCATTTCCAAGAGGGAAATCAAGGCTCAGAGGGAGTCACACCGAGAACTTCCAGGAGGGAAGCAGAGGAACAGTGAAATGGCAGTGAACGAGGTAAGAGACCAGGACAGACTGGACGGAGCCTCAAACTTCGTGCTCTGGAAGGCCAGAATCTTGTTCGTTCTAGACATATATCGTCTCAAGGACTTCGCCTTGAAAATGATAACAATCCTAGTTGACCCGGCTGAGAACAGCAAGTATGAGGAGGCAATGGCAAGGGCCAAGAGCATCATCCTTGATGGGGTCAAGGACCATGTAGTACCACATATTGCCGAAAAGGAAACGGCAAATGCAATGTGGGAGGCCTTGACGAAATTGTATTAGCATACTTCCGTGTAGAGGAAGATGCTACTAGAAAATTAGTTGCGATCATACCAGATGTAGAAGGGAGAACAAATCGACACCTTCCTTGATCGATTGAAGGAGATCCGAGATCCGCTGACTTCCATAGGGGCCACGCCGGATAAAGAATTGATGGTGAGGACAGCCCTGAACGCAGTCTCAGAAGACTGGGAGGTGTTTGTCCAAAGCATACTAGGCAGGTCAACCCTTCCAGATTGGGAGGAACTATGGGTGGCTCTTGGCCAAGAAGAGATCAGAAGGCTGACCAAGACAGGAAGCAGCGGCAAGGGGGTCAGAGTCAAGAAGGAGGAAGAGGAGGATGTTGCCCTAGCATCTGAGGGAAAGCAAGTGAAACAGAAGAAGAAGGACCTCTCCAAGGTCAAATGCTTCCACTGTGGTGAACTAGGTCACTATGCGAGCCAGTGTCCAAGGAAGAAGAGCAAGGGATAGGCTTGCAAGACCAAGGTTGCGCCAGCAAGGGCGCAGAACGAAGTGGAGACAGATGATGATTGTGCCATGAGTGCTCACAAGCCACTTGAGAGGAAGTGGGGAGACATCGAGCTATAGTCAGATGGACTACAGGCGATGAGAGGCAAGATCCTCGAGGTACCCAGCCTCTTGGTTTATACCTTGCTACGGGAGCCCCGAAGAGGAGTAGCAGTATTGGCGAGCGTCAGTAGAGACGGATGCGAATGGAGCATCAGAGGGAGCTACAGTGCAGGATTCCCAGGACAGCGTGAGGCAGCAGTGCGAGATGCATGGAGTTGTTGCAGCAGCGCAGAGGTCACAAAAGGGTCACTTGTTAGTGACAAATGGAGTTTCAGCATCATGGGTGTCTCTAGCCTAACAGAGATGTTAGAGTTGGGAGATCAGTTACTTACTTCTCAGTAACTGAGTTGCAATGCAGCAGTTAGCAGTGACAGTGTTATGGGCAGCACGATGCAGCATGATGAGAGGGGATGTCGTACAGATGCAACAGTGGCAATAGCAGTGGCAGGGGCATGGGTAGCAGTACATAATGCAGCAGTACAGAGGATGTTGGGCAAGAAGCCTAGCATCAGCACTAGGACCGATGTCGGATGATCAGGGTGATGCTCAGTGAAGAGTATTACTAGAGCACAGTCCTCGCTAAGAGGGAGTGTTGATTTGAGATAGCAACGGATGTGCTCTAGCCACGAAAATTGGTGGAGAGGCTAAAGCACATGATATCTCCAATACCCAGAAATGGTTTGGGCAGATTCTAAACAGTTTGGGAGATATTAAAATAATTAATATTTTTAATGGAGTCCCTAAAAGTCTAAACTTAGGGAAAATAAAATATTAATGTGAATTAATATAAAATTGTGTTAGAAGGGTCCAAAAGTCATGGATCAAGCCAGAGTTAATCTTAGCCATTGATTAGGGACTTAATTTTGGTTGTTGAATTGTTAACGAAAAGTATAAGAGGAGGCTTGAGGGTCACTTGGAGAACACACCGAGTTGATCAAGAATTCAATTTTCTGGGGCAGGGCTTGCTAAGGAAATCGAAGGGGTGATCAGAGTTACAACTGAGGGGCAGTGAATACAAAAGCAGAGAGACAGAGAGGGTACCAGGAGCATCAACGCAGAAGCTGGGAGAGAGGGACGCAAAACCAGCTAGAGGCCACGCAGAGCCAGTAAGGGTCCACGCAGAGGCAGCCAGGAGGTGCGCAGTGCCAGAGAGAACCAGCGTGGGTGACGCAGAAGCTTTAGAGGCTAACACAGTGCCTCCAGAGGTTGACACAGGGCGAGTTGGGGTGACGTTGGGCCAGAGAGGCTGACACAGTCCCTAGAGGCAGACGCTGGAGAATTCGTGGGGTTTGTAAAGCTGAGAGCTGTGGGATTGTTCATCCGAGGTTTTAGCCAGAATATCTGTCTCTGACTGAGAGGTACTGCTACCGAGATCATTCTCTATTGGGTGAGCCGATTTGGCACCCAGATTGTATTCTGAAACTGCTTAATAATAAAACACTTAGATAGTTGCACCGGTTTTCCCGCATTGGGTTTTTCCGGGGACATTGGTCCAAAAACAACGTGTCACTTGTGTGCTTGTTTTTTCGTTCAGTTGATGATCTGTAATGTGTTGAGCATGTACTTGTATTTATTTTCAATATTTACATGGTAAATAACTTGTTAATTAAACAGAACAAGTAGGCAGAAATAAATCAAAGAGTACATGAAGGATTTCTAACAGTTAGACTTAGAAATTCCAACATTGGAACCCTTTCCTGGCCTCTGGAACTGAAACTCGACTTCTCTCCAGCAAAATCAAACTGCCTCTAGAGGTTTCTACGCAGCCCCTGTGTCAGCGTCACTGTGGCTATCTCTGCCTCTATGCAAATGCACTCGTCGGATCTAGAAAGCTTCCTCCAGCCTCACTGTCTATGCCCTTCTTTGTCTTTGCTTCCTTACTGAAGCTCAAACTCTTCCAGCATTGTTGGCTCTCTGGAAAATCGAACTCTCCAAGGAAATCTAACTCTTTGTGGTTCTCACAAGTGTCTCGAGTGTGTTCTCCATCTACCCATCAACTTCTTCTTATAATCTTCTGTTGGACCACCAACAACCAAGATTAAAACTTAATCAAGGGCCCAGATTAATTCCTTGTCGATCCGTGTGAGTTTCTAGATGATTCACACTTTATTTCAATTAATATTGATTAATTAACCAAATTTCCTAAGTTTTAGACTTAGGAAATATTAAAAAAATAGGCTAATAATCTAATTGAGACACTTCTAGGTGGAATTTCCAGAAACGATTTTTGGGTTATGGAGAACTCGTGTTTTAGCCTCTCCACAAAGTTTCGAGACTAAAACACCTTCGATGCTACAGAAACTAACAAACAACACATCCTTTGATCTTTAAGGGATCTTCGTAACTTTCTTAAGTTGATTCTCCTCCCCTTGTTGGGAAGGGAGTTTCTATTTCCTATTGATTTTGAGCTCCTCTTTTGTGTGGGATCATATCAAGGATTGTAATATAAACTAATAAAAGCATTGATGTTCTTGGGAATTAGGGGATTTTTCCCCCTAAGCAACCTCTTCCCCATTTGGGAAAGTGACTTGTGGTGGTGCTTGAGTGATTTGCATTTTCTTATCATTAATCAAATTAATGTAAAGTAGGTAATCACCATCTCACAATCTAGTTTAACTTTCCCTTTTCATTACATGCAATTTCGTGCAATCTAGGATAGCTTGCAATTTACTCATTTCATGTATTCCAATCTCTCATTTTATTGTAACAATCTAGTGTAGTTCTAATTTCCTTTCATTAGTTATCTATTTTAGTTACTTTGTCTTTGCATTCAAGCATCTCTCTCTCTACATTAGATCTATTCTCAAATTCAATAGTTAGATTTACTTTTCAAAAATTAATATACCTCCAGCTTGTTGGTTGAAGTAATTTAAATTAGGGATCCTTCTTTCTCTAAGTCTTCTTATTTTTGAGATCAGGGCCCTGGCGAGGATAAGTCATGGGGAAGAAGTTGAATTGCAACTTGTTCCAAATTTTGCAAATCGATCGTCCTAAACTCAAGCGATAATCTTAATTATAATATAAAACAAACCAAGAGCACACTCGATTACATATCTATTTGGCACTTTTGTACCTAGTCATCTTTCATTGCCATATTCATTTTCAAGTAACATTTTACTTTTGATCATTTACTTCTGCAAAGTTCCTTACTTGGCACAGGTCATTACTCACATCAATTACTTTCAAGTTTTCCATTCATCTTGTCATTGATATATCTCATACATGTGGATGGTTGTTATGCTCATTAGTTGATTTACATGTTTTTAGGGCTTTTGCTATTACTTGTATATTGGTGGATGAATGTATCTTGGTCATTGTAATTAACTCCTAGAACTTGATTTGTTCAACATAGATTAGTCAAGCCTTAGTTATTTTAATAGGGTCCACCCCCCTTGGCTTCGCTAGGTGTTAGCCTTGAAGGAGGAGTTGAGATTTTGAGTATAGCAACTCAACTCGAAACTTACCCCCAAGGCCACACCAAGTGGATTTAAAGATTTTCTCCACAATAATCCCAGATGTGTATTCAAGCGGCAACACAACAATCCATCTTGTGCTATGCGCTAGATCCAAGCCAAGTATCACGATCAAACCAAATGCCAAATCATCCACATGATCAACCAATTCATCAAGAAGGGGAATGCCCTTGCCAAAAGACGTATGAAATGATGATAAATATGAATATGTCTCAACATATAATCAAGAAAAGGGTAGCGCTTCACATAAGACCATGATACACCACATAAGTAACCGATGCATCTATGAGAAATATCAATAAGAGCTAGGACATTAGAGTAATGTGCCTCTTAACCATGCTAATACCCATTGATCAAAGCATAAACGATATGAAAATGAGGGGGCATATGCCAAGTGCTCTACACCATCATGAATCCAACCAAATGAAGATGCCAATACAATGTCAAACTAGCCCAAAAGTGTTAGGGTGTCCCATCAAGGGAGTCATACATCCTCAAATCCAATCATCTTAGCAAAAAAAGGAGACATACCATTACATGACCAAGTGCAATGCTATCTCTGTGATAAGCAAGTATATCAAGCAAAACAACATCAAGACAACCATGACTATTTCATCTCATCGATCATCAACCAAGGCATCACAATCATCAAACGGATTCACAACCCATGCACCATACAAATCTCCATTAACGTGTAAACCAGCGTTTGTGATTTGAATCACAAATGTTTCACTAGTGTAGGCCTTGTTGACCACTATGTGTCAACTACCCATAGCAGTACACCCCCTTTTCTTCGCAAAAGGGATAGCGCTTGATCGACGTGTTCGTGCCATTCGACAGTGATCGTCAGCCCGATCATGTTATGTTGTAAACCCAGTCTGCATGTGTAAATTGTAAATAATCTTAGCAAATCTGAGTCATGTATGTAAATTGCCTAGGTGGACCTAATTTTCTAGTGATAATCTACGTTCCGGAAGGTTTTTTGTCTCACCGATCCATGATCAGCAGAGTTTTCCTTCAGCCTAACCCCAAAGCCGAAATGAATTTTGTCATTAGAATCTTAGGGGAATCCTAGTGTGTTGATCTGCTAGATTATATTTGTGTCGCAGAACTGGGTGGTCTATGAGGGTCTATGTCAAATGGGTTTTCCCCCTTGAGATGTAAAATTGTAAAAGTCATGATGTAAAGTGTCTTGAGGGTTAGAAAATGTTTTAATCCCCTCATAAGTCCTAAGTCCTAGGTCCTAGGTGATTTTTCCAAAGGCTAAGTTCGAGGATCCAAAAATGAAAAAATAAAAAGCAATAAAAAAATAAAAGATATAAATAATAAAATAATAAAAATAAAATAAAATAAAATAATAATAAGTCAAATTTTTGAGTAAATAAATGCAAAATTTTAATTGTTTAATATATTAAAATGCATTTAAAAATTCGACGGATGAGATTAAAAGAAATCTTGATCCTCATCGACGGTCGAGATTAGTTTGACATGGATCACTCGAACTAGCCATTGGGAAATTTTCCTTTAAATAGGGTGCTAGGGGTCATTTGAGATCATATTAGATCTGAGAGTCTGGTGCTAAAAAAAGCTCTCTTGTAGTAAATTGTGCAATAAAAAAAGACTTTGGAGTTAAAAATCTTGCTAGTGTTACTCTTCTGAAAGTGTTGTAAGATGATTTATTTTTCTGCATAATTTTATTTTCAGCTATTGATTTTAGCTTGATGAAGATTGATTTAGGCACAGGTATCTTGCCTGATCTCTGGGGTTTGAATGGTATCTTAGATTCTGGAATATAATGGCAGGTATCTCCATTTGATCTGGATTTCACTATTGTTTTTTCCCTCTATGTTAATGGTTGATTTTAAGTTGTGCAGGAAATCTTAGTTTTGAGTTTACCGGGCGTTAAGGGAAGTTCTCGGCTGAACTAGCCAACTCCCGGATTGTGTTTTCTGAAAGAGCCCAGCTAGTGTTAATCTCGGGCTTATCATCTGAAATTTTTATGAATGCATGCAGGGTTTTTTGAAGTATCTCACATTAAAATTAAATTCTGATAATATTTATGTGGATTACTGACAAATCTGGCTGCTTAAGAGTCGAAGAGTTGTAAATGTTGTAATTATTTAGCTGATTTAGGGTTTTAGTTTTGTTTTCTACACATTATTTTTGGGTGTGTCTCTCCATTACAGGTTGCAAGGTTTTCTGAAGACCTCCGAGGGTTTGATCAGCCCCTGCTATTGCATCAAAACAATCTCTTGCAGAGGCATTATTTCTGCAATCCGGGGTTTTCAAATTTTATCTGAAGAAGAATCTGCAGGAATTTCATAAATAAATCTGAGGCAATATAATCTGGAATTTTTTTAGGGTCTCAATACTTGTTTTCAAGCTTTGCGTATCACTCACGCAGCTCAAACCTTTCTGCGTCCATTATTTCTCCACGCAGTCATTTTTTATGCTTTTGTTGCCCATCTGCTCCCAAACGTTGCCCACGCCCTCACTTCCAAATCCCTGTTTTGGTTCTTTTCCCCTCAGCCTGGCTTGTCAACTGCAAACAAACTTGCGGTTCCTTCTACAAATCTACGCAGCAGCCCATCCTGCCTTGCTTGTCTACGCATCACAGCCCTTCAAATCAGTATTCCTCACGCTCGTCTCTCCCTCTTCAACGTGGCTTTAACTTGCAGTCACCATTGCATTTCTTGCTACGCCTCTCCCGCAGCCTTTTACGCCCAAGTCTGCAAAACGATTTCCTCAGCCGCAGCTCCTTCACGCTGCAGTCATTGCACCAGCCATCTAACCATTCCAGAAATAGAATTGCCATTGTCAAAAACTGCAGCGCGTCCATATCCATCACGCAGCCCCTTTTTGTCTTCACACACAGCGTAAAATCCGTGAGAACCTGCAAATAAAAAAAGGGAAATCACGCAGTCTTTCAGTTGGCTTTACTGTTGCCGCCGTCAAACCCTTCAAACCTGCGCAGCAAACGACAACCAGAAAGAGAAGGAAAAATCGAAGTTCGTTTTGCGTGGTTGGCATATTAGCATATCATTTTTTTTATCGATCTTTCAGGTTCAGCGTAAGTTGTTTCTTTGTGTCAATGCGTTAACAGCTAAGTTTAGTGATGCGTAGGTTTGTAAGTTTGAGCCTTTATTTAATTTAGCATTTAGATCTTAGAGTTTTATGTGATTTCATAGGGTTGTCAATATAATACGTTTAGTGTTAGTTCTTTTTTTTATTTAATTTTATGAATATCTATTAGTGCTAGTTCTTGTTTACATAGAATACGTTTTAGTTTAATAAATAAATAAAAATAAAAAATAAAAAATAAAAAATCATAAAAAGTTTTCCTTTACTTTTGCATTTAGATAAGCTTCAGTTTTTCATTTTTTTTTAATATAATGTATATACATTAATTCATTTTTAGATTATTATTTTGATTTTTAGGCTAGGATAGATCTTTATTTAGTTTAAATATGAGTTTAGTTTAGGTTTTAGATTTGAACTTTTGTTTAGCTTTTAGAATTACATTTTCAGTTTTTAGATTTTAATTTTAATTAAAATATAAAAAATATAAAATATAAAAAAATAAAAATAAAAATCATAAAAAAGTTTGAAAGTTTCTTTTTACTTTTAGGACTTTAGTTTTAGATTTAGATTTAGGTTTGCAGTTATTTTGTTTAGTTTTTCATGTTAAGCACACATGGACAGCAAAGATATGAAAGATAAAACATGCAATACAATTTTTATTAACAAGAGATTTACATTTATAGTACATTATGTGACTCTTGGGTTTCAGATCCCAAGGTCTCCTGGACTGCTTAGTCTATTCGGCTTCCACACTAACCCATTTAAGATTAGGTGTCCAACATTCCCCCCCTTAATCCGAAGGGTTATGTATGAGTCCAAGAAGAGAGCTGTAATACAAAATGTGCAAAAAATGCATGGCAGCTCTAGGCTAAATGTGCTCTATGAAATGTTGGTATAAAGGGCAGTGGTTTAAGGATGACCACCAACACTGGAACGCTTAGTGCAGTTCCCGGAACTCTTCCAAAACTGGCAAGAAACTGAAGTTTTCTGCTAGAGGAAGTGATCCTATTGTTTTGAAGAGGGAAACCTTCAACCATAAAAGGGAGGTCTCACCTCGCATAAAAGGTAAAACTTCAACCTGAAAAGGGAAGTCTCAACCTGTGATGGTTTAAGGATAACCAACAACTCTGGAATGCTTAATGCAATTCCTGGAACTCTTCCAAAGCTGGCAAGAAGCTAGTGTCTTCTGCTAGAGGAAGTGTTCTCAATTGTGTTCCTGGAATGCTTCCAAAACCGGCAAGAAGCTGAAGTCTTCTGCTAGAGGAAGTGTCCCAGATTGCCAACTGAAGGCATGTTCACGGGCATCTTTGTCTCTGGCTACAACTCTGAAACTGGTGTGGCAGGTTGTGGCTCAGGCTCGCTTGATGTGACTTTGAAGCTTGTAGATGACCATCATTTCCCCCCCTGTCAGGTACAAGGTGAGAAGATGGAGAAAACTCAACTGCAAGACTGTTCAATACTCTGGAACAAGTTCTGACATGTGTTTGGAATATCTTCTTGGCTGTTGATGCCCATTGCCAAGAAGCGGTCCATCCAAGATGAATCTTTGTTCTTGCAGGACGTTTGTTTTTGAAGCATCTGTGAGAAGAATGGTTGGTTTTATGACAGTGCTTACATGGATGAAGATCAAAACAGTGATCTTTCAAATGGCCAACTCGGTCACAGTGTTGGCATTTCACGATCTGTTGTTGTTGTTGTTGTTGTTGTTGTTGTTGCTGTGGAAGAGGGGCAGAGTCTGGAACAGCTGAAGCTGAACTGTCATGAGGAGCAGGTGACCTGTCATGAATGAATCCAGCGCTCTGAAACTGAATGGGCTTGGTGTAGTCTGGAATATGAAAGGACAAGTCCTTGTCATATCCAAGACCAGTTTTGTGCTTGTTGTGGACAAGCTGTTCCCAAGGTCTGATGATGGGCTTGGGAAGTGCAGACTGAGTTTCTGCATCTGCATATACAACTGCTGCTTTATTTGAATGAACTGTACCATTATTAACATGTTGTTGATGGGTGGTTGTCTCAATGTTCTGAACAGAAACAGGTTCAGAATGGTGTCTATTTTGATGTAGCTCTTCTTGTTGTAGCTGTGATTCAAGCTGCAAAAAATCGATCTTTTCCTGTGCATTTTGTAAACATGTCTGAATTTCTGAGAGAGATACTTTGCTGATTTGTAATGTGTCATCAACAGTAGATAATATCAGAGTTTTAAGGAACTGTAATACTTCACTGGTTCTGGCCATTTTTTCAATGTCTGATTTACACCTTAAAAAACTGATCACAACTACTACTCAATGCAGAAAAGTAATATCTACTCACAGTACACAGCAATATCCTTTATAAATGTCAGCAAATGATCAGTGTGCAATATAAAGGATTACAATCAGCTCACCAAAATCTTTATGCAGCAGTGGAATCAAGGAATCAATGCACTATAATGAGTTTTAACTACAATGCCACAATTGGGGCAGCAGCAACTGCAAACTTATTTAAAACAGTAGCTTCAACGTATTTCAGGTAGCATCATAACGTATTCAGGCAACTTTAATCACAGTTTTTTTTTTGATGCATTCAATACAGCTCCAGGTCAGCACACAAATAAATCATTGAGCGATATACAAAATGGGCGGAGAAAAACTGATTTCTTTCTCTGCAATACTTACTGAACTTGTGGTAACTTAGAAGAAGAGCATCGATATTATACTACACAGAGAAGCTTTTCAAAATATCAAATCTGAAAGTCTGTCCGCAGTACCGTTGCAGATAGAAACATGAACTTTGTCATTCCCTTGGACTTGAATAATAAAATGCCAAATGTTGTAGAAGTGTTAATCAATAGTGGAAGATAAATCAAGACATGTTTTCCAGCGGCATAACTAAAATCCAGAAGAAATATATGTTTCCATATGTGGCTATACCAAAACTTCAGCTAGAGATAAATCACTTCGTGACTTCCTTCTCTCCCAAGTCTCCATGCAGAAACCTGAACCAGTTTATGTATAAGCTCAATGTCTAAAATTGTCAATGCACAGGCCCGAAGACACCAAGAGTAATGAAGACACTCAATGACATATAGCTACACACTCAATTCCATTGGATTCCAGCTTGCAGATAATGCCGAGATCCCCTAATGCGGTCGATTCTCTTCAATAGCCATTGTAATACCAACAAAGTTGATAACAATCCAACATAGCATGCATGTATGTGGTTTTGCAGAATAAATACATCAGAGCACACATTTATGTAATTTTCTTGCTCTATTTACAGGGAAAAAAACCAATAATAGCCAAAAAGCAAAAATCCCAACAACATCTACGGTAGGCCGTAACAAAGGCTTCACCAGATCCTATGTAATTTCTTGCTCTGTTTTCTGAGAATTCAATCCTTTGCATGGACTTCTGTACTTGTAGTCAATATGCAGTTTCACCGTTTCCCTCAACCTCAATACATTCTGTTAATGGAAGCATGTTCTGGGTTCAATGTCAGTGTCAGTATTACGATCATTTACAGCCAAAGCAATAATCAAAATCAAGAGAATGGACGACTCAAAGCTTCTAAAGCTTTCAAACATTCCGAAGGCTCAAACTTGAGAAGTCCTTGTAGCAAGTCTATAAGTAGTACATATGAATGGTCCACAGTCAGGCTGTTGTGATGAGGGCGAGAATGTTTAAATGCCCAAAAATCAAATGCCAATGATAATTTTGTAATAAACTTCCAACTTCAATACTATATAATGAATCACCGATACCTTAGACTCAAACTGTTCGAGTGAACCATCACCGTGTAGAAAATCTACATCGCATTATGCCGCCTTCCAACTCCCAAACATGCATTCAGAATCATGATTATATCCATACTATTCCAGTGAGGCCATAAAAGAAGAAAACCAGGAGACATAGTTCGAATCATGGTTAGCTACCAAAAGATTTCATTCAATTCATGAGTTTGAAACAAGTTTCTGGGTATTGGGTCTAGAATCAATGGGCGTTGGTGGTGCAAGCCCTTAAACGAGCCAACGAGAGCAACTTCAACAATTATATGGCAACCATGGGAAGAGGACTATTTCTATTCAAATCTCGAGGAATGATTGCAACAGCCTTTTGATCTTCAACGCAGTTCTTTTTTTAGTTCTTTTCATTACTTTATTATTTACCACATGAATCTCTTGTTCCTACAAGAGGGACGCAGGTGAAATTTACCGATCAATATGAGCAGAGGCTTCGGAAAGACATCCTTGTGGTCTTGGACGAATTCGAGAGAAAAGTGATGCCGGATTCTGCAAAACCAGCATTGAGAGCAACGAATTTAAGGTAAATTGTCCTTGTAGCCCTTTGATCCCTAATGACAATCCCCCGACCTTGGATCCTTATGTCAATTCCAAGGCTATAAACACTGCCAATGTCCTTGTGGAGAATGTATGCGATGGAATGCACTCAACCATAAAAATCAACGCTAACTTCAATGCACCATAGCCTTTCAAGCCCGAAATGAAGCTCTTCTTGTATGATTTTGACCTTAGACTGATGTATGGTATCCGCAAGGCAGCTTCTGCTGGACGAATGAATCTGGAACTAGATGCTTTCTGGAGTTCTAAAAGGCCATTCCCAGCATAGGTGCGTTCTATATTCAAAGGGATTTCTTGCCGCTTTCAAATGGCATTCTAGTTTTGGTTTTTGGTTTCAATGCACAGCGTCCAACCTCCAGCAAAACACCTCTGACAGACATAATCTGACGCACAGATGAATGTAATTCACAGAATTTAACTATTTAGTTCAATAACCAGCCCAATGCCATACCAATTAACTTGAATGACCAATCATAGGGCGTTTGAATAAATTCAAGACATTCAAAACTTGATGCATCAATAAACTCAACGTACAATACAAATCACAATCTTCAAAATGGAGCTCGCTCACATTCCACTCACACAGCGCCCAAAGAGCTCACATTCGGCACTCAAACATGTTGTAAAGCGTTGAGCAGAAACGTTACTCTGCCAATGCATTACCACTGGCTGAGGAAATTGAAACGACACACACAAGGGCCAATCTCTCTTAATATGGTAATTGCACTCCACACCCAGCAACAACCAACTTTCATGAGCGCCAAGGTTGACAGGCATATTTTAGAGCATTAGAGTAGGTGGACAATGAGGGGGAGCGTTTTGCATGCCAGGCTGAGAATGACAGCAAAATAATAGGTGGCAGAGCTGAAATGCACATAAATGCCACAAAACAGAAAATATGGCGAGCGTTAAACAGACAAGCTCAAGCGTTTCAATGTTAGGCGAATGTCAGAGGAAACAGAGAGCGCAGGTATAAAATGTCTATGACACTGACGCAGTGAGACAGCATTTGCAGCTGGTCTCTTGACAGAGTGCGCAGGCTTGACAGATGGTGCAGACAATATCAGAAACATATATGACAACAGGCATGTCAGAACAGCTTGGACAGCGCTGGCAGTGTCAGGCAGAGGAATCGTTCAAGTGAATATGTCAGACAGGGCGCAGGTCTGTATAAAAGAATATGGCAGAAATAAACTGCACAGATAGGCCATAAAACAAATGGCTCACATTAATTATGCAGGGCAGGAATACGCCTGCTCTGATACCATGTTAAACACACATGGACAGCAAAGATATGAAAGATAAAACATGCAATACAATTTTTATTAACAAGAGATTTACATTTATAGTACATTATGTGACTCTTGGGTTTCAGATCCCAAGGTCTCTTGGATTGCTTAGTCTATTCGGCTTCCACACTAACCCATTTAGGATTAGGTGTCCAACATTTCATTTAAATGAAAAACATGTAAAAAATCATAAAAAAATGTTTTTTTAGTTTAGTTTAGTTTAGAATAAATTTGTTTTTCATTTTTTTTAAGTTTAGAGGGTAGTTTTGTTTTACTTTATAAAAATAAAAACAAAAATAAAAATAAAAAGCATAAAAAGTAATTTTTTAGACTTTTTATTTTGTCCTGGAGTTTGGAATTTTCTTTAGATTTAAAGTTCCATCTTTAGTTAGCTTAGTCTTATTTTATTTGAAAATACAAAAAAATTGGAAATATTTTGCCAGATTCAGTCTTGCCTCAAGGATTTGCCATGTTTGCGAAATATCTTTTCTGCTGAGGCTAAATTTTTGATGTGGGATTAATGTTTATCATTTTCATGTGGTTAAATATGCTTGAATGATCATTTAAATATTAGCTATATGAATGTGATCTCTGGTTAACATTTGAAATTACGTGGTTGTTTAAAGCATTTATCTTTCGAAATTTTTAATCGCTGGAATATCGTTATTGAGTTTTAATCGCTGGATCACTATTAAAGCATTGTGCATTTATCGAATATCTTGCATTGCTTGAGTTATCTGATGGTAAATGATTGTTAATGAGTTCATCTTTCCGCGGCGTTTGATAGATAATCTTTCAGCCATTAACTCTATAAGGCACTGGTCTATTAACTTAATAAAATCAAATAAGTGCTTGTTTTCTCTCGTGTCTCCCAACCCAACTGGTCCACAGTTGGTCTTCATCATCCCTTAGGGTCTACCCCCCTTAGCTGCGGGAGACAAGCTTAAACGGAAAGATCGGGGATCAGGGTGACAGCCCCTGGTCTGAGCGTTGTCGTGACAATCTATGCGACAACAGGCCTCATACAAATTAGACTTAATATTATTTTTGACAAAGTCTAGGAAGGCGAACATGGAGAAGCCACTTCTGGATCCAATCAATAATGTTTGAAGCATAGTGCTACTTATGCCCTTAAAACATCATTTTGTTGCAAAACCTAGAAACGTGAGTATGGTCATCTGCAGCATTCATGTCCAACAAAAAAGGCAGGAGAGTATCAAAACTAGAATGTATGGTAGAGGGATTCCAGGGGTCAAAAGAAATCTTCTGATGGAAGCAGGAACAATTTAAACGAGCAGTTGATGCAAAAAAGAATTTAAAAAATGGCTCATGCAAACTGATTCAAAAACCCAGCTGCAGGGAGCCAGAAAATATGTTTCAAGAGGATATAATAAATTTTAAAAGAATAGGACCTTTGAGAAAAGAAATGGAAAACAAGCTTCTTAGAAGGAAGTTCAGAGGGCTTCAGGGAATGACTAGATATAT
Source organism: Pinus tabuliformis (assembly GCA_031772625.1). Lineage (NCBI taxonomy): Eukaryota > Viridiplantae > Streptophyta > Pinopsida > Pinales > Pinaceae > Pinus > Pinus tabuliformis. The sequence goes on along the minus strand of CM062818.1, from coordinate 2,023,289,532 downwards.
GAAATCCATTCAGATAAGATTTCTATAAAAGATGATAGAGAGGAAGAAACACCAACAAAGGAAATTGATCAAGAGAATACAAAGATGGGAGTTGAGACTTGAGTAGGACACAAGTGGAAAAACTTATCCAGATATTTTAGGTAGGACAGCTACCGAAGGCATCAAGTATACATGTAAATTGTCGGTGGTTCCAGACTCAGCTAGAATAAGGCACGTAAATTAAGAACCCTCCACTGTCAACTGAAAAGGCATGGAATTTTGATCAAAGTTGTTGCAGGAGTAGAGGCTGCCACAATACCAGATCTGTAACTTCAAGTTTTTGCTTTTCATCCAGTAATGAAAGTGAAAAGTATGATATAATAGAGTTATCCATAACCCCAAGTGTTAGCTCAATTGGTTGGTGCCAACATTATCAGGACGTTGCCTGTAATCCAGTGCACTCTGCAGGTTCCAGTTCAATTGCCACAGGATCAGGGGCACTATTTCTTCACCGCTGACTTTATACTGGGTACCATCCTTGTTCAAGGGTAACTGCTTGGGAGCTCCACAGGAATTTATTTCCAAGGAAAAAAAGAATATAGTTCTCCACATACAAGGACAAAAATTCCCACCTGGGTAGTGATGGATAAGATAACTATGCCCATCTAACTGCAGATAAGAATCGAAGAAAAACTAGGACTTTCATATCAAACTGAAAGAATTGTCTTTGTCTTGCAGAAGCAAGTGTTTATACACAGACATGCAAAGTCTTAACGGAATGAGACTAATCAATGATTGCAGCCCCAGTGAGAAGTGGCACTTCCTATACGTTATCATTCACATGAAAGTCAGTAAAAGAACCAGAACACACAATTGCTGGGAATAAAATATGAGTATATATTGACCTAGAATGGAAGCTAATAAATCTACACAAGATTAGCCTTTTTTCAATCTGCCATAGAACTTTTGTACTTTCGAAACAATCATAAATTGGCCTATGGTTTTAAAGTAAACATCAAATGATTGATCAAATAACACAAACTAACTCATAAAAAATTAGTGAGAAATGGAGCCTTCAACGCATCATATGTATCTATAGAAAAATATATAAATATATATGGAAACAGAGCCATAAAAAATTTCAAACTCATTTGGCAATTTCAGTACCATGCATAAAGTAAATTGCATTATAGTAGGCAAGACGGATACGAAGTATTGTCTCAAATAAATAAATAGCATCATAATCATGATAAAGGCACAGAAACGTGCCCACAACTCATAATTAGCAGCAAGAAAAGTAATCTAATGTCCTTTAGAATAAGGCATACCTGTGAAAACAAATTTCAATCTTCGTTGGATTTAATTTTGATATTCCTTCTGAATATTGCACCTTGACTCGACGTGAATGAGCATATTTCTTGAGATGCTGCAACCTTTGAAGGCCAGGAATACAGACCCGATCACAAGCTATCAGGGTTCCAGGCTTTATGCCTGGTGAATTTTCAATCAAGGGCCCAGAAGGTAACTGTAATTTAAAAAACGCGCTATGCACATCTGCAATTTCAGTTACCCAACAATTTTCAACATGCTCAAACAACTTCTCCAAAATTTTCTAAAAAGGAACAAAATAAATTTTGAGATATCATGGTAAACCTTTTGAATTTTCTGAGTTATACTTCACACAAGAACACAACAGAGTGGTAAAAAAATACCCAGCCTACAGAAAAACTTATTTAGATAAGGTAAAAATGTCCAATATAATAAAAAAAATCAGCGGAACTCAAAAGTAAATCATTAGTGATAAGTGGAGGGAGAGCAAACATGACTCCTAAAAGTCAAAAGAATAAGTTAAAACGCTACATAATAGCAACAGTAAAAGCAAAAGCAATAAACCATATCCATCAATACAATGTAAGATATTACTGTCGATGTTGGAGCAGAGAACAACTCTGTAACGGATCAAAGGAGGATGTTTGACTGACGACACATTGGACTACGTGTGTGGGTATGTGTTTCCCTTGAGTGTTGGAATAATTGATCACTGAACCAACCTTGCACTAAACCAGAGCTAACCTTTACGAGTCACAAAATTAATTTTGATATAAAGAAACAAGGTGAACCAACCTTCTGTACTTGGGAAAAAAGACGTAGGACTAACCTACTGGGACTACTATCACAATACCTTTTAAGAGCCTCATCCGTATTGAGGACACATTTTCGAAGAAGACCCCATGATGAAGAGTGCCAAGCTTGGAGTGAGTTAGTTGTTCAAATTGGAGAGTTGGACTCTCAAAATTTATCGAGACATGATAATCTTACCATTTGGGGGAGAGTTGCAGATTAAAACAGCCCTTTCGAGATGATGCTTTGAATGATTTGGGATTTTGTGCCAAGTTAAAACTTGATTGTAGAAGAATTTAGTGTTCACAGTGTTGAAATATGTAACTAGGTTCGGTATTCATAATGTCTATTGTAATCATGATTTTATATATTTGATTAAAAGAGAAAAAAAAAATTTATTATTTTCATTCTTGATGCATGGGTTTCATGCTCAAAGTAAATTTATTTGTAGGTCAGGCAACCATTGAGTGCTTCTTGGTTTGTCATAAACTTATGAAGTCCAAAGAGTCATTGTCATACATGTAAGGCCCCTTTGGGCGTGTTGTATCTTGTAAAGAAATTTTTTGTAAAGTCAGAAGTGTCATAAAGACCCTCGAAGACCTTGTCAAACAAGTTTGTCGGCCTACAAGAAGAATCAAGTCGGCCTCAAGGACAAGAATTCGACATCCTAAGAAGCCTATATATAGTGGGACCTCAACTTCATTTGAGATAACAATTCGACCAATCAGCAACAAGTTCGATCAAGGAGGATAAGAAGACAACAAGAAGCCTCAACACCTAATGAAGAGAAAAAGAGAGAAATCTAAATTTTGGATCTGTTTTAGGGTTATATCTCTCACACGTGCGAGGAGTTAGGGCATCATCTTACCACAGCAAGATCAAGTTGAAAATCTGCTAAGTGAAGCCGTGTTTGGGTATCAAGAGAATCTACTTTGGACGCTAAAGTCTTAAGGAGAAGAAATCAAGTGAAGTGAAGTAAATAAGGACTCAAATCTACCCTAAAGACAACCACACGTGCAAAATTGCAATGACTACTGGGGCTGAAAATTGCAGGTCAAAGAAGTCAAAAATTACTGGGGTCAAAATTGTTGGGTAGAAGTTATCAGAGAAATTGTTGGGGTCGAAGTTGATGGAGAAGTTGCTAGGGTCAAAGTTGTTGTTGTAAGCTATGGAAGAGAAGCTCATCAAAGGAAGGTTTGACTTGGTCTTGGAGGGGTCTTTGTCAAGGGTCATAGGTCTTGGAATTCGTCATTTGAAGTTCTATAAGAAGAGAAGAGTTCTTGTGGGTTTTCCTCACAAGAGGACTGGCTCACAACGTACATTTTTTTTTCTCCTCATCTCACTGATCTTCATTGTTTGGTAGTTGTTTGATGATAAAAAACACTAATAATAATTAAGTGAAAGAAGAAGCAAATCAAGTTAAGTAAAAATACATCACAAGCAGTTATCAAAGTCAGAGAAATCACCCATTCTAGCTACCCCCAGATTTCTCAACATGGTATCAGAGCTACGGTGACTACAACAACAACAAGAGGCAGCTTGAAGATCACATCATTGAAGAAGGATACATAAGGTTTGAGCACAAGGAAATCATTAAGCACCAAGGAGGAGTACTCATCTCAAGAATCACATCATCACAAGGAGAAGAAGACCTCAAGGACCCTACCTCCACTCAAAGAAAGAAGGACTACACATTTGAAGCATCTTGAAGTCTCCAAATTCTACATCCAAAGGAAGCAAGAAGAAGCATTGCCATCATCATCAACGAAATCAAGGTGATCTCCCTCACACTGAAGCAAAGATCACATCTCAAACATCCTTGAAGAAGATCATCAAGGAAGCAACATCATCAAGAAGGCATCAAGTTGAAGATAACATCACCTAAGAGCATCTTCACTTGACAAGTATCTTTATATTTATGTTTGAATCTACTATCAACATGACTTCGTTCTGCAAGGAGAGCAACAAACTGCTTGGGTCATCAAATTTCCTTGCATGGAAAAAGGGTATAGATTTGATCCTCATAACGAATGAAGTTATTGAATATGTTAAGGGTTCAATCTCCAAACCATCTCAAGAGAAAGCTCAAGCACTATTGAAATATATGAAAAGGGAAATAAGGGTTCAAAGGATCCTCACAAGAATATATCAAGGATTCCCTCATACCTTATGTAGCAAAATTGGAGAAATCGAAAGATATCTATGAAAAGTTGGTAGAATTGTTTTCTGTAAGCACTGCAGGAGAAGTTATATCATTGAAAACTGAATTATACAAAATGAAGGTATCTAAGTATGAAGGGGTAGCCTCATACCTTATGAGGGTATGTCAAATAAGAGATCAACTACAAGAATTAGGAGAAATAATGTCCAATAAAGATATGACCACAGTTGTGCTCAATGGACTACCTGATGAATGGGGCAACTTTGTATCAAGTATCTATGGAAATAAGGAAGCCACTCCATTCAGTGAACTTTCATCATTTTGTAAGATTAAAGAAACTAGGTTGTAAGATTAAAGAAACTAGGTTGAAAGCAAAGAGCAATTTTGGATCAATTGAGCAAGTTCAAGCATATGCTGCCATGGCCGAGAAAAAAGTAAAGTCTAGAAAGTTTGACCCTCGGAAAAAGAAGATCGATGTGTCAAAGATACAATGCTATGAGTGTAATGAATATGGGCACTTTAAAAGGAATTGTCCCAAACTCAAGAAGGACAACAAGAAGAGAAAGGAAAGAAATGAAGCCCATGTTACCGAAGAACTGGAAGAATCAGAAAAGAATAAATCAAAGAAGGAGGAAGTGAAAGATCTCTACTATGATTGAGATAATCTGCTTCACTTAGTTCTTTCTAGTTATAGAAGAGAATAGAAGCATCACAAATATGATAGGATGCATTATAGCAAGATAGAGATGACATCATCATAGAAGAATGGAAAGATAGTTGAAGTAGAAAATCTACATGGTTGTAGAAAACATCATGATAGAAATGGAATCTCCATTGGAAGCATATAAGGACAACCGAAGAAGAAGTATATATGGTTGGAGGAAAGTCATCTAGCAAGATAGAAGATAAATAAATCATCATCATTAGAAACGAGCATTTGCAAAATAAGGATCATGAAGATCCTCCATTGGAATCTTCATTAAAAGGTTCACCTCTACTAAGAATAAGTGCCTCACAGATAGTCCATGTTGACCACTACGTGTCAACTACCCATAGCAGTACACCCCCTTTTTCCGCAAAAGGGATAACGCTTGATTGACGTGTCCGTGCCATTCGACTGTCATCATCAACCCGATCATGTTATGTTGTAAACCCAGTCTACATGTGTAAATTGTAAATAATCTTAGCAGATCTGAGTCATGTATGTAAATTGCCTAAGCAAACCTAATTTTCTAGTGATAATCTACGTTCCAGAAGGTTTTTTGTCTCACCGATCCATGATTGGCAGAGTTTTCCTTCAGCCTAACCCCAAAGCTGGAATGAATTTTGTCATTGGAATCTTAGGTGAATCCTAGTGTGCTTCGAGTCTATGTAAAAGTAATTTGGAAATAATTCTAACTATTTGGTTAGGTTATTACATATTGCTTGATCTGCTAGATTATGTTTGTGTCGCAAGACTGGGTGGTCTATGAGGTGTATGTCAAATGGGTTTTCCCCCTTGAGATGTAAAATTGTAAAAGTCATGATGTAAAGTGTCTTGAGGGTTAGGAAATGTTTTAATCCCCTCATAAGTCCTAAGTCCTAGGTCCTAGGTGATTTTTCCAAAGGCTAAGTTTGAGGATCCAAAAATAAAAAAATAAAAAATAAAATAAAATAAAATTTAAAAATAAATAAAAATTTTGAAAAATAAAATAAAATAATAAAAAGTCAAAGTTTTGAGTAAATAAATGCAGTGTTCCACGGGGACGCATTCCCTAGGGTCAGGTGCGCGCACCCCTCGCACCCGGGACGGGGGGACGTCTGGGGAAACGTTTCCCCACGTCCCCCTTTTGGGGAGACGCGGGAAGACGCAGGGGGGACGTTTCCCGAGTGTGAAGGACGCGACTCCCCAAAAGGGGGACGCCTAGGCGTCCCCCCTCAAGATGGGCTATGCGTCCCCCATTAAATTTGCTTGTAAACAATTATTTATGACAGAGAAAACCTAGTATTTGACCATATTTCCCTACTAATGCTATGTAATTCATGGCAATGTTAAACTCTTAAAGTAAAAGTGACATTCTCCTTTATCTTTCATTTTCATCCTTTTACTTAAATTTTTTACATTACCATGAAATGACTCGGGATGTTTGAGAGTGGTTTCGACCTCAATGGATTTCATATGGAGAAAGTAGAATTTTAGATCTCACTCAAAATCCAGCAGACTTAACAGTTTTTCAGGAATTTAGGATTCGATGGATTGCAATGTTTCCATTGCATTTTGTCATGTACAAGGGTATGGAATTTGTATTTAATCAAGAGCACCAAGCCCTCTTTGTACTTTAGAGTGACTTTTAGACCCATCACTCCACTGTTTTTGAGTTTTAGTTATATCAATTTACTATTCCAGTATTCAGATTTCAGTATCTATTATAGTCTATTTTGCTTAGTACTAATTAGATTCTAGAATGATGAATGATGAATTCTAATTTTAAATCAATTTAGAATCTAGAATTATGAATGATGAATTTAATTTTTAAATCAATGTAGATTCTAGAATGGTGAATAATGAATAATGAATATGGATTGGAGTATTTCATTATTGAATCTCGTGGTCTATGGATGAATCATGTATGTATTAGTAAGGATGATGAGTATGGATCAATGTATTTCATTATTTAATTCAATTATGTATGTATCATTGTATTTATGCTTTCATTATTGAATATGAATTTGAAATATATATATATATATATATATTAATTAGAAAGGAAAAATATATATATACCCCGACATCCCCTCGTGCCCCCTAAATTTCCCTAAAATTTGATGGTACTCCCACACGTCCCCCTTGTGCGTCTCCCCGCACCCGCGTCTCCCCGTCCCAGAGCCTTGGTGGAACATTGAATAAATGCAGGATTTTAATTTTTTAATATATTAAAATGCATTTAAAAATTCGACGGATGAGATTGACAGGGATTTTGATCTTCATCGACGGTCGAGATTAGTTTGACATGGATCACTGGAACTAGCCGTTGGGAATTTTTCCTTTAAATAGGGTGTCAGAAGTCATTTGAGATCATTCGATCTGAGAGTCGTGTGCTAAAGAAAGCTCTTTTGTAGTCATTTTTTGTGCAATAAAAAAAGACTTTGGGGTTGAAAATCTTGTTGGTGTTACTCGTTTGGAAGTGTTGTAAGATGTTTTATTTTTATGCATAATTTTATTTTCAGCCATTGATAATAGCTTGATGAAGATTGATTTAGGCACAGGTATCTTGTCTGATCTTTGGGGTTTGAATGTTAGTTTAATTTCTGAAATATAATGGTAAGTATCTTCATTTGATCTAAATTTCACTATTGTTTTCTCCCTCTATGTTAATGATTGATTTTAAGCTGTGCAGGAAATCCTTTTTTTAGATTACCGGGCGTTCGAGGAAGTTCTCGGCTAAACCAACCAACTCTCGGATTGCATTTTCTGAAAGAGCCCAGCCAGTTTTGATCCTGGGCTCATCATTTGAAAAAAAAAATTATATGAATGCATGAAGGGTTTTCTGAAGCATCTCACACTAAATTTAAAATTCTGAAAATATTTTTGTGGCATATTGGCGAATCTGGCTATTTAGAGCCTCTGAGCTGTAATTACTGTAATTATTTAGTTGGTTCTTAGGGTTTTTAGGGTTTCATTTATTTTTATTTTTTTGCATTTTCAGGTTCTGGCCGTTTGTTTTTATTGTTTTCAGGTTGCAGGTACAGGTTTTGAAAATTTTTCAGGGTTTCTATCAGGCAATCTGGAGCAGGAAGGATTTAAAATTTCAATCAATTTTCTGGACTACGATTCTGCTACCTGCGTTTTCAATTTTCACTGCTGCCTAGGGTTTTACTGCTGCAAAAAAATTTTGAAATTTTTTTTTAGAGGCCGCAGTCATTGTTGCTCCCTTCAAACCTGCACAAGACTTGCGTATTCAGCCTCTTCATCGATTCTTCCTCCAAATTCGTCCTCTCTGCCATCGCAGTCTCGTCTCTGCTACCCATCCGCTGCAAATTTGTCCCTACGCGTTTTCCTTCAGCAATTTCCCTTCACCCTTCACACTGCCATCACTTCAGCTCTCCACGCATCTGCGTGCTGGCTCCTAATGCAGCTTCATTTCTGCTGCCTCTTAATGCTGCTCATTATCGGCCTTATTCCTCCACGCAGCCGCTCAAACTCTACCATCGAACTCATTTTCCATTGCCTGAATCCCCTCATTTCCTTTCGATCTACGTTGCAGCTCCATTCACCTGCAATTCCTCACGCTGGTTTCAAAACCCCTCCTCGCTTCTCCATTTCATTCCTCCTGCCTCACGCTGTCCCTCCAACAATCTGCGCGTCGCATCAAACCATTGTCCACGCATTTCTTCTCCTCCCCGTAGCCTCTTCACGTTGTTGTCAACTCTTCATCCAACCTGCACATCTGCATTACACGCAACAATAACAAACAGCAGACATTTTGATTTATTTTTACATGAGCATACTAATAAGGTTAGCATAGATATTTTTGTTCACGTTAGTTCATTTAGATAGATTTTAGTTTAAATTTTAGGTTTTGATTTTTATTTTATTTTGGTTAGATTTCATTTAGTTTAAATTATAGTTTGATTTCTTTTAAATAAAAAATATAACAAAAAGAGTTAGACTTTTCTTTGTTTTATTTAGATTTAAGTTTTATTTATTTAGACTTTGTTTTGTTTTAATCTTAAAATTTTATAAAAATTAAAAAATATAAAAAATCATAGATGGTTTAAAAAAATTTATTTTTTAGGTTTTAGATTTGAAGTTTTTTTAGAATTTAGATTTTCCCTTTTTTTATGTATATATGATAAAGTTTTAGTTTTAGATTCATTAAATTTTTGTTTTAGTTTTAGACTTAAATTTCTTTAAAATATTAGATTTAATTTTTTAAAAGTTTGATTTTAAAAATAATATAAAAAAATCATAAAAATTAAAATTAAAAAAGGCATAAAAAAATTTCTTTAGTTTTTAGAATTAAATTTTAGATTTAGATTAATTTAATATTTTACTTTTAAGTTAGGTTTTAGTTTTGGTTTATTTGCTTTTTCATTTAATTTAGTTTAGTGTTAATAAATTTAATTTTTCATTTACTTTTTTTTTTATAAAAATTTAAAAAAAATATATATATATATATAAAATATTTAAAAAATTAAAAATTTCTGAAAAAGGACTAATTAAAAATTGGAAATTTCTTTAAAAGTCTTTTCCTGTTGTGGTAGAGTTAAATGTGCTTAAATGTTTATATCTGAAGATTAACTATTTGAATCTGGTTAGCATTTAAATTTTATGGTTGTTTAAAGCATTTAATCTTTAGAAATTTAATTGCTGGATCATTATTAAATCATTGTGAATTTACTGAATAGCTTGTATTGCTTGGGATATTTGATAATAAATTATTGTTTTACAAGGTTCATATTTTTGCAACATTTAATAAATAATCATTTAGTCATTAACTCCATAAGGCACTGGTACATCATTTTTTAATCAATCAAGGGCTTGATGTGTCTCCCAACCCAACTAGTCTACAGTTGGTCTTCCTTTATCCCATAGGGTCTACCCCCCTTAGCCTAGGGAGACGTCTTAAACGGAGGGATCGGGGATCAGGGTCACAGCGCCCAGTCTGAGCGTTGTCGCGCTGCCCAGACAATCTATGCGACAACATTTTTTGGCGCCGTTGCTGAGGATAGAGTTTTTTTTGTCCTTGGTTTATTCGACATTCATCATTCTTTCTTCTTTCTCATCTCTCATTTGAGCTGGAAAAGTCAACATTTTTTGGCATCATCTCATCTTTTCCGCCATTCATTAGCCTGTCAAACAGCCAACATTCTTTGGCGTCATTTGATCTTTTCATCGCCTTATCTTTCGTCATATCGTTTAATCGTTCCTTTAGCACCTATTCTTCAGTTCGTTTCTTGTTTGGGTGGCAACTCCATTTCTTTTCATTTATTTTTCGCAGGCAAGAAGCCTCCCTCATATTTGCTTATTGGTTGCTTTTTGGTTCCTAGAATTAGATTCATTGTTCAAGTGGCAACTCCATTCTTTCATCTCTTGATTTTCTTGAGCAGAGATCTCTTTCTATCATCCATTTGGTCCCTCGTTATCCATTATGGATTATTCGTTTAAACCATGTCATTTTACTGATGATCTCCATGATTTACCGAAAGTGGCCATTTCTAAATTACCTTTGTTCTCGGGTGGTGTTTCAGTCGTTGTTAGAAGGCATTTATGGAGTTTTTATCGTATAACGTTCATGCATTGTAGACTTCCTCAATATGATCATGAAGATGTCAAAATGTGTCTATTTGTCCTTTCTTTAGAGGGTGATGCTTTGAATTGGTTTAATAATTGTCCTGAAGACTCTTTCACTTCTTTACAAGACATTTTCAATGCTTTTAAAGATAGATATGGTGATCCAGATAGCTCGCCTTGTGCCCCTAAAATTGTGCAACAGAATGAAAGTAATCTTATAAAAGGTCTAGCTGTCGATGAAAGATTTCAAGACAATTCTTCGTATCAGAATGTGCCATCCACCTGTACCATTGCAGATCAAATCCATGATAGTGGAAAAGCAAGGACAAGTTATAAAATCAGTGTCGACAATGAAAAGGAAAATCAGAAACAAATTATACAAGAACTAATGCGACTGGTAAAAAATGTGGAGATCAATCAAACTAATTACGCCAATGATGTGAGAACTTTATGCACCCACTTGGAAAAACGTAATAAGGAGATGAAGATCATGAAAATTAAACACTCTGATCACATAACCGACATGCAAAATCAGCATGCTAAGGAAATTGAGGCCATGAAAACTAATCATGACAGGGAAATTAATTTTATGCAAAGCAAGTTATCAGGCTTAGAGGAAAATATGACGACCATGGAAGCTAATCAGATATGTCTTCAGAATAAGTTATTGACTATGGAAGAAGACCATGCCAGGGAAATTAGTACTATGAAAGTTGAACACTCTAGCCAGATAGATGCCATCACAATACAAGTACATAAATTTCAACAGCAGTCAGGGGATGAAAAAAACCAGCAAACATCGACAGATCAAAAGCCTCCTTATTTGTTGCAACAAGTTCCATCTTATTATGAGGAGGTCATTGGTTCGATTGAAAAGTGGTTAATTGAAGATGATCCAGATAAGATTAAAAATGATAATGATCAGATGCAAAATGAAGAAAGACATGTCACACATATCTTACATACTTCATCTAAGGGTTTTGAAGCAGAATGTTCCACGTCATCAGTGATACAGTCTGCTACGAAGAAAAAGCGCAAGAAAAAGATTTGATGCATCAGACGGCCGCGAGCAGCTTGATTTTCGGATAGGAGAAAGTCCTACAGTATGCAGAATTGGACATGGCACATCCAATAAGCAGCCGACAGATTTGCCTGGAAGCAGGCAAATGCTCAGTATACACTATATTGAATGCAACTGATGCCATGGGGCATCCTCTGTATTGTATTTCTAACCCTACACCTTGTCATTTCAACATTTTCATTTATGTTTTAGCATTAGATTTACTTTTTACTAGATAGTTAATAAATGAAGAGCTTATATCTCTCATGTGCTTCATGTTATATGATGATTTTTAGATGAACGCTACTTATGTTTTGTTGTGTGTTGCGTGGATGCAGATTCTGGATTCTCACATTCCTACAGTGCAGCAACGTGTCCCCAAGTAGAGCCAAATGTTGACCACTACGTGTCAACTACCCATAGCAGCACACCCCCTTTTTTCACAAAAGGGATAACGCTTGATCGACGTGTCCATGCCATTCAACTATCATCATCAACCCGATCATGTTATGTTGTAAACCCAGTCTACATGTGTAAATTGTAAATAATCTTAGCAGATCTGAATCATGTATGTAAATTGCCTAGACAAACCTAATTTTCTAGTGATAATCTATGTTCTTGAAGGTTTTTTGTCTCACCGATCCATGATTGACAGAGATTTCCTTCAGCCTAACCCCAAAGCTGGAATGAATTTTGTCATTGGAATCTTAGGTGAATCCTAGTGTGCTTCGAGTCTATGTAAAAGTAATTTGGAAATAATTCTAACTATTTGGTTAGGTTATTACAAATTGCTTGATCTGCTAGATTATGTTTGTGTCGCAAGACTGGGTGGTCTATGAGGGTCTATGTCAAATGGGTTTTCCCCCTTGAGATGTAAAATTGTAAAAGTCATGATGTAAAGTGCCTTGAGGGTTAGGAAATGTTTTAATCCTCTCATAAGTCCTAAGTCCTAGGTCCTAGGTGATTTTTCCAAAGGCTAAGTTTGTGAATCCAAAAAAATAATAAAATTAAAAAATTAAAAATAAAATAAAATAAAATTTAAAAATAAATAAAAAAATTTAAAAATAAAATAAAATAATAAAATAATAATAAGTCAAAGATTTGAGTAAATAAATGCAGGATTTTAATTTTTTAATATATTAAAATGCATTTAAAAATTCAACGTATGAGATTGAAAAGGATTTTGATCCTCATCGACGGTCGAAATTAGTTTGACATGGATCACTCGAACTAGCCGTTGTGAATTTTTCCTTTAAATAGGATGTCAGGAGTCATTTGAGATCATTCGATCTGAGAGTCGTGTGCAAAAGAAAGCTCTTGTAGCCATTTTTTGTGCAATAAAGAAAGACTTTGGGGTTGAAAATCTAGCTGGTGTTACTCTTCTGGAAATGTTGTAAGATGTTTTATTTTTCTGCATAATTTTATTTTCAGCCATTGATAATAGCTTGATGAAGATTGATTTAGGCACAGGTATCTTGTCTGATCTTTGGGGTTTGAATAAGGTTTAATTTCTGAAATATAATGGCAGGGATCTCCATTTGATCTGAATTTCACTATTGTTTTCTCCCTCTATGTTAATGGTTGATTTTAAGCTGTGCAAGAAATCTTTTTTTTAGATTACCGGGCGTTCAGAGAAGTTCTCGGCTAAACCAGCCAACTCCCAGATTGCGTTTTCTGAAAGAGCCCAGCCAATTTTGATCCCGAGCTTATCATTTGAAATTTTTTTTATATGAATGCATAAAGGGTTTTCTGAAGCATCTCACACTAAATTTAAAATTCTGAAAATATTTCTTTGGCATATGGATTAATCTGGCTATTTAGAGCCTCTGAGCTGTAATTACTGTAATTATTTAGTTGGTTCTTAGGGTTTTTAGGGTTTCATTTATTTTTATTTTTTTGCATTTTCAGGTTCTAGCTGTTTGTTTTTATTGTTTTCAAGTTGCAGGTACAGGTTTTGAGAACTTTTTAGGGTTTTTATCAAGCAGTTTGGAGCAGGAAGGATTTAAAATTTCAATCAATTTTCTGGACTATGGTTCTGCTACCTGCGTTTTCAATTTTCACTGTTGCCTGGGATTTTACTGTTGCAAAAAAATTTTGAAATTTTTTTTTTAGAGGCCGCAGTCATTGTTGCTGCCTTCAACCTGCACAAGACTTGCGTATTCAGCCTCTTCCTCGATTCTTCCTCCAAATCCGTCCTCTCTGCCATTGCAGTCTCGTCTCTGCTGCCCATCCGCTGCAAATCCATCCCTATGCGTTTTCCTTCAGCGATTTCCCTTCACCCTTCACACTGCCATCAGCTCTCCACGCATCTGCGTGTTGGCTCCTCACGCAGCTTCATTTCTGCTACCTCTTAACGCTGCCCATTATTGGCCTTATTCCTCCACGCAGCCGCTCAAACTCTGCCATCGAACTCATTTTCCATTGCCTGAATCCCCTCATTTCCTTTCGACCTGTGTTGCAGCTCCATTCACCTGCAATTCCTCACGCTGGTTTCAAAACCCCTCCTTGCTTCTCCATTTCATTCCTCCTGCCTCACGCTGTCCGTCTGACAATCTGCGCGCCGCATCAAACCATTGCTCCACGCATTTCTTCTCCTCCCCGTAGCCTCTTCACGTTGTTGTCAACTCTTCATCCAACCTGCACATCTACATTACACACAACAATAACAAATGGCAAACATTTTGATTTATTTTTACATGAGCATACTAATAAGGTTAGCATAGATATTTTTGTTCACGTTAGTTCATTTAGATAGATTTTAGTTTTGATTTTAGGTTTTGATTTTTATTTTATTTTGGTTAGATTTCATTTAGTTTAAATTATAGTTTGATTTCTTTTAAATAAAAAATATAACAAAAAGAGTTAGACTTTTCTTTGTTTTATTTAGATTTAAATTTTATTTATTTAGACTTTTTTTGTTTTAATCTTAAAATTTTATGATGCAGCATTTGTGATTGGTATGGAGGTTGAAGTAACCTACAGAAAGGAAAGGGGGCGAAAATGGCGGAACCCTAGGGCTTCTGCCGACTGAACCGAGGAATCCCTGACGGCGCGCGGGTATTGGAACAGAAGAATGGCTACCTCTGTGGGTCTGACTGCGGGATAGTTATTTTATATGGTTATTGCCCTTAATATTCGGGTCTGTCGGTGCATAGGTTATCATATTTTTTAGTAGAACGGTCGTCTGTTGCTACCGCAACCCTGTTCATACCCTGCAGACTGCTCCTCTAGTCAGACGGTGGTCATGGTTATTTGTCGTTTAATATGGTGGAAGAAGACCTCGACTACGAGGAGGACCCCATGCCAGAGCAGGAGATTTGGGCACACCAAAAAGCCTCGGTTATGTACCCCTTGTAAGAAAATCTGCTCCGGTCGACAGCTGTAGTTAACCTGCCGCATCATCTGCCTCTCTCCGGTAAAAGACAACATCCGGCTGTCAATGTAGATGACTTACCGGCCTTGGAATGCCCTCCCCTCTCACCGGCCACGCTAAACCTTCTTCGCACCTGCCTTCAGACTTCCCCCTCTTTCGACTCCCTCTTACCATACCCTCTGCAGCATCCCCCTCCTTACCCCTCACAGCACTCCCTGTCTATGACCCCCACCTCCATCTCCTTGGCCCCGGCTGGCCCCTCCAATCTTCAGCGCCCTGCTCAATCTCACTTTCACCCTGGCTCTTGCAGCCTTAAACCTCATTCCCCGATACGCTCGGGTTGCTTCAGCTCTCCTTTACTGAATGCTCGTCCTGCTCAATCGGCACAGCAGAGCACCTCGTATCCGTGTCGGAGCTTACTCAAGGACTATCCTATGAGCCGGCGCTCGGACAAGCCGAAAAAGGGTCGGTGCCTCAGAGCTGTGGACTCTGATATTAACCTGACTTTTGGTGAAGACGTCCAAATGGCGGATGCTATGGACACAGCGAGGAAAGTACTTGTTGGTCGTGTGAGAGGTCGGACCTATAATGTGGAACGATTGCGGCAATGGACTGAGGAGATTTGGGGCTCCCTCCTGAAGGAACTACCTACTATAAGGATCTTGGCCAGAGGCTGGTTCGCTCTCCACTTTCATAGAGCGGAGTACACTGAATGGATATTGTCACAATTCTAGCATATTGAGTTAGTGCCTGTTTTGCTGAAGAGGTGGGATCCTCTTTTTGACCCAGAGCGTGAACAACTTGGAGTAGGGCCTATTTGGGTCAGACTTCCTGGATTACCTATGCAATTTTGGACCCCTCAGGTGTTCAAACGTATTGGCGACGCACTTGGAACCTACCTCGAGCATGACCAGTCCTACGAAAAAATGGGCATTATGACTATGGCAAGGATTTTGGTTCATCTGGATACCAGGGCAGGGCTAGAAGAGAAGATTACTCTACACCGCAGGCATTTCTCGCGCAAACAACTTCTGGACTATGAAGGAGTTCCTTTTCGTTGCCGGAGGTGCCACAAAGTGGGTCACCTATACAAAGATTGTCCATTTCTCTCTTCGGTGACCACGGAAAACTCGAGGGGGACGAAAATACAGATTTCTGAAGAGCAGAACAAGGGAGATATGAAACAAGGAGAAGTCCCATCAGAGGCAGCGGTGGGCGTTTCAAAGAAGGCAAAACCACGGCGAAAAGCTGGGACCTCACCTCCTCGGACTCGCTCCAAATCGGCTGCGAAAGCACCTCCTCTCCTGGGTAATGAGTCTTTTCCTATTAACTCTGCACTCTTTTCTGATGTTATGTTTTCAGCATTGCATTCATCTTTGCATCCCCCCACCACCACCCTTGGCACTTTTCCCTCCATTCCATGCACCTTTGTCCCTCCCCCCCCCATTTTCTCCACTACTCCTACCTCTCTCAGGACGTCTTCCACACCCCTCACTCGCACATCCTCCCTATCTAGGATGGGATCCCACCCCTACAACCTTCGATCCAAAGTTTGACCTAAACTATTGGGTTTGGGCCTCTCCCCGGGAAAGTCCAAGAAATATAAACCGGCCAAAGGCCGTCCATCCAGGATCAAATCAGCCATCAAGTCGGTTGTTGCAGACGTTGCGTGGGGTTGACAATTCACCATTGAAAGGGCACTTAGAGAAATTGAGCCCTCTACTCCTATCTCCCCATGATTTGGCTCTCCTACAATTGCAGGGGACTAGCCAACCCCAAGAAGAGATTGGCTCTAAAGCGGCTGGTGCAGGAGACCAAATGTGACATCCTTTTCTTACAGGAAACCCTTGGCACTTCGGACAACATTACTAGATCCCTCCACTCTATACTGTCAGGCTGGGTTTTTCAGGGTTTGGATGCAAATGGCAAATCCGATGGTCTTGCCATTGGTATTAATCCCAAAGCTGTCAAGATTATTTCGTCCTAGGGTGGATGGGGCTTCATCGGTATGGATATTTTTGTGGGGGAACTTGGACTCCTATTAAAAGTGATCAACATTTATGCCCCTAACCAGAATAGAATGGCATTTTGGCTCAACTTTTTGGAACATAATCTAGTCACAAATACCACCATTATTGGAGGGGATTTGAATTTTTCCCTGGGTATGGAAGAATCCTGGGGTCATCGTGCACAAATTGATCCTATTTCGGAGCAGATGAGTACACTATTGGACACCTACAAGCTAGTTGATGTTCCCATGAACAAGAAAGTACCCACATGGCATAATCGGCGGATGGGGGAAGCTGCTCTTGGCCGGAGATTGGACCGATTTTTTATCCATGAAGAACTCCTCCGTAACCTACCCTTGTACAGACAATGGGTAGGAACTGGAGGAATATCTGATCATCTCCCCATTCTTCTTCAAATTACTGGACCAACAAAGAAACCTCGCTCACCCTTTAAATTTTTCACTGGGTACCTACAAGATCCTGAATTTATCAATCTTGTGACTGATTTCTGGAGATCTCAACCTCCGCTCAGAGAATAGAGGATGGCAGCGGATTTCTGTCTGAGACTCAAAACCCTCAGGATCATGACAGAGGAATGGTCGAAGAGGAAGAAATTGAGAGATGAACAGCAACTCACTGACATTGAATTCCAGATTGCACAGCTAACGGATGAATAGGGGCTAGGTTTCTTATCAGAGGAGACAAAAGTACATCTGAATAAGCTGGAGCAACAAAAAATTAAGATGCTACTTGACAAAGAAGAACAGTGGAGGTTAAAAAGCAGAGCCATCTGGCTACAAGCGGGAGACGGCAATACAAAGTTCTTCCACAACTTCGCTAATGGTAGAAAGGCCACCAACACGATCTGGCAGCTGCCCTGTGAGCCAGAGGGATGGGCCACTACACACCCCAATTAGCCAGGTTGGGAAATACTCATTTTAAAAGACTATTTACAGCACCGACTGTCATAAACCTCCCGGACATCATTAATCTGGTATGGCATTTTCCAAGGTTTGTGGAACCTGAAGCTGTTGAGGATTTGATTCAACCGGTCACCATGGAGGAACTAGAAGGAACTCTAAAGTGGTTCAAGAAAGACAAGAGTCTGGGCCCGGACGGTTGGCCGGTGGAATTCTACTCGGCTTTCCTGGAGTTGTTGGGAAAGGATCTGCTGGCCGTCATTGAAGAAAGTAGAATCACTGGTCATATCCACCCCCCCATGAACTACACTTTCATTGCCTTGATTCCTAAGACCGATTCTCCTACCTCTTTCAATGACTTCAGGCCTATATCCCTCTGCAACTACCTGTACAAGATCATTTCTAAAATTATTGCCAACCACATTAAGCCTATACTATCCAACTGCATTTCCCCAGAGCAATTTGCTTTCCTCCACCATCGTCATATTCAGGATGCCATTGGTACAGCCCAGGAAGCCCTACACTCCATCAAACATAAAAATCTTAAAGGTATCTCCCTCAAAATAGATCTATCAAAGGCCTTTGACAGAGTAAATTGGCTATATCTCAAATTGATCCTCATTCATTTGGGTTTTCCTCCTGCCCTCACCAAGTGGATCATGGGCTACATCTCTTCTGTCTCTTTTGCTATTCTTGTAAATGGATCGGCTACCCAATCTTTCAATATCGATAGAGGGATTAGGCAGGGATGCCCTCTATCTCCACTTCTTTTCCTCTTGGTCATGGAAGGATTGAGCAGACTTATAGCGATAGAAAAAAGAAGCGGGGATTTCATGGCCTAAACATAATGGAGCAATTCTATCTGACACATCTACTATTTGTAGATGACATCTTGATATTCTTGGATGGGAGTGTCCAAGACACTACTTCCTTGAATGAGATCCTCAACCTATTCTGTAGAGCAACGGGAATGGAGATAAACCGTGAAAAATCCACCATTTCCCTATCAGAATGTACTCTACAGGAATCTCAGCTTGCCATTCAAAAATTTCCCTTCCATGAAACTGACCTGATGGGGGGACTCAAATATCTAGGCTTCAGACTTAAACCAGATGGATACAGGATTGCTAATTGGACCTGGCTCATAGCTAAAGTGGAAAAAAGAATCAGCTACTGGTGTCACAGGTTTCTTTCTAGGGCTGGCAGACTTATCCTCATAAAATTGGTTCTCGAAGCCACCTCGGTATACTGGATGTCCCTTGCCTAGATACCTAGAGGGATCCTCCACCGAATTCAACAAATTTGCTGTAAATTCCTTTGGAATGGCAAGAAGGAAGGCAAGCCCTTCACCTGGGTAAAATGGACCAAAATCGCTACTCCAAAGAAGTGGGGAGGATGGGGACTTAAATTACTCCTGGAATTTGCACAAGCTTTGGCAGCTAAACAGGGCTGGCTCCTACTGAAACAAAATAGTCTCTGGACGGAGGTGATACTTCATAAATATATTTGGCCATCGACTATTATTGACTGGCTCAGAAGCCCAGCTTGGAACAGAAAGGGCATCTCGGTGATATGGAGGGCCATACTAAACTCTATGCCAATCATCAAAGATGGTTTACTATGGAAAATTGGAAATGGCGCCTCTGTCAGAATTGGTATTGACCCATGGCCGGGGTGTGGAAACTCGCATCAACTACTAGATGGACTGATACAACATCTAATCAGCAGAGGTATAAAGTTCCTCGAACAGATTGGGGATCAGCAGAACACTACTTTCCATTCACAAGCTTGGTTGACTGAACAACACTGGCATATCCCAAATGAATGGAGTAGAAATTGGCAAAGCTATATATAGGCTCTCACTGAAACACATGTCAGATTAAGGAATGCAGAGGATGAACTTATTTGGGCTCACTCAAAATCTGGACAATATACACCGAAACATGGCTATGTTAAAATTATTGCAGATAGGAAACCAGAAGTCTTGAGAAGCTGGTGGGATTCCTTATGGAAACTTAAAGCTCCGCCACGTACCAGATTGCTGATGTGGAACATATTAGAAAATAAGATTCCCACTGGATCCTATCTAAAAAAAGGGCTTTCTCAGGTCCTACCTGGTGTGTTCTATGCCTCCAAGAAGAAGAATCGACCCTCCATCTTTTCCTTACCTGCTCTACCACCAGGAGCATTTGGACACAGCTCCTTCAAACATTCAAATTAAATATAATCTGGCAGGGGGTAGATATTATTAAAGCTTGGGAATATTGGTGGAGCACCTCGGCAGCGGACAATACCAGGAACCTCCCTCTACTTGTTTCTTGGCACATATGGATAAAGAGAAATAACATTATATTTGAAGATCGACTGGTTAACTGGAACCTTCTTCCTCCACAAATCTGCGCTGCTTATGCAGAACTTCCAAATGAAAACAGCCATGAGAGACCTAGAATCATTCGGCAGGAACAGATAAACAGAACAACTCCGTGGGCCTATTTTGATGGGGCTGCCCAACAGCATGGTTGTGGGGGTGGCATCTGCTTCTACCTATCTGAAAATCATTACTTTCAGATTTGTATGGGACTGGGACCGGGTACAAATAACCATGCTGAATTGATTTCGCTGCGCCACCTTCTATACTTTGCTATTCTGAAACAATGCCGAAATTTACAAATATTTGGAGATTCAAAGAATGTGACTGATTGGTTTAACAACACAGCTGTTTGTTCTGCCTACTCATTGAGACATATTTTGGAAGAAATTTTTTTTTCAAAACATTTTTTGACCAAATATCTGTGTCTCACATCTACAGGGAAAGAAATGAATCTGCTGACAGGCTATCGAAAGAAGTGACGCATCATCCTCTAGGAGAATGGCTGATCACCGAATACACACCAGCAGAGACATACCGATATTTTCACAGGCCTTATATAGAGGGGGAAATTCAGAGGGGCAGCAGCCTCTAATTTTACAGTCTTATAATTGAAATTTTTTGATTATGTCATGTATATATCAGCATATAACAGTATAACTGTATGTAAATATGGACGTCACTTTTGTGTAGTTACTTTGAACTACAACTTACTGGTCTATGTACCATTTTTGTACGCCCTCCGGGCTCTTTTTTTTTGTTACTAGTTTTTGAACAGTGGACTTATGCCACAGTACAGCATATGCCTTCGGGCATCAACAACATGTAATTTCTCCTTTGAAATTATGAATTTTCTACTTCGGAAAAAATCTTAAAATTTTATAAAAATTAAAAAAAATATAAAAAATCATAAATGGTTTTAAAAAATAAAAAAATTTCTTTTGAGAGGTTTTTTCAAGATTCCCTCCCATTCTTGCCATTTTAGTTTGGCGGAGGATGCGTAAGCAGGCTCGACCATAAGGACCTTTAGGTACTCGACTGATAAGGACCCTCACCATATGAATAGTGAGTGACTCCGTCCCTTTAGGGGGCTCGACCATTAGGGAGAGGAGAGGAGAGGACCTTTAGGTACTCGACTGTTAAGGATGCGTAAGCAGGCTCGACTGTTAAGGCCGCCATCACCTTTAGGTGCTTCAGGTTTTAGATTTGAAGTTTTTTTAGAATTTAGATTTTCCCTTTTTTTATGTATATATGATAAAGTTTTAGTTTTAGATTCATTAAAATTTTGTTTTAGTTTTAGACTTAGATTTCTTTAAAATATTAGATTTAATTTTTTAAAAGTTTGATTTTAAAAATAATATAAAAAAAATCATAAAAATTAAAAAGGCATAAAAAAAAATTCTTTAGTTTTTAGAATTAAATTTTAGATTTAGATTAGTTTAATATTTGACTTTTAAGTTAGGTTTTAGTTTTAGTTTATTTGCTTTTTCATTTAGTTTAGTTTAGTGTTAATAATTTTAATTTTTCATTTACTTTATTTATTTATTTTTATATAAAATATATATATATTTAAAAAATTAAAAATTTCTGAAAAATGACTAATTAAAAATTGGAAATTTCTTTAAAAGTCTTTTTCTGTTGTGGTAGAGTTAAATGTGCTTAAATGTTTATATCTGAAGATTAACTATTTGAATCTGGTTAGCATTTAAATTTTATAGTTGTTTAAAGCATTTAATCTTTAGAAATTTAATCGCTAGATCATTGTTAAAGCATTGTGAATTTACTGAATAGCTTGTATTGCTTCGGATATTTGATGATAAATGATTGTTTTACAAGGTTCATATTTCTGCAACATTTAATAAATTATCATTTAACCATTAACTCCATAAGGCACCGGTACATCATTTTTTAATCAATCAAGTGCTTGTTGTGTCTCCCAACCCAACTGGTCTATAGTTGGTCTTCCTTTATCCCATAGGGTCTACCCCCCTTAGCCTCGGGAGATGGCTTAAACAGAGGGATCGGAGATCAGGGTGACAGCCCCCGGTTTGAGCGTTGTCGCGCTGCCCAAACAATCTGTGCGACAACAGTCCACATTCCACCTTGTGTGGGATCCACTGGTAAGGTATGATGACGAATATGTGCATCATTGTTGAGTTGGTTGAAGCACTTTCATCTTCAAGAAAGGATAGGAAGCTACTAGAAGGAAGTCTAGATGACCAAAAGAAGGAAAAGGTATGTGTATATTTGATAGATAAAGTCATGTCATCATATAGTTGCAGATAGCATGGTTGAATGCTCTATCTCATGAGCATGATGGAAGAGGAAGGATCTCTTCGATTATAATGATGCATGAAGACATGTAGACAATGTGCCTTGAACTCTTTTAAGATGAAATCAACATAATATGACCTCATATGGAGGATGAGCTGGTTGACAATTATGGTTTCGGTTGTCGCTCAGATTGCACAAGCACTGCGACAACTACTCAGATCGGGGACTGTCACTCTAATCCCTGACCTCACCGTTCTAGTTGTCTCCCACCAGCAGGCTACTGGGGGTATTCCCTATGGAAATGTGAAGACGAAGGACAAGTTGGCAACCAACGAGTCTGAGAGACATGATTGAGTGGCCTAGCTACTTAGTTAATTTAAGCAAGATTTAAGGATTGAATTAAATTCAAATGTCAGACCAGTGCCTTGTGGAATCAACTTCTCGCTTATTATTAATTAGAGACCAAATAACCACATGGGCAATCGCTACTTAGATGCTTCACTAACCTATATGCTATGCAAATCCTAAGACCAAGGTGTGATGCAAGAATCTTGGTTTCTTTTAGTTACATGTCTATTCTTAGTAAGACCTTCCTTTTAACTGTTTTTCAAACTAGTCTTTAGAGTAGGTTGCGGGATGGAAGCCAACGGGAAGCAAGCAAAGGCTTGATTAACAATACTTCCCCCTATGTTCCAACCACCCGATCTCTTCAGTGCTGCAGAGAATGTGGCTCAGATCACTGCAAGGTCACCATGTTAACCACTAGAAAGGTGTTGAATCCCTCAAGATAAAATGAGAAAGGGTGGCCCTAGAGGCTATCAACCAAGCCTATGCTTGGAGGTAAATTATTAGCGCAACTAGACTTAGAATGCTTATGCAAGGTGGATGAGTGATTCTTGGGTTAACATTGTTTAATGTTTAAGTACTTAAGTTATGATTAATCTTCAATGACCAGAGTACTTAACAATAAATGAAAAGGCAGTCTCATTACCAAGAATGTGTCGATTATCAAGTGCCAATATTTAACAATCCAAAGATAAACTTATATTCCACAAGATGCTTAACCAATGATAGCAATTTAAAACACTTATCCAATGATGACAATTACTTGCGATAATTTAAGATCTTCAAAATATTTAAACAAAGTAAATGCCAATAATGATCTTATGCCAATATTAAGAGATGCTCACTTAGAATCAATAACTCTCAAAATGCCAATGCTTAAGATAGACAATACAATGTGTTTAGCAATTATCCAATGATTCCTTTAGCAATATTCCTTAAATGATTAAATGCTCAACACAATAACGCCAATTAGATACCAGGACACTTAAGAAGGAGATAGCTACTTCAATGCCATGAAATCTCAATGCCCAAAGTAAATTAAACCATTCAACAAGATTGGAAAATTAGAGCTATGATGTGTGAGTGCTTACTTAGTGCAAAATTAATGATTCTTAGAGGCTATGAATGAGCTTACAAGTTAACAAACAAATGTTAGCCTTCAACTAATAATGTGAAGACAAGCCTCTTCACAATTGCACTTAGAAACACTAGTGAAATGAGCACTTATTAACCTTTAGGACAGCAGCAAGTAAATCACTCTAGATCCAAGAAATGACAAGCATGTAAGAACCAAATAGAATCATTGAAACATTGAATGATTTGTTAAGTGATTATATGAGTCAGCTACCTTTCTTATGATGTATTATTCAGTGTTATATCAGATCTAAAAGCACTTATGACAGCAGTAAGAAAAGCATGAGAACAGTGAGCTATTAGTGCAATAACTTGTGCCAAAAATGCCAAACAATTTCTAGATGCCAAAACAAGTTTGCCAATATGAAATTATGAGTTAGCAAGCCCTTTTATGATGTAGCTTCAGACTATATCAGATCTGATCACACTTTTATGCAGAGATATCAGTCGTGAAATTATTAAGAATTATGCCGAAGAAACAATGCCCAATTTACCAAATGACTAGTAAATTTTTACCATGAATTTCTTAATGTATTTAGGTAATTTAGATATGATTCTTAGGGCACTAAAATATGATTTTTATCACTGTGATGAATGTATTTAGAGAGCTATAACAAACAGTCAGGAAAAATTGAGGGTTTAGAGATCAAACCCTAGGCTCACGACCTTGAAGATTGCTTTGCAAAAATTGACAAAAAATTTCCAATAGATTTGGCAATTGAAAACACAAAATTTTAGCCAATTTCTTCTGCAAAACCCAGCAATATTCAGTGCCAAAAATTTCAGAGATAAAATGAAGGCAAGAGAGGGCTAGGAAGAGGACTAGAGGCACAAGAGAAGCCGAATAGGCCTAGCGGCTTAAGGAAAGAGGCCCTAAAAGGGTTGCAGTCGGGATTAGAGGACTCAAAGGCTCACGGCAAGCCCTAAGGGTTTGTCGTCTAGGGTCAAGGAAGAAGGCGAAACCTCTAAGGCTTGCGACCAGGCCCTAAAATCCCACAGCAAGGGCTAGAGAGGAGGTCGAGGCCCCTAAGGGCTTACAGCCAACCTCTAAGAGGCTGAAAAGGATGACGCAAGGGGAGAAAGGCTGACGCTGGAGGCCAAGGAGGGTTGACATTGACGCTAGAGGAGGAAACTGGGCCTCAAGGCCCTAAAAATTATTTCAAAATCGTCGCCAGAAAATCAATTTGCTTCAAACCTTCAATTTTCCTGCAAAATTCTCCCGTAGTTGGCTCTGCAAAAATTTGTAGAGGCTAGATCTTAACTTCAAGGGCCTAGATCTAGCTCTAATCCAGCCATTTGCCTTTGATCTCACCTGCACAAATGAATTTACAACATTCCAAAACCCCAATATATACAAAAATTCAGAAATCTCAAAACCCCAAAAACCCCAGCTGCAAAATGAAAGTTAGAAATAAAAATTACAAGTGTATTATACAAATGATACTTACTGTTAAACACACATGGACAGCAAAGACAATGTGAAAGATAAAACATGCAATACATTTTTTATTAACATGAGATATACATTTATGGTACATTATGTGACTCTTGGGTTTCAGATCCCAAGGTCTCTTGGACTGCTTTTGTCCATTCGACTTCCACACTAACCCATTGAGGATTAGGTGTCCTACATTCCCCCCCTTAATCCGAAGGGTTATATATGAGTCCAAGAAGATAGCTGTAATACAAAATGTGCAAAAAAATGCATGGCAGCACTAGGCTGAATGTGCTCTATGAAATGTTGGTAAAAAGGGCGGTGGTTTAAGGATGACCACCAACACTGGAACGCTTAGTGCAGTTCCCGAAACTCTTCCAAAACTGGCAAGAAGCTGAAGTTTTCTGCTAGAGGAAGTGATCCTATTGTTTTAAAGAGGGAAACCTTCAACCATAAAAGGGAGGTCTCACCCCGCATAAAAGGTAAAACTTCAACCTGAAAAGGGAAGTCTCAACCTGTGATGGTTTAAGGATGACCAACAACTCTGGAATGCTTAATGCAATTCCTGGAACTCTTCCAAAGCTGGCAAGAAGCTGGTGTCTTCTGCTAGAGGAAGTGTTCTCAATTTTGTTCCTGGAATGCTTCCAAAACTGGCAAGAAGCTGAAGTCTTCTGCTAGAGGAAGTGTCCCAGATTGCCAACTGAAGGCATGTTCACGGGCATCTTTGTCTCTGGCTACAACTCTGAAACTGGTGTGGCAGGTTGTGGCTCAGGCTCGCTTGATGTGACTTTGAAGCTTGTAGATGACCATCATTTCCCCCCCTGTCAGATACAAGGTGAGAAGATGGAGAAAACTCAACTGCAAGACTGTTCAATACTCTAGAACAAGTTCTAACATGCGTTTGGAATATCTTCTTGGCTATTGATGCCCATTCCCAAGAAGCGATCCATCGAAGATGAATCTTTGTTCTTGCAGGACGTTTATTTCTGAAGCATCTGTGTGAAGAATGACTGGTTTTATGACAGTGCTTACATGGATGAAGATCAAAACAGTGATCTTTCAAATGGCCAACTCGGTCACAGTGTTGGCATTTCACGATCTGTTGTTTTTGTTGTTGTTGTTGCTGTGGAAGAGGGGCAGAATCTGGAACAGCTAAAGCTGAACTGTCATGAAGAGCAGGTGAACTGTCATGAATGAATCCAACACTCTGAAACTGAATGGGCTTGGCATAGTCTGGAATATGAAAGGACAAGTCCTTGTCATATCCAAGACCAGTTCTGTGCTTGTTGTGGACAAGCTGTTCCCAAGGTCTGATGATGGGCTTGGGAAGTGCAGACTGAGTTTCTGCATCTGCATGTACAACTGCTGCTTTATTGGATTTTGGATCTGATTCAACCTCAATCTTACTAATTTCACCACTTGTTGGTTTAACCTTGAACAGCATATTGTTTTGAGCAGAAAACAATTTGGAATGACAAATCTGTTGAAGCTCATCTTGCTGGAACTGAGATTCTAGTTGCAAAAAATCAATCTTTTCTTGTGCATCATGCAGGCAGGTCTGAATGTCACAAAGAGTGTCTTTGCTAACATTTACCTTCCCACCAATAGTGGAGTGTATTAGTGTATTCAGTAACTCTAATACATCATCAAATCTAGCCATTGTCTCAACAAAGAAATGAACACTCAACAATCCTAGTGGAGACTATAGCAAGTCTAGACAAACCCCAGCTATTGAAGATTTCAAAAATTAAGAATATCAGTTTGAAAAATACATTGTCCAATACCAGACTTTCAGAGATTCTGTTCTTTAAATTCTGTAGAAATTTCACATCTGACTAGACTTTTTAAATTAAGTTACGTAGCTGATTCCTTCAAACTTTATAGAACTTGCCTCTATATCCCTTCTGGAAGCTCAGGAATGCAAAAAGAATAAAAAATCCGCGAATACCAGCAATGGAGACACGGCTCAAACTCCACGAATATACACAAGGGTAGCTCGACCTCTTCCTTCAATAATAAATCCAAGAATCTCAACCTCTTTTTTTTTTGGAAATGACCCCAATGATGTAAAAAACTTCAGCAGGGCTTTATTATGTATTCTGCCCTCAAAATGCAGAGATTCCAACTAGGAATTTAGCCAATCACTAACAGATTTGTGTCCAGCAAGAATGAGAGGCTCAAAGTCCTTCCAACACAGATACAATAGATATGTTTCACCCTTAAAATGCTCAGGTATACCAAGATACGCTTTGTATGGATGCACAACTAAATGACTTCTTCCTTCTTTGAAATTCAAACTTCAACTACAGGAATGGATTACATATACCTCTGATATAACAACTCTAATAATAACAGAGATCTGAAGTAGAATATACCAGCAAATGTTAGGAATAACAGTGGTTGTAGATAAGTGTTATAACATCAAAGAAGCTCCATCATTACAGAGAAAACACCACAGTGATAATATATGCAACATATTCAGCTCCAAACAGAGAAATAAATATGGAGTGTCTTCAATATATTCACAGCCACACATCCAATGAGATGAGGAAGTTTGAGACCCTCTATAGCAGAGGTACATCACCAAACATCACTTCCAATAGTCTATACTCATTAAGATTTCAAGCACAGGTACAGTGATATGCTGCTCAACTGAAACAACCACAGAAAATACAAGTTTGTAGCCTTGGGGCTAGATCATTCTTTATGCCCTTACCCTCTCCCAAACTACAACTCGCACAATCTTCCAGAATGATTTTCTGTTTGCATTTTGTTCACACCAGCAACTTACAGGAAGAGCACAACTCACTGTGATGGAAAACTCAACCTATTTCTTAGACTAAAGTCGGCCACTAGAAGGGAAAAGAACTTGTCCCTTGAAACAGAATGAAACTTGCCCTTTCGTGGGCAGAACTTCAATCTCAATGTATCACAGAGAGTACAGTCCCTTGGTTGTGGAAACTCAACCCATGAACTTCAGCAAACATTGGTGCTTTGGCCCTCCAAATGGTCCAAGAACTCGTTCCCTTTATAGATATTACTACAACCAGTTATGTTTTGTGCCGAGCAACCAAACATCCTAGATGCTACTTTCATCTATCACGATGGGCCCTGCAACCAGCCAAAATATCCTTCATCTGCCCAGATGAAAAACCTCCAGGTGAGCTCTGTCACACAGCTGAAATTCCAGGAGAAGCTCAAGAGATCACTTCAATATATCACTTTAATCAATATATCACTGCAATACTATTTTGAAAGCAGCGCAGCATTTGAGAGTTCAATTACAGAGGGTGTAAAACAGATAGCTGAAAGACGCAGATTGTTCGTGTATAGCATATCAAATACTTCTTTCTCAACGAATAAACCCATCATAGCTACAAGAGAGAACCTTAACCATCTATATATTCTGTAGTGTTCAAACCATTATTCATGATGCACCAGAAATTCAAATTACTGATCAGGGAAGAAATAATATTAATAGCGCAAGTAAAGAAGGAAGAATATTCATGTCAATCGACATCATAAACATGATTTATCCAACATCTTTTTCATTCACAGGGAGGTCAATCCATGTCCATCCTATGCTTGTTTGCGGTCCAATTCTAGTATCATGAGAATGCCAAAACAGATCGCCAAAGCTTTAGTATTCGAAGTGCCAAGCAGAGCTCGAGCAATACCAATACCAATTCCGTTTACGTTCCAGCTTCAACATCGGTGTAATGAGCGTTGCCACACAATGCACACACCCCAATTCTGGATTCCCAAGCTTTTACATGAGAGCCTTCACATGGAGCAGAGAATCAGCAAAGCCAGTTGCAAAAGTATTTGCATTTTTGGGGAATGAGAGTAATACTAAGGCCCTTTCGTCGTTAGAACCCAAAGCCGTCAGTATTCCACAGTATATCTGTGGCAGTGGCAAATGTTCCCAACAAGAATGCCATGCAAACCAAATCATTAGGGAAGGGGCTGTCATAAAACTTTGTAAGAATGACCGACTGAGAGAGGCATTCCACCTTTTACAGCGGATGGACTACCCACATTTCTCAACTTACGCTTCGAACACTGCTCCATAACAATCACACGCACACCTTGCACCGCGAGTTATATCAACGCACAGACTCCGGAGGCACCATGGTTACGCTGGTTAATACCAGGAGGTCTTCTTCAGCAACCGGTTAAGCTGCGTGGAGGTCTTCTTCAGCAACCACAGTTACGAGCTCTGATACTCTGCTCGTAGCTACTCGAACCAGGCATCATTTGAACCAGGGCGCGTGGGAGGTTCGATCTTGGAACCTCCACCCAATTTTAATGTTTCCGGCGTTGCAGCAGAGGAAACTTTGACTATGATTAACCGTCTCCACAGAGAAGAAGTCTCTGGAATATCACCTCAACCAAAAAGATTATGAGGAAAGAAGAAAATGCGATTGGCACCAGATATGCAGATAATCCATAGAGAGAGAATGAGTAAAGAAATCAGTGCATATCCAGGGAATCAAAGACCCTGTCAAGGAAGAGAGGAGTTACAACAGAAGGCGGAGAATAATGTCAGATATTTGCAGCGTCTAAACAGTGGCAGCGTTTAATGGGTAGCGACTGTGGAGGGGCAGTGGACAGACTGACCACGCAGAGGTTCTTGAATCATTTCAGTTTCCATATTAGATAACCATTGTATCTGCCCGTCGGACCCCTGATAGACAGAGGTGGCAGCGAATCTCAGACAACGGTTATGGCAGAGAGCATAGAGCGTAGGAAAGAATATGGCGCAGAATGAGGAATAAAACACTCAATAAGGTGGCAATTCTGATCAATTCTGATTAGTAGAAAGACAGAACTGACATGTAGGTAGAGACCACAAAACAAGTGGCTCAAATATGAGCAGGGCCAGAATTCGCCCGCTCTGATACCATGTTAAACACACATGGACAGCAAAGACAATGTGAAAGATAAAACATGCAATACATTTTTTATTAACATGAGATATACATTTATAGTACATTATGTGACTCTTGGGTTTCAGATCCCAAGGTCTCTTGGACTGCTTTTGTCCATTCGACTTCCACACTAACCCATTGAGGATTAGGTGTCCAACACTTACAAAATATACAAGTGTACAATGCTTAGAGAAATTTTGAAAAATATTTTTTTTGTAAATTTTGATGATGACTAGATGTATTTCAAAGATAAATGCCAAACCACAACCTTAAAAAAGTTAGAAAACCATAAAAAATATTCAGGATCCAAACATAGTCAGTTTGTGCCCGCAGTTTGTGAACTTGGAGCCTAAGGGTCGGGGAACCTACAAACACTATAATTTCTCAAGAATAAACCGTTAGAACAACAACGAATCGGGTCACCTAAGATAAGCCCAAAATTTATCAATAGAATGTTCTTATCATCAACAATGAAATAACGATTAATAAAATAATTTAAGCACAATACAGGAATGCCCGTACCCAGCACATACCACAAATCAGTAGATCAAAGACATCATGCACTGCACCCCAAAGTCTTTTATTATGTAGAGTTTAGGCTTATGTGATCCATATCAAGTTTACAAAAAATATTTTTCGGCGAAGATCACATGAGACATCATTTGTCGATGCGTTTCGAACCAACCAGTGTGGTTCATCGTCAGGACAAGTTGAAGAAACAGATCTAGCTTAGCATGTTAAATAGACCGAGCAGAGCCTCCAACGGCTAATTTGACCAACCGCTAATATTGACTATTGGACCAGGATCAAAACTTTTTTAATAATAAAAAAAAAGAGATAAGTTATACAGGGGACCAATCCCTTAATAAATAAATAAAATAATTTAAATTAGTGATAAAAGTTAGTTAAAAGTTATTAAAAATAGTTAAAAATTATAGGTTAATTATTATTTAAAAGGAAATTAGTTGTAAAGGACCTCGCCTATGAATAAATTAATTGTGAATACAAGTTAAAATATATATATATATAAATAAATAAATAAATAAAATAAAAATAAATACTAATAATAATAATAATAGAAATAGAAATAACAATAAAATAAAATAAATAAATAATAATAATAATAATAAGAATTATAAATAAAATAAATAATAAAAATAAACAATAAATAGATAGATAAATAAATAAATAAAGATATTATTTTTATTTTTATTTTTATTTTAATTATTTATTTATTTATATTGTTATTTAATTTATTTTTATTATTATTATTATTATTAAAAATGAGTAAAAAAATTTAAATGAATAAATAATTAATTAAAAAAAAAAAAAAAACGAGGATTAGGATGAGAGTGTTGGGATCCAACATCGACTGATTTTCCAGCCATCATCTCTATTGAGATTACACGGCCTCTTTTCAATCTCAAGCGCCTCCCTAAATTTCCGATGATGGAAGTGCGAAACTTTAGCAATAACACTAACTTCCTCAATACAAACATGATGATTGGTTTTCTCGGCGTGCTCAGCCAAAGCGGAAGACTTAGTACGCCTATGCTTAAGATCAGCAGCATGCTCACTAATCCTCTGGTTAATGGAGCGACCAGTTTCCCCAATGTAGGGGGTCCCACAAGAACAGGGGATCAAGTACACACCTTTCATATCTTTAGGGTCGATAGGATCCTTTGCTGATCTGAGGGACATGCGAATGGTGTTCAGGGGCCTAAAGGTCACAGGAACATCATGCGACCTGAGAATCCTACCAATCTTATCCGTAGTCCCCTGAACATAAGGAAGAAGGACACCAGGAACTCGCTCCTTCGGTTCTCGATGAGAAAGCGAATTCTTCGAAGCTTTAATGAAAGCCCTCTGACCCAAGAATCTACTATAACCGTTCTCAACAAAGACATCAAGGAGATGGGATTTTCATTCTCTAAACTCTCCTTATCTGAGATCCTTAGGGCCCGAGTAGCCAGGGTATCGAGAACACCCAATTTTTGAGCCGGGAAATGATGGGAACTGGCATGAAGATACTGCTCAGTATCCGTTTTCTTCCGAAAAACTCGGTGGCCGAGGGAACCATCACTACTCTTAGAAATAAGAATATCGAGGAACGGAAGGCAACCATCGACCTTTTGCTCCATGGTGAACTTAATGGCAGAGGATTGATTATTGAGATGAATGAAGAAGAGATTTAATTCCTCTTGGCCGTGAGGCCAGATAACATTGGTGTCATCCACATATCTTCTCCAAAGCTTCGGCAGGAGCCTGGAAGAGTTTAGAGCCTTGGACTCAAAATCTTCCATGAAAAGATTAGCAACAACAGGGGAAAGGGGTGAGCCCATGGCAACCCCGCAGGTTTGCTCAAAGAACTCTCCCTCAAAACAGAAAAACGTAGAGGTGAGACAGATCTCAACTAACTTGGCAGTGTCAGGATCTGTTAAGCGGTTGATCACCTCCATGGCCTCACTAATAGGGATGCAAGTGAAGAGGGAAACAACATCAAAACTGACAAGAATGTCCCCAGGGTCAAGCTTAATGCCCTTGAGCTCCTTAATTTTTAATAATTAACCTATAATTTTTAACTATTTTTAATAACTTTTAACTAACTTTTATCACTAATTTAAATTATTTTATTTATTTATTAAGGGATTGGTCCCCTGTATAACTTATCTCTTTTTTTTTATTATTATTAAAAAAGTTTTGATCCCGGTCCAATAGTCAATATTAGCGGTTGGTCAAATTAGCCGTTGGAGGCTCTACTCAGTCTATTTAACATGCTAAGCTAGATCTGTTTCTTCAACTTGTCCTGACGATGAACCACACTGGTTGGTTCGAAACGCGTCGACAAATGATGTCTCATGTGATCTTCGCCGAAAAATATTTTTTGTAATCTTTTATTATGATTAATCAAAACGTTCACAGCACGACAATAGCATTACATCAGTTTTACAATGTTACCTTAGCCAAACATCAGATGGCTTGAGACACAAATGAGCTCTAATTTATAAATAAATCCTCCAAGTGGAAAATAATAGCTAGTTGACTCGATCACGTCAAAATAATCTCGGTCGTTGATAAATCTTTGATAATCTTTTAATCTTTGTCGTTGAAATAATTATTTTTGAAGAATTTTCGAATTTCTCTTTAAACCCATTTTTTATTAGCTCAAAAATAATTATTCTGAGCTAATTTCCTCAAAAATTTGACTTTGAGTTGACCACCAAGGCCCAAGGGTCCAATTTTTCTTTACATTTCCAATATTCGCTTGGTGGGAGACCTCCATAAACTAATTTCTTTAAGACCCACGAATTTTTCCACTTGGAGAATTTAATTTCTCTAACATTTAATTTTTTTTACTCTAATTAATTAATTTTCTAGCTTAGGATTTAATTTTATTTTTGCCAGAAAAATTAATTGACACTTGAGGGAATTAATTATTTTTCCACCCTCAAATATCTTAGCAATGGTGTCTAAGTATGAGAGACCATGCACTAAAATATTTTTTACATAATATTTTACAATGATTCAACACTCAAAGGGGGAATATTTGTTCGCTATAGACCTTCAAATAACTTACCCAATTCTGCGACACAATATGATCTAATAGACCACGTGACTTGTAATAAAATAATTTAGTCAATTAGCTTAAATTATTCCCAAATCACTTTTACAGAAGACTCGACTAAAACACTAGGACTCACCTAAGACTTTGACGATAAATTCCACCCTAGCTTTGGAGTGAGGTTGGACAGAAAAACTTTGTCGATCATCCGTGTTTAGAAACACAAATGAATCAGTGAGATGAAAAACCTCTTAGGATGAAATTCGTCGCCAAAATAATAGGCTTACCTAAGTTTTTACATAAATAAACAACCTTACTAGCATCATTTACATTAAAAAATTTGCAGAATGGGTTTACAATGACTTAAAATGTTGATCGTTGATAATCTTAATCCTTCGAAAAAATTGGTACATCTTCTTCGTTAGAACTTTGATAAAATGTGTGCAACAGATCCTATAATGAAGGAACTATGTATAGAAGTTCTTAGGAAAGCAATATGTGAAGAAAGGAAAAATAGTTTGTGAAAGATGCAACTATAGTCATGTAAGATAAGATAAGTGATCAACATTCGATAACTAGAAGAAGTAGCTATGACATCTCCATGGAAAAAGAAGGTATGAAGACCCTAATATGTATACTACAAAAGAAAAATCTTGGTAATGAATATCTTAGAGATGGGTTCATACATGTGCAGGATGTTGATGTTGCAAGAAGTAGATGTCATGGCACAAGGCCATGATGAAAAAGTAACTTGATTTGATGTTCATTTTGATTGTTGAAAACCTCTGGTTGGGTTGAAACAGGGCTACCGAAAGAGAGTTGTAGGTGTCACCTACAACTAGTACTCATGAGATTGGATGGAAGATCCTGAAAGAAACATGAATTGGAAAAGATAGTTGTATGAAGGATAGACCAATGTTGCACGAAACGAGGACGTTTTTGGAAGCGGGGATGCGAAAGCGTCATTTTCCAAAAATCTAGGAAGCGAAGCGTCTGCGGAAGCGTCTGCTATATATATATATATATATATAGCATTTATACTCAAAACGAACATCCCAAATACCAAATTAGTTGTAGAAGACATGAAAACATGCATATATTTGCATAAATCAAGATAGATATAGCATCCATTGTACATTAATGATTAATTATTCGAGCATCAACCATCTAGAATCTAGATTCTTCTCCTCTTGTCTAGCCTTTGCCTCTACCTCGATTGTCTAAGGATATTAGTCAACATTGCCCAATTTTGATCAAACTACCTAATTCAAGACTTAAAATATGGTAGAAAAAGCTTAACATGCTTGATTGATGATTTTGACTTGATTGAAAGGTAATTTTTTACTAAGGGCATGACAAAGAGTTCAACAATTAACACCACCAACACTAGGGTACATATAGGGCTTGGTGCTCTTGATTAAATGCTAGTCGCATACCTTCATACTTGATATAATCTAATGAAATGCCACAATCCCATTGATCCTGAATTCCTGAAAACTGTTAAGTCTGCTAAATTTTGAATAGGATATGAAATTCTATTTTCTCCATATGAAGTCCAATGAGGCTGGAACCACTCTCAAACATCCTAAGTCATTTCATGGTAATGTTAAAAATTTAAGTAAAAGGGTGAAAATGAAAAATAAAGGAGAATGTCACTTTTACTTTAAGAATTTAACATTACCATGAGAGAGCATCTGCTATATTTATATTTTTTAATATTTTTTTTGCCTTCATTCCTCACCTTAACCCAAAGTGGACCCACCCCCAACAAGCAAACTCACCAACTATAACAAAACAAAAAAAAAAAAAAAACGATTTTTTTAGGCCGCGGGGCACTTTTTCCGAGGGCGTGTACGAAACCGTACGATTCGCCCTCCGAAGCGTCGCGCATTGCCGAAGCGTAGCGCTTCGAACGGCCGAAGCGTCGTACGAAGCATCGAGCACGAATCACGCTTCGGAGGGACGCTTCCGAAATTTCCAGGAAGCGTCCAAAACAGGCGGAACTACGTTTCCGAATTTTGGAGTCACGCTTCTGAGGACGCTTCCTGTACGAATCCGTACGGGACGCGCTTTGGGCCTTAGATCCAGGGGAGGGGACGTTGCCTGCAACATTGGGATAGACAGATGTGGACTAGAAGATCAATTTCTGATATAGAGAAGGATGATATGACTACTGGTTCAACACTATGTCTCGTTGAAAAGAAAATGTTGTAGAAGATGGTCGATGCCCTACGAAGAAGTTATGATGAAGAAGACTCCATAATAAAGAATATGAAGTTCATGACATGATGTAGAAAGAGGAGCACTACAAGCATTTGATAGTACTATGATCTCCACCAAAGAGAAGATAGTTGTTGGAAACAAGTCCGTAGTTAAGAGGGAGCTTGGGCAATTCCCTAGGTAAGAGGGAGCTTGAGAATAGTCTTTTTATAGGAATGAATAGGTCCTCCCTAGTTGAGAGGGAGAGATAGACACAACATTCTTGTCTTCGGGTTATGAAGAAAGAATAGAGGATTAGGTAAGCATCTGGTTTCCGATAATCTTTGAGGATGTGGTATGGCATCCAATAGGTAAGAGTAGTCGAAGAGGAAATTCCTTGAGGATGTGTTATCCCAAGATAGGAATTGTACTAAAAGGACATACCTTGTGAACATCCGGGTGGGTTATGTGCCTTAAGAGACAATGATGATGGTGTCTATCAGTCATTGTCTCGCCAACATTGTGCTCTAATCTTATGGAGAGATAGAGTTGTTAGTCAAAGCCTTGCTATGTGACAATGTTGGTTGGTATGATGAGATGTATTAATATAAGCTGATATGATAGGCTATGAGATGGCTTACCACTCTGACTCTTTTTATGAGAATTCTTCAGTATTAGAATGTCCAAGGACCCTTGTATGGATTATGAATACCTCCCTAGTTAGGAAGTAGTGTTGAAATATGTAACTAGGTTCGGTCTTCACAATGTCTATTGTAATCATGAATTTAAGTATTTGATGAAAAGAGAAAAAGAAATTTATTATTTTCATTCTTGATGCATGGGTTTCATGCTCAAGGTAAATTTATTTGTAAGTCAAGCACCCATTGAGTGCTTCTAGGTTTTCCAGAGAATTATAAAGTCAAAAGAGTCATTGTCATACATGTAAGACCCCTTTGGGCATGTTGTATCTTGTAAAGAAATATTTTTTAAAGTCAAAAGTGCCATAAAGACCCTCGAAGAACTTGTAAAACAAGTCGGCCTACAAGAAGGATCAAGTCAGCCTCAAGGACAGCAATTCGACCTCCTAAGAAGCCTATATAAGGGGACCTCATATGATCAAGCAGCAACAAGTTCGATCAAGGAAGATAAGAAGACAAGAAAGAAACCTCAACACATAACGAAGAGAAGAAGGGAGAGATCGAAGTTTTGGATCTGTTTTAGGGTTATATCTCTCACACGTGCGAGGAGCTAGGGCATCATCTTACTGCAGCAAGATCAAGTTGAAAATCTGCTAAGTGAAGCCGAGTTTGGGTATCAAGAAAATCTACTTAAGAAGTCAAAGTCTTAAGGAGAAGAAATCAAGTCAACCGAAGTAAAGGTCTCAAATCTACCCTAAAGACAACCCTAAATTTTTGGCCACTTGGGCTTTGAAAATCTAGCCTAGATCTATATTTTTGCTTGCTGGAAATTCTCTGCATAATTACTGAATCAGATCTGAAGTTTTTCTTGAAAACACACCTAAAAGGGCTCAAAAATCCAATCTTTCAATATTGGCAATTTTTTCTATGTTTTGGGCTTAATTTGGCACTTGTTGTAGCATCAATTGGTCACTGAGTTTCTGTTTTACTTCCTGCTGTAACAAGATAGATCAGATCTAATATATTTCTAAATTTTGCATCTTAAGTGGACCAAAAACCATAATTTTACTTTGGCTAGTTGTTGGGCGTCTCATTGATCATATCTAGTTGCTATATTTTTGTTGTCTCTTGAACCTGAAAAGATTTTCTTACTGTCGTAATAGGGTTAATAAGGGCTGAAATGTCTGAAGTGTCACTACTGATTTTGGTTATTGGAAATCTAAAATTCGCTTGTCTTGTCTTCAGTTATAAGAATTTCCAAATTTTGCACTTAAAGCACTCACACATCTAACCACTAATTTGTTGATCTTGTTGATGGTTTAAGTCACTTTGAAATCTTTTGATAATTGGAATTCAGTAAGAAGATCATAAGTGATCTGGTTGTATCTTGAGTAATTGGTATATTGTAATCATTGGCTAACTGATAACTGGATAATCTGCTCTAAGTTATTGTAAATTGGTGTTGAACATTGGCACTTGTACCTTTGGGCATCTTGTTTTAAGATTGTCTTCTAATCATTGTTATGTACTTTTGTCATTAAGGGTGAATCACAAATTTAAGTACTTAAAGACTTAACCAATCTTAACTCAAGTGCCTTCACTCATCCGTCTTGCATTTCATCCTAACACTAGTTGCATTAACATTTTACCTCCAAGCATAAGCTTGTTTGATAGGCTCCTAGGACAAGCCTTCTTCATTTAGCTTGAGGGATTCAACTCTTTCTAGTGGTTAAAAAAATGACCTTGCCGTCGTCAGAGCCACAGTCTTTGCAATGTCGAAGGCACTAGGTGGTTGGAACACATGGGGAGGTATCATTAATCAGGGCTTTGCCTGCTTCCCGTTGGCTTCCATCCCACAACCTACGCATAAGACTAATCTCAAAACAGTTAAGGGGAAGGTTCAACTTAAACTAGGCATTTAACTTAAAATTAACAAGATCCTTGCATTTCACCTAGATTTAAGGACTTGCATAGCATATAGGTTAGTCCATCATATAAGCGGCAGTTGTCCATCTAGTTACTTGGCTTTAATTTATAACAAGCAAGAAATTTTGACTCCATCAGGCACTGGTCTCAATATTAAATCTAATCAAATCCTTAATCTTGCTAAATTTTATCAAGTAGCTAGGCCACTCAATTGTGTCTCTCGAACAAGTTGGTTCCCAACTTGTTTCTCATCACCTCATTTCCATAGGAACTACCCCCCATAGCTTGTTGTTGGGAGACAACTAGAACAGAGTGAGAGGGGATCAAAGTGACAGCCCCCGCCCTGAGCGATTGTCGCGGTGCCTATACAATCTAAGCGACAACAATCCCCATAGGAGAAAAAATTTCTCCTAGATGGTCCTCAGCCAACATCCACCACATAGCTCGATGTGCCACTATCTCTACCACTTGAGCTAGCCATGTGGTCCCTCGCCCATTTGTTATGATTGTATGTTTGAAGGTGGGCCTCCGGACCCTGAAGGTATGACTTTTTCATTGTGTAGTTGGGTATTTTTGTTTACTTATCATGGACACTTTTGGGCATGGATTAGTGCATGGATTCAATGAAAAGAGTGGGCTTGGTCAGTACTCGTCTCCTATGCCCGATTTGAAGGTTAACCCTCTATCCTAGTCATGTGGCATCTCCTTTACTAGCTACTAGCTTAAGGGATGGCACTACATGGAAAACCCCAATGTTAGTTGCATGGTCCCACTTCTCGATACTATATACATCACTCCCCTCTGCTCATTTTAACCCCCTGCATCACTTTTCCCATTCAGGTCCACATATGTCCATTGGGTTTGTTAGTACTCAAACTAGCAGGGGTGCTAGGAGGTATCCTAAAGGAAAAATACTAAGTCAATGGCAACAATGGAGCGATAGCCCACCATCACCTCAGCTAAGGCTCCCTGCTCTTTACGAACTTTCACTGATGAGAGGAGACCCGGTATAAATAGGAATCACTAGATTAATAGGTCAATAAGACAATGAGCAGTGATTCTTAGGCCTATTCTCAAGAGAGACTCAATTGGATGGGTTGCTTGCTTTGGAAGCACAATGCTAGGCTCTCTAGGAAGGGCTACAAGGATTCTTAAGGCTTGGGTTTGGAAATGTATCTTGAAAAGATGATTCTTAAGCCTAGAAATCCTTATGGAGACTTGGTCTTTATGTTATCTTTGCAGACTTGGAGTTATAAAGTTGTGAAACCACACAAAACTGAGTGGAACCAGAATTAGGTCAAGTGGAATTGATCACTCAAGGAGGGGCTTGACATAATTATGGAAGAGAAGAGGATCAATGGACAAATCTTCTTAGAATAGAATGCAATGATCCAAATGAGGTCACTAGCCAAAGGAAACCTAAGGAAAGAGACGATCCTTGGGCTAGGGCTTGCAGTATCTCGAGATCCCACTATCAGAATTTGATGAAATTTGGAGATCCTCTAGAGAAAACCCTAGTGCAGTAGAGGACAAGAGATCGAAGTCTTTTGATGGCTAGAACATGAGATAATTGATGCCCTAGGTGACCAATGGAGGCTGCACCTAGAAAAAAAGGGGAGGT
This sequence comes from Pinus tabuliformis, assembly GCA_031772625.1. Taxonomy (NCBI): domain Eukaryota; kingdom Viridiplantae; phylum Streptophyta; class Pinopsida; order Pinales; family Pinaceae; genus Pinus; species Pinus tabuliformis. Next base: position 2,023,249,202 of record CM062818.1, on the reverse strand, counting down.
GAGAGAAATAAGCTTTGAAAGTGATCACCTATGCAGGATTAGTGCCTTGTCCTTTGGGAGAGATGGAGTCAAGGAGAATTTATCATTTGGAAAGGATTCACCTAGTCAAGGAAGCCTTCAAACAACTTCGCATGGCATTAGGGCATGAGAGCAATTGCTTCAAAGGCTTTATACTTCGATTTGTAATAATTGATGACTTATCGAGATGTATTTAGCACAAATTATCTCTAGGAACATTCACCCATTCATACATGGCCCATGACATGATGCAATGCTATAAAGATCACAATTTCCACCAATTCGTATAGAAAAGCAATAAATTTCAGACATGTATAGCGCAAATCCCAACAACATTCATGTGACAAAAGTAAATAACAAGAATCAACATGAAAAGATCACTTATATGTACAAAAGAGTATATCCAATCATCAAATTATGCCAATAATGAAGCTCCAAGACCAGAGAGAGATATCCACACATCAAATCTCATCCATACCATCAAACATCGTCCTCAAAAGGGATAGCGAAAATCTCACAAGAGCTAATAACCCAATCCAAGTGATGATGAGAGAATGAATCACCTCTCATCTATTTATACAATCTCTAATGAGTTCGAATGGCCTAATTTGGACTAATAATGCCCTTAAAATAAAATAACATGCATAATAACAATACTTTTGGTGACAAGCCCACCAAATAGCTCAATAACATAAAGATAAGCCTCTCAAGAGGGGAGGATGATCAACATGATGAGTTGTTAGGCTTTTGAGGAGGCCTAATGAAGTCCAAAGGGTGCCATGATGTGAAATTGGACTCCCAACGTAATGGACAAGGGGTTGGCCCCTTGTTTTCCAAGAAAGAACCTGTGGTGTTTCCAAGTGGGTGTGGGGGCACAAGGACATCCTCATGGGTCTCCATGTGGAACGAAAATGTGTGTAGACCATCTATAAGGGCTAGGATGATGATATAATCCCGCCCTCTTCAGCGGGAGACATCCTCTAGATCCTGAAACATATCCCAAGTGTATAGTGCAAGTGTGGAGTCGATTGGGCATGGTGAACCAGGTGCATCATCCTCATCCAAAAGGTGGAACACGAGTAATCAATGGGTGGTGTTAGGGATCCATGAAGTAATCTCTGCTATGGTGGAGGCCCATGGCTCTCAACGCTCACCCTACAAGTGCCCATGTGACCCTCTAGAGGGCTAGGACCCCATATAAGGAGACCAAGCCCCAAATGGAGACCCACCTACAATCTTGCATAAGATCCAATGCGTCCCCTTGCCTTCCAATACAACAAATCATTAGCATAATCAAGTAAAAGAGTTTACAAATCATGGAATCAATGGGGCATTTCATGGTGGCATGCCCTTCCATAGTGGGCTTTGGCATGTACAAGTGTCTCCAAGCTCAATAAGGGGGTTAGCCAAGGATCCTATTAGGTGGTTTCATCCTTTAAAGGGGGTGACATGTCCATGGTACATCTTTCAAGTGGTAGGTGGCAAATGATAAAGTGATGGAACGGAGTGGGGATCAAGGGAATCATCCAAATCACATGTTATGGTACAAGGGTGGTTGTAATAGGGGAAGCCCACATATGGATATACGAGTAGGAGGGAGCAAAACGTGGTACATGAGGTACCCAGCCTTTGTTATTCCACCCTTCTTCATATGTCTTTTGTCTTTGATTGATTTTTCTTCATAATTGCTTAGGGCTTCAAGGGATGAGAGCATGATGTGTGCATAGCAGTGGATACCCCCTTAAGGTGGGGCGAATCATTACCACCAAGGGTTGGGACAATCATGGGTTCCTTAATGATGGAGAGGAATCATCTAGGGCCCATAAGAACCAGGGTGATGGCCATAGATAAGGGGTAGAGCTCATGTTTGGCTTTTGCCCACGTGCTAAATTTGTATGTACTGGCCATCTTTTGCATTTTGTGGTACATTCCCTGTTGAGAGTGCCCAAATTATGCTTTTTTCTTTTCTTTTTAGCTGCATCCACCTTCAAGGCATCGTCCAAGGCCCAACCCAAGGAGTGGACAAGGGAAAGGGGGTGGCTAACCCTATGTGGACCTAGTGGACACATGTGGACCCGAATGGGAAAAATGATGAGTGGAATAAAAATGAGCAACAAGGGGTGATGTATATGGTGTCGCAAAACGAGACCACGCAACCAATATAGGGATTTCCCATGTAGTGTCAGCCCTAGAGCTAGTGGCCAATAAAATAGATCCCACGGGACTACAATACAAGGCTAAACACCACAATCGGGCGGAGGAAATAAGAGCACAGACCTAGCCCACTCTTTCTGTCGAATCCCCCCACCAATCCATGCCCAAAAGTGTCCATGAAAAGTGAACAAAATTACTCAACTAAACCAATGAAAAGATATACCTTTAGGGTTGGAAGGCCTAGCTTCAAACATACATTCATAACAGATGGGCGAGGAATCACATGACTAGCTCCGGTGGTGAAGAAAATGGAACATCGAGCTATCTAGTGGCTGCAAGGAGATGTTGTCTTCCTTCTAAAGACCATCTAGGAGAAAAAATCCCCCCTATATACACTACCCACAGGTGGTGGATAATAGGGTCCACAAGGAGTTAGTTGCCCCCTCGTCCACACTTTGGGTTGGGCCTGAAACAATGCCTCGGAGGTTGATGCAGCGAAAAGAAAAAGAAAAGAAAAAGCATAATTTGGCCACTCTCTACAGGAATTGTACCATAGAATGCAAAATATGGTTGGGACACACACATCAAGCACTTGGGCAAAAGCCATACATGAGCTCTACCCCTATCATTATGGCCATCACCCTGGTTCTTAGGGCCCCTCATGTTGGCCCCTTACATCATTAAGGAACTCATGATTGTCCCAACCTCTGGTGGGCAATGAACTGCCCCACCTTAAGAGGGTAATCACTGTTATATCCCACACATCATGCTCTCATCCCCTGGAGCCCCAAGCAATTATAAAAGAAAATCAATAAAAGGCAAAAGGCATATGAAGAAGGGTCAAAAAACAAAGCCCAAGATAACTCATGTACCACGATTTCTCCCTCTTACATTCATACACCCAAGTATGGGATTCCCTTATTTTGGCTACCCTTGTATTGTGGCATGTGGTTTGGAGTCGTCCCTTGATGCCCCATTTCATTCCACCATTACATCACATGCTATCTATCAATTGATGGATATAACATGGACATGTCACCCCTTTAGAGGTAGAAACCACTTCATAGGGTCCTTGGTTAACCCCCTTATTGAGCTTGGAGACACCTGTACGTGCTAAAACACCACTATGGAAGGGCATGCCACTATGAAGTGTCCATTTGTATCAGTGATTTATAAGCTCGTTTATTTGATTACTTTAATGATCTATTGTACTGGAAGGTACAGGGATGCATTGGATCTTATACAGGATTGCAGGTGGGTCTCCACTTATGGTTTGGTCTCCCTATTCAGGGTCCAAGCCCTCCAAAGGGTCATATTGGTTGTAGGGTGAGTGTTGAGAGCCATGGGCCCCTCCACCATAGCAGGAGCAGATGGCCACTATGAAAATTCGATTACCCGATTCCTACTGCAGCAAACTGATAATATTTCACCTACTTATTAAATTATTTCAACAAGTTACATGCAGTTTGCTACGGCAAATACTGAAATACATACACTGCAACCTACACAATATAAAATACTGTGGAAACTAAATATTGCGCTGGAGGGAAATAAACACACACATCAAAACAGTGATTTTTGGACAATGTCCCTGGAAAACCCAATGTAGGAAAACCAGTGCAGCAGCTGAGAGTTGGATTATTATGCAATAGTAATCTGAGTACAAATCGTTGGATGCCCAAACTGGCTATCTGATACAGAGAAAAACTAACAAGGAGATAGTGAGAAAAATCTCACACTGTCTGGCGATCCAAATCTGATCCAAGCTCTGGATGACTGGCCCCACGCTGGCTCTGCGCAGCCTCTACGTCAACCTACGCAGATCTGCGTCAACCTCTCTAGGGTTTGCGTCACCTCCTTCCTGGAATCTCCTGTTGTTTAGAACTTCAATCCTCTGGCCCTTCGGTCTCACACCCCGGCTTCTGGCTCTGGAATTCAACTTCCCAACTGAATCTCGAACTCCCTTTGAAGCTCTGCCCTGCCTTTGCGTGGCACTGTGTTGCCTCACTGAACCTCTCTGTCTTCTCTGCCTTGCACTCCCCGAATCTGGAAAACTTTCTCCAATCTACTATCCCTGCCCCTCTCTCACTACTTCGACTTCAGTAAATCACTTCCGGCAACTCATAGTTGCTACTTAGGAAATCAATTCTCTAGCAAAATCGAACTGCTCAAGTGTCCTTCTCCAACCACATCAAACTCCTTCTTATAATCTCTCGTTGGAGCTCCAACGGCTAAGATTAACTTGGATTTGATCCTCGTCTTCTTCTAGAATATTCACACCTGATTTAATTAATACCCTTTAATCAACCAAATTTCCTAAGTTTAGACTAAGGAAACTGTTTAAAAAAGATAATTATTTTAATTAAATCATGTCTAGGTGGAATTTCTATAAACGATTTTTGGGTTTGGAGAATACATGTATTCTAGCCTCTCCACAAAATTTTGTGGCTAGAACACATCTGATGCTACAAAAATCAACACTCCCTCTTAGCGAGGAATGTGTTCTAGCGCTGCAACTTACTGTTGCATCACTCTATCTCTGCATCATCTCCTGTTGCGTTGCTGATATCTAGCTCTACTACCCATCAACCACTGCATAACTCTGATTGTTGCATCCGTGTTGCTGCTGGCCCTGCTGAACTGCTACCAACACTACATCTGCACTGCAACCTTCTCCATTTGTTGTTGCTGCAACTGCAACAACTGCAACAGAAAAGCATCCAAAATACTTAACCAACTGTGGTCATTATGATGCATCCGTCATCCGAGTTTTGACTGCTGTTAACCTCTGCGCTGTCACTGAAGCCTCTACATTGCCACTAACTTTGCACTGTGCCAACTACACTATTGCCAACTCTGCTCTGCGCTGCTTAGTCTCTGACCTGCTACTAGCTACTACATCTATCACTCTGGCACCTAACTGCACCAACTACCACTGGTCCATCCTGCTACTGCATGTCTTAGGCTCCCGTAGCAAGGTATTAATTCATGAGGTGGACCTCCTTAACAATCCTACCCATCTTGTAGCTCTTTAGGGCCACAATTCCATATCACCCCACCTCACCCCTAAAGGCATTTCGGCAATCATGGCAAACTCTTCCTCCAATAGCCAGCCAATATCAGCGGATGCAACTTGATGATCCTGCTTGTCCCTCTTCCTAAGAGGACATTGAGTGTTGTAGTGGCCCATCTCACCACACCTGAAGCACTTGATCTTTGAAACGTCCTTCTTCCTTCTGTGCTGCTCCTACTGCCCCTTTTGATGCAAGGGCTACATCCTCCTCTTCCTTCATTGCTTTCGCCCCATTCCTGCTACTGTTGCTGATGGTGGCCTTCACCAGATCACGCCTCATCTCCTCCTGCTGCAGATCAACCCACACACGTTCCCAATCTGGCAGGTTTTCTCTGCCCAAGATGCTCTGGACGAAAACTTGTGAATCTTCAGAAATGTTATTGAGCGCTAATCGTACAAACTCTATAGGCTGGGGCCCTAACCCTACTGAATCCAGTTGATCCCGGACTTCCTAAAGCCTCTTAAGGAAGGGGTCTATACGCCCCTTGCATCCTCGTGCATCTCAAATTCTCTTCTAAGTACATCTTTCGCTGCTCGGAAGATCCTTCATATAGTGTAGCTAAGGCTTCCCACATCTATCAAGCAGTATCCTTGCCGGCTATATGGGATACTACATGATCTCGAACCCCGTCAAGAATGATCCTCTTAGTCTTCGCCATCTCAGCCTTGCTTCTTAAGGATCTGCATTGGCGGGCACAGCTACCACACTATTGACATACGCTTTGAGGTCATGCTGATCTAGAAGGCAAGAGATCCTAGCCTTCCAGATCACATAGTTGGAGGCTCTATCCAACCGATCTTGATCTCTCAACCCAGCTAATGCCATCTCCCCAAAAATAAAGTCAAATTGCTCCCTCTTCTCCTCTGCGCAACTGTTGTCCAGATATTCACTCCCTTCTAGAGTCAGAAATTCCGCACACAACTTTTGTTGCTCTGCTTGGAAAATTCGAACTTCTTGGCTAAAAGTTCTCTGAGGAAGAAATTCCCTCAGTATGTGCTCTTCTCTCCCATTGACGTTATTCTGTCAGGAATTGCTGCAAAATAATTGTGTCCCATGTGAAGATCTGCTCTACAAGGAAAAATACGTTGCTCCCTTCTACCTCTAGAAAGCTTCGATCTGGAGACTGAATTTCTCTGTCGACTCACTCAGTGAAATCGGCTTCTCCTCAAAACTTCGACCTCCTAGCCCAAGGACTGCACTGCCTCAGGGGTTTCAAATTGCTGCCTCTGCAGTAATTTCGAACTCCCTCTTCCTTTCTACAACTGAGCTCTTCTACTCACAACCTGGCTCTGATACCATGTGAAAAATCGGTTACCCAATTCCTATTGCAGCAAACTGATAATATTTCACCTACTTGTTAAATTATTTGAACAAGTTACTTGCAGTTTTCTATGAAAAATACTAAAATACATACACTGCAGCCTACACAAAATAAAATCCCATGGAAACTAAATATTGCACTAGAAATAAATAAACACACACATCAACACAGTTATTTTAGGGAAATGTCCCCGGAAAAACCCAATGTGGGAAAATCAATGCAACAGCTAAGGGTTGTATTATTATGCAGTAGTAATCTGAGTACAAATCGTTGGATGCCCAAACTGGCTCTCTGATACAGAGAAAAACTGACAAGGAGATAGTGAGAAAAATCTCACACTCTCTGGCGATCTAAATCTTATCCAAGCTCTGGATGACTGGCCCCATGCTAAGCTCTACGCAAATCTGTGTCAACCTCTCTGGGGTCTGCATCACCTCCTTCCCGGAATCCCCTGTTGTTTGGAACTTCGCTCCTCTGGCCCTCCAGTCTCACACCCTGGCTTCTGGCTCTAGATTTCGACTTCCTAGCTAAATCTCAGACTCCCTTTGAAGCTCTGCACTGCCTCTCGAAACCTCTCTCTGTCTTCTCTTCCTTGCACTCCCTGGATCTGGAAAACTTCCTTCGCTCTACTATCCCTGCCCCTCTCTCACTGCTTCGACTTTACTAAATCACTTCCGGCAACTCACAAATGCTACTTAGGAAATCGATTCTCTAGCAAAAATCAAACTACTCAAGTGTCCTTCTCCAACCACATCGAACTCCTTATAATCTCTCATTGGAGCTCCAACGACCAAGATTAGAACATAATCGATGGCTAAGATTGACTTGGAGTTGATCCTCGTCTTCTTCTAGAAGATTCACACTTGATTTAATTAATACCCTTTAATTAACCAGGTTTCCTAAGTTTATACTTAGGGAACCATTTAAAAAAATTAATCATTTTAATTGAATCATCTCTTTGTGGAATTTCCAAAAACGATTTCTGGGTTTTGGAGAATACATGGATTCTAGCCTCTCCACAAAATTTCGTGGCTAGAACACATCTGATGCTAAAAAAATCAACAGCCACTTCATGGATCCTTGCACAATTCACTGATTGTTCGTGTTCCACCTTTTGGATGAGGATGATGCCCCTGGACTACCATGCCCAAACAGCTTCACACTTGCACCACACACTTAGCAAATGTTCTAGGGCCTAAATGAAGGTGTGTCTCACTATGGGAGACAAAGGGAAGGCTTATGTCATCATTCTAACCTTTGCAGATGATCTACAGGCATTATTGATCCACTTGAAGACCCATGAGGATGTCATTGTGCCCCCTCACCACTTGGGGACACCATATTTGATTTGCTTGGATATTAAGGGGCCACCCCCAGGATCACTATGATCGGACCCTATTCTCTCACCTTGGCACACTTTGGACTCCACTAGGCCTCTTCAATGGCCCAACAAATCATTGTATCTATTATTTTTCCCTCTTAAGAGGCTTATTTTTGTATTATGGAGCTATCTTGGTGGGATTGTCACCAAGTCATGTCATTATTGTACATTATTTTAATGTTAAGGCGTCTTATTAGACTAATAGGCTATTTGAATCCCCTTATGGATTGTGTAAATAGATGAGAGGATCATTCATTTCTCTCATCACATTTTTGGATTGGACTATCTCTTCTTGAGAATTTCAGCTAGCCTCTTTGATGGATGAATTGGAAGTCTAATGCATTTCAATGTTTGGAAAAGCTTATCTTTTGTCTTAGGAGCTTCAATATTTTTGCACATTGATGATTGGAGGACTTTCCCTATACTTGTAAGGGTCATTTTCATGTTTTACTTGACACATATTGTCACTTGTGTAATGTTTGAATGTTTTCGCTCATGAAGTTGGTGTAGCTACCTTCAAGAGATGTGAATTTGTCAAAACGTGTCTTTGTGATGGCTTTTCATATGTTTCACGTTCAAGTATGATGAATAAATGTCCTAGAGGTATATGATTGTCATCATTACCTTGATAAGTCATCAATTGCAGCACCAACGAAGTAAAAACTTTCCTAGTTACCTAGTTGTTGCTTCTAGGCCATGCAAAGTTGCTAGGAGACTCCTTGATTGGGAATAAGTTATCTCTAAACATTGGATTACATTGAATCCATTCTTCCAATAGGATAGGCACTGGTCTGGTCCAAGGTTATCACCAAACGAATATCTTTTACACCTCCTTTTCCTCTTTCCTAAGCCCTAACCTAGAAGGCCATCTAGGGCATCACACGAATTTCATTGTAGCCATAAAAAATTGATGAAAATTGGTCTAGAGCTGCATTGTTGGGTCATCTAGAGGTCCTCCAAATTTTAGGTTATTCTGACAGTGGAATCTCGAGATATCCCAAGCCCTAGCTCGGACACAATTTCCCTAGTTTGTTTTTGGTTAGAGGCTTCATTAAGGATCATTGCATTCACATTTCAAGAGAAATATAATTCCTTTGATCCCCTTCTCCTCCCTAACTTGGTCAAGTCCATTAGTGTTGATCAACCCCAAACCCTTGACCTTGTTTAGGCCCACTTGGGCTTCTTTTTGGTCCTGCAACCTTGCAACTCCAATTTCACAAAGGAAACTTACAAACCCTTTTCTTTAGGATTCCTTGATCTTGGGTCCCCCTTTTTAAGTCACACTCATCAAACCCTTAGTCTTGGTAATCCCTGGGCCCTTCTAAGAGAGCCTTTCATGTTGCTTTTATAACAAGTAAGCCCATTCTCTGAGCCTCTCTAATGAATATTAGCCATCAACAGGAAAAGTATAAAATGGAGGCTTGGGGTTCATTTGGAAACACACACACAGAGAATTGATCTAGAGTTCAATTTCTGGAGCTAAGAAGCTGAGAAATCGAACTAACTGATCATTCAGCAACAGAGGGGCAATGAGAATCCAGGAGAAGGACTTTTCGGAGAATACTGACAGAGAGGCGAAGAGATCTTGCAGAGAGGCTAGGCAGTAGCGGGGAGAACTAACGCTGGGCCAGTCTGGGCCCACGCAGCCTTGACACAGAGCCAAAAGGGCCAGCGCAGAGCAGAAAAGTTGCCTGTCACGCAGAATCCAAAATTGTTGGAAACAATCGAAACTGTCGAGAACTGCCAAAACAGCTGGGAACTGCCGGAATAGCTGGGATAGCTGACGCAAAGGGCAAAAGAGCTGACGCAAGGCTAACGCAGGGCCAGCACAGAAATAGTCGGGATTAGCCAATCTTGTGCCGGCTCAGTCGGAATTCTGCCGGGTGAAGTGAGGTAAAACTCACTCAGATTTTCCACCAGTTATTTTCTCAGTAAAGGATGGCTAGATGAGCATCCTAGGTTTGTATTCAAATATTTCTCCTGCATAATAATAAACCCTCAGAACTGCTACATCGGTTTTCCCACATTGGGTTTTCCAGGGAAAATTGTGTCCAAAAATATGTGTGTCCTATGTATCTTGTTCTTTGCTCTGTTTTCTGTTTTATGAGATCAAATATTTAATTAGTGTAGGCTGCAAAAGTAATTTGCTTCAGTATTCAGAAGAATAACTTGATGAATGTAAATAAAAAATCAAGTAGGGAAAGTAGCTTCAGATTTGCTGCGGTAGGGGTTCCTTCAATCTAGGAATTTTCACATTGCGCCAGTACACGAGTCTCACAAACCACTTGTCCAAGCCCAACTGATTGAAATGCCATTATTTTAATGGCAGGTAAACGTCCAAGTCGGATTAAATAATCAAATTAGCTGTGAAGAGTGTTTCCAAAAGTAGGGATTTGATAACTTGCTCTCTTGGTCAATTGAACGAAGTGCCTAGGCAGCTCCTTTGCGGAGGAAACAACAGCTCCGAAAATGCAAATGTGAAATTTGAATCCACTTATTTCATGTCGAGATCTGGTTTGCAGCGCGTTTTCATGTCTAGATTGGATAATTAGCAAATGAGGCAGTTCTGAAAAGACTCATGAATATGAAAATAACCTCTCACACCAAATCTTTGAAGATCATGGCATATATATAATGAATATACCATCTACTGTCTATTGCTAAGCAATTTATTTGTCTCTGTTCCATTTCCTGTTTTTGGAACCAGATTCTTTTTGGAGTCAAGGCAATGTTTGGACAGCTTTGGGGTTATTACCTACCTTTGGGGTTATGAAGACAACAATGGAGCTAGGGTGTACAAAGGAGCAATACCGAATAAAAGAAAACTTGGAAGAAATGGGTGCCTCCTTTGAAGAATCAAAAATCAGTTTAAGTCAATTGAGGTGCACTCCACTTATATACAATCCTATAAGGTTATATAAAAAGAGCAATTGTTCATCTATAAGAATTTAATCAATTTGGCAACGAGGCAATTTGGAGAGTGATGAGCAAAATCATAAGTAGATAGATTGTAATGATCAAAAATTCATAAGGGGTGAATGCAGACCTCCCAAACCACAATCAAAACATGTGTAACTAGTCTAGTGCCTAATAAGCACAAAATTAAGTTAGAGCCTAAGCTTCTCCAACTTCGAAACTAAATAATATCCTCATCATCAAGACAATTCCCAATTCAAGGGAAGGTAACACCATCAACTACGATTGAGCCCAATTGTCGCCAAAGTTGTTGAGCATTTGGCTAGTTCCATGCCAACAAGTGTCCACTTCAAATTCCCTAAGGGTTAACAAGGGATGCCATCCACAAAAGTGGGAAGAAATCGTTTGGTTTCTCCTTGTAAGTTTTTCAAGGCAACTAAGGGAAAAAAAACACCGTCAACTACAATTGGCAACATCACCAATATTGTTTGTCAGCTCTAGAGAAGTGTCGGTCTTGATGAGGCTATCAATTTTACTTAAGTTCACCTTACCCTACAGTCAATCTATTCCAATCTTAGGGGCTCAGTCGTGAACAACCAACCGTTTTAAAACAACTTTTGTGATGAGATAGTATACGCTGTTAAACAACACATGCCTGCCACGGAAAATTATGACGTAAATCCTGGTTTGGCATAGGTACAAGTAAGAGAAGGGCCATAATGGCATCCTATTAATTTAATTGGGTATCTTTCGCAACTTTGACTCATCAATCCAAATAAAACCAAGAATTTATTTGAAAATGCTTGCGTTACACTCAAGAGGTGTATCACAACTACCCTCAGGAAGTCGGGCACCACAAGCTGCCCGTGTAGGCAAAACTAATCTGTATTGGCAATAAATGAGGAGAAAACCCCTGAACACAAGCAGTTGCGTCGTCTAAGTTCCAGAAATTAGACATACTCTTCCATCTAAACCATGCAGGACTTGCACCTAGCCCCAACCGCTTATCCATTCGTAGATGATGACAGACGTTTGATGATGGCATGACATGCCACCGTCTTCACCACTGAAGCAGGACCCGACCAGCAAAGACAGTTGCAATACTCTTATAAGTACATTTAAAATCCCATTTTCCTTGAAAGAAAAAAAGAACCCCGCAAAAGTTTGCAATGTTTGCTCAGCAGTTTTGTTAAGGCCGAGTCAGAATTTCTTTGGTCAGCACAAAATTTAGCAGACTTCCATTAAAAGCGTGGAAAATAAAGCAAAATTGATTCGAAGGATTCTTAACAAAAAAAATTAGAGAAGAAAACAGGTTTTACCTTTGTATCGTTGGCACTCAGGGTTTCCTGCACTGAAATTTATCAGAAAGAATGTGAAAAACCATGCAATCGACCAGCCATTTCCAGGCCTCATTCTTTAATTGTCCGTTCGACGCTTTCTGGCATCTGCTGGCGTGAAAAGAACAAATATATATATATAAATAAGTTATATCCACAGAGCCGAGAAGTTTTAGCAGCGAAGAAACGTAAAGTTGAAGGTTTGGGCCGCCTTTTTCCTTGTGGAGGTACTTTTTTAATCTATATAGCCATTATTTTGAATTTGAGAGCGGTGAGGGAATTTGAGTTTACCATCTGCGCTTTTGCCCCGTGGATATTTTGAGATGCTACCACTATTTATTTATGTGGCATATGACCTTTGGCAATGCTGCTACTTCGCCATTTGGCACGTGGATCATTTATGATGATAACAGAAATTAGATTAATACTTTTTGTCTAAGTGACCTTTCTGATTACTATCGTGTTTGTCTTAGTGACCTTTTTTTTTAAATCCATTTTTCACAATAAGATAACATTCTAGACCTTGTATGAGTACGTCCAATTATGCTCGTATAGATATGTGTTTAAGAATTCAACCCATCAAAAGGGAACCTTATTAGAAACCCTATTCTAGTGATGATTTTTGTTTTTGTTTTCATTCATTCTTTTTTAAATAACATGATTTTAGGGTATTTTTTAAAGGGTTATTAGAATATTTGTAAAATTTCATTGATCTTTATTTCTAGGTTGTTATATTTTTGGATAAGTTACTATTTTATTTTTAGGTTGTTAGTATTTATGGGTAAATTATCATTATTAGATGGTTATCATTACTATGGTGATTTATCTCCCTTGTGAACTTTATTAAGTTTAATAATAATTAGTCCATTAGAATAAAACTTATTTAACTCTAAAAGTATTGGTAATTTAATTTCTCTCTTGGAACTTTTTGTTCTTTTTAATTAGGCCATCATTAAGGTTATCCATATTTGGATTGCTTGTAGGTTTCAATTCAAATAAATTGATTGTTATTTATAAAATCGAGAAGTATAACCATTGGTGTAGTCTAATGACATATTAAGATCTAGTGATGGAACTAAACATGTATTATTTCAGATAGAAAAAATAAAATATATTTATAGTTTCATAATTAAGAAAATGAATAGACCTTAGTACATATATAATATGTGTAATCGTAGTCTAAGGACATGTTAAGATCCAATGATGGAACTAAACATGTCCTATCTCATATAGAAAAAAATAAAATATAATTATAGTTTCATAGTTAAGAAAATGACTAGATCTTAGCACATATGTAATATGTGTAGCTACGCGACACCAAACATGCATGACTCAATTTTTAACTATTTATCCTAGAACTTATCACCGACAAATGTTATTATAAATTACAAGAGCACTTAGATACCTAAAAGAATAATCATAAAATGTTTAAGGGAGTGTACATTCATGAGGGGCTTTACCATTTGTTAATTACGTCTAGCTTGGGTGCTCAAGTACTTGTCCTCTACACTTACATTCAAATCTCAATTGTGACATGATTACCCTACATGGTCTAGCAAGGATTGGTAAGATATAGACAATCTCATTCTTGGTTAAGTGCTTAAGGGTGGTATGAAAATTGGCTCTTATTTATTCGCTTTAAGAAATCCACTTAAATCAAATAAGTTTGCTCTTTATTCTTACTTTTGTTCCATTTCAAATGATTATTTTCATTTTTAAGTTTGGATTTCACTCATACCTTATTCTTTCAATTTAGGTTTTTTTCCATCTTCTTTTTTTTTTTAATTTGCTTTTTGTTAACTTACATTTTTTTATTTTTTTTAACTTACATTTTAATTTTTTGCTTATTTTCCTTGGTTTTACTTTTTTATTAAAATATTCATTTTCTTTTTTTCCTTTATTTTATTTCTTTTTTCTTTAATTTTTTTAATTTATTTTAAATTTTCCTTTTTAATTTTTCTATCCTAATTTTATCTCTTTATTTCATTGTTATATTATTTTTATTTACTTTATCTCATTTTAAAATTAATCGTTCTTCTTTTTTAATTCATATTCTTTAACTTTTATTTTTATAAGATTTTTTTAATTTATATTATTATAAAAAAAAAAAAATTTGATTCCACTATAATTTTTAATTTTTTTTCACGTGTGGTTCACGGACACCCGCGGTCACTGGGTGGCCGCTACGTCCACGAAAATATCTAAGCTTGATCAAGGGTATCAAGCCCCGCGACCAATAGCTAGGCCTAACCCCAAGGGCTTCAGGGAGAATTGACCCTGTGACCTCCCGAACGGCGAGGCACTTATTTGACCAGTTGAGCTAACCCTTGGGGCTTCACTATAATTATTTTATTTAACTTTATAATATATTTATTTGTGTTTTCTCTAATGTTGCATTTGATTTTTTATACTTAGTTCATTTAATTAACTTTTATAGCTTTCTCTTTTCTTTTTATCTATTCTATTATTCTCTCTATTCGTTGTGTTAAGTTATTTACTTTATTTTTCCTTTATTATTATTTTATTAATGTTTCGAATTTATTTTAATGGTTTAGGTTTAAGTTATTATTCTTTTCTTTTAATTCCATTGTTAGTTTCATGTGAAGTCATTGTCTTTGAGTCTCTATGGCCTTTGTAATTCCTCTTTGTATTCAGTGTTTGTTTATTCTCATTGTCTTTATTACAATCGATTACTTGACTTAAGATGGATTTGGTTATGTAACTCAAAACATCTTCATAAAGCAATATGACCGGATCTTCTAATGAACCTTCAAAACTCAAATCACATAAATTGGAAAGCACAGCCATGCGTGCATGCACACACACACACACACATAAAGAGAGGGGAGGAGAAATTGGACCTGTTAGCACTCCAAGAAACTCTCCTAGGTTGTAGCTCAGAGATGCCTGGTAACATATAAATCTTCAATATCGTTCTCTGAACTATTGGAATGGATTGGGGTTTAGATCAAGTTAGATGACTGTTTCAACTCTGTTTTCACTCAAGACATGCATGAACACCCTCAGCTTGACAAGGCTTTTGACCACTAATGCTCAATAGTTTATAGATTCAATGAATAGATGGAGAATCCTGACTGTACCAGCAGATACATACATAAACACATATGAATGGCTAGCTACAGAAAGTAAATGAAGCTTGCAAATCTAATTTATCAATGCAGAGATAAGATGACAGTTATCTGGCATTAGACACAGAAGAAAACATGAATAACTTATTCAAGTGCAAGCTTAGAACAGAGGAGAAAATGGCAATTGAACATGTAATAGCAAAAGAAGCTTGTATTACTGGAATGAAGATGAGACGCTGGGAGGAACAGAGTATCCACAGTCTCCAAAAGTTGAACCCTTCTTACTTCGAACTTTCAGCCATTTATAGGCTTTTTACAATACTCTCGAACTCTCTGAGGCTCGAGATGTCTTAATCTATCCCCTCTGTCTTCTAACTACTTGATGCCATAACTAGACAAACATGAGCTTAAAGAGCTCTGTTTCTAACAAACACGGTAAGAAAATTCTGGTAATTTCACTGCACTGTCAGGTGGTTCACTCGTGCCAACGATGTTCCATGATCATTTCTGTTGGTTCGACTGCATCGTGTTGTTGTTTTTTCCCTTTTTGGCCATGCATTTTGTTATTTCAGTTCACTGTCCGACTGTCAAAAACACTGACAAAGCCAACAAATTTCCTCCCCAAGGTGACTGGTGGGAAGTGGGGTATGGGGGCATTGGATTGGGAGGAATGGGCGGAAGAGATCAATTGCCGAAGGCTTGAAGCCGTGGCGGGAGCTGAATAAGTCTGAGCCGTCAGATCTTAGATGGGTAGATCAAACGACTATCGGGCGGAGGAGGTGCTCGACAGATAATGCCTGGGAGCGGTTTACTCAAGCGGAATATGGTTTATATTGGACGGTCATTGGGCGGTAAGTGGTAAAGGTCGAAGCCCGCCCAATTCCATTCGTCGAATGCCACGTAGCAGTGGAGGAGAGAGAGGAAACCGCTTTATCGAGCAGGTATCCCTCTCTCTTGTTGCCCGAGCGATATGCACGATAGTCATTAGATCTGGCGGAAATGATCTAACGGTGGTGATTGGTCGAAGCGGGTGAGCGTATAACGTTAGTCGGATGAAGTGTAGACCGTATGGGAACCTCTCCACGACAACAGAATAGACCATTTCCCTCCTTTAGTCTTCAAAATAGCAGCACTGCACCTCAGGGCTAACACTGGCTCCTTCTGGGGATGAAAGCCTCCCTGTGAGGTTTCAAGAACTGCAGACTACTACCTTTCCAGTAACAACCAAAACAAACTTATCTCCTAGTGTTCCATTGGGCATGGAGTTTATTTACATAGAAAACAAAAACTGAAAAAACCTATTACAATATTAAGGCCTTAAAGCCTCATATGAAGTAAAGTTTCAAAAACCGCCCATTGACTGGGCCATCAAAAACACCTTCCCCCTCCAAATTGTGCAGAATGAAAGTATTGTTCATCTGAACTTGAGCAATGACAAACGATCCCGTCCATAAGGCATCAAATTTACCATGGTTGCCCTTCTTTTCCTTCAATGCATCCCATTTGAGAACCCAGTCACCAACCTGAAAACTGTCCATTTTTGCCTTTCTATCAAAGGTTTCTTTGATCTTCTTCTGATGAATTCTTGACTTCTCAACCAATTGTTCTTTGATCTACTGTAATTCAACCAAGTTACTCATTCTCCTCGCCATGTCATTCTCTTCATCATGTTCTTCTTGCAAGAATTTGGCCACAGGGAGAATCAGCTGGATAGGAAAAACAGCATCAGCGCCATAAACCAGCTTAAATGGAGAATTTCCTATGGACTTCTTGTTGGTAACTCTGTCAGCCCACAGTGCAAACTTCAACTTGGAATCCCAACTCTTTTTGTTGTCCTCCAACAGTTTTTTGATTATCCTTACAAGAATCTTGTTAGATGATTCTGCCAGGCCATTGCCTTGAGGATAATATGAGGTAGAATGCACCAATTGAATGCCCATGGATTCACACATGTCCACCAATTCTTCTGCCCTGAAAGCTACTGCATTATCAATGACTAGTTTGGTTGGGCAACCAAATCTAGTGAAAATATTCTCATTCAAGAACTTTATGATAACCTGATGATTAGCATTTTTATGGGTATAGCCTCAATCCATTTGGTGAAATAAACAGTGGCTACCAAGATCCATTTGTGGTGGCCACTGGAATGTGGATTGATATCACCTATGAAGTCCAAGCCCCACTGCTGGAAGGGACCATTGGCGTGTACTGGCTTCAAAAGCAGAGATCTTAGTTGTTGTCTTCCTACAAATCTCTGACATTTGTCACAAGACTTCACAAAAGAAAACACATCAGAGAACAGAGTAGGCCAATAATACCCAGCTCTCGGGATCTTGTGGGTTGTGGTTTTCCAATAATGATGCCCTCCACAGATGCTAGAATGGAATTGGTGCACGACTTCCACAGATTGTCCTTTGTCTAGACATCTCAAGAGGATCCCCGATGGGTCTCTCCAATAGAGCAGGTTTTTATTAATGCAAATTTGGTTGATCTGAGCTTAATGGCTCGGGCTTAACTTGAGCTATGCCCTGGAGGGACTTCTAGCTTTTGCAAAAAATGAACTACACTGGAATACATTCACAGGTGGCTAGATTTTCAGCCAAAGACTGATTCTGCTCTTGCTCTTCTGCTGCTTCCTTTGTCTGCTCACCACCTGAATTTGAACCCATGCAATTGATGTCTAACAAACTGCAATTTTCCTCAACCATGAGCTTAGCCAAGCCCTGGCCTTTGACAAGCTTGGTGGGCTTCACTTCTATGTTGAACTCTATGAAATTTGCAATCCATTTAGCTCTCTTTCCATCAATATTTGGTTGAGTTAGGACATCTTTTACTAAGGCTGAAGGTACATAGCAACCACTTTGGAATGCAGAATATAATTCTGAATGCTTTTAAAGATTTTATGAGAGCATAAGCTTGTTTTTCAATAAGGTCATACCTTAGTTCAGCATCCCTCAGAGTTTTGTTGAAAAAGGCCACAGGGTGCTCTACACCTTCATCATTTTTCTGCAACAGAACTATTGCAAGTGTATCATAAGAGGCAAAAGAGAAGATATAAAACTCCCTGGTATAATCCGGACTGATTAGAGTGGGAGCTTCCATGATAGCTTGTTTGATGGATTCAAAAGAGCTTCTTACACCATCTGTCCATTTTATTTCTGATCCTCTCTTCAGCATGGAAGTGATGTTCTTCACTAGCTCTGCAAAGTTTGGAATAAATCTCTTGAAAAAGTTAATCTTACCCATGAAAGATTGAATGTCCATTTTTGACCTTGGGATGGACAATGGTTGAATTGCTTGAACTCTTACTGGATTGATCTTCACACCTTTAGCAGAAACAATATGTCCCAGAAGTTTGCCTTCTTCTAGAGAAAACTGCGACTTCTTTGGGTTCACAGAAATTCCAAACCGTCTGCACTTTAGAAACACCTTTTTCAAATGTTGCAAATGGTTCTTGTGACTGCTGGAAAATACTATTATGTCATCAAGGTAAATAACAACAAACTTGTCCTTCTCTCCCACAAAGGCTATGTCCATGGCCCTCTGAAAAGTAGCCCCAACATTCATTAGTCCAAAATGCATCTTGAAGTACATGAAAGTGCCCCAAGGAGTAGTGAAGGCGGTCTTTTCCTGATATTCTAGATGTACAGCAACCTGATTGTAACCTAAAAATCCATCTAAGAAAGACATGACTCTAGCCCCTGAAACTTTTTGCAGCAAGTGTTCCATCTTAGGCAAGGGGCAGTTATCTTTTTTAGAGCATTTGTTCAGATTCCTGAAGTCAACACAAAGCCTGATTTCTCCATTCTTCTTTCTTACTACTGTTAGCACTTGAAATTTCACCTCAGGCTGAGAAAGGCAAACTCCAAGGCAACATCAAACCACTTAGCCTAGCTACTGATAGAGTATCCTTGGACACTTTAACCTAACACACAATCTGTTGCCTGCCATACCTGCATGTAAACCTATGTTGCGGCAACACCAAACACAACGACGTCCACCATTCCACTTCTCATCTGAAGTTTTATCTTCGAGCCAGTGTGTAAATTTGTACACCGCATTGTTAGTCGCCAGCGTGTAAGCCACCCATCGTGTCATTTGGTTCGATTCGCCAGCGTGAATCTGTCGTTGGTACGTTTTGTTTTTAGTTCATATATATATATGTTATATAAACGTTATAGTTATTTATATATCATATATATATATATATATATATATATATATATATATATATATATATATATATATATATAGATATATAATTATATATATCTATATATATATATATATATATATATATATATAATTATAGTTTAATTAATTAATACATTTCAATTAATTAAATTATTATTTAAAAAATAAAATAATAATTATTATACTTATATTTATTATTATTGTTATTTAAAAAGAAAAAAGAAAAATTAGAGTTATAATATATATATAGAATTATATATATATTAAAAAAAAATAGAATTATTAAAAAAATTAATTTTTTTTGAATTATTAAAAAAAATTAACAATAATAATCAATAACCTTGGACTCAAGACAGTGTTACCAAGCGATTTATACAGGTAGAGGTGCTAATGGCGTCGAGTTACATATGGCGAGATGACAAATACAAACTGAAGGAAACTTCCGACAATAAGCTTTAAGGACAAAGCTTCTGAAGGAAGGGGCTATGATATGAATATAATTCATAACAAGTAAATAAATAAAATAAATGTAAATATTAAATAATCAAATGTTGATTATGTTAAATAGTCATTAAGTTAAGTGAAAAGACATGTCTAAAAAGACATGCCCAGTAATGAAAGGACACTTTCTTAGGTTTATATATATGCGGGTCCTCATTTTAACAATCATCACTTATACATTTTATATATGATAAATTATTATTACAAAATAACTCTTGTGTATTTCTACATTTAAGTCAACAAGCTATCACTTTGATGCTTCACTACATTTAACAATACTAGCGAAAAGATTGCATATTTTTTCTTTAATCATGTCATTGAACGATTTGGTGTTTTGCAAGCTATAGTCATGGATCATGGGAAGCACTTTCACAACCACATGATGTTCAAACTCATTGCCAAGACTCTCCCATGAAAGTTCCACTCCCTACTACCCTCAAGCTAATGGAAAGTTGAGCCTATTAATAAAGTTATCAAAATGATGCTTCAACGTATGATAGGGGTCCACCAATCGGATTGGAATTTAGTTCTTTATGTTGCCTTGTGGGTGTATTGAACCTCTGTCGGGACTACTACTGGATTTACACCTTTCCAATTGGTTTATGGTTTGGAAGCAATCCTTCTGATTGAATGTGAGATTCCATCACTAAAACTGACTATAGAACTTCTTCTTTCCAGTTTTGTAGAAGAGGAACGTCTCTTACATCTAACCCGCTTAGATGAGATGCTGCTATGGCTAATGAAGCTATAAGAAACATGTCAAGGCACAATATGACAAAACTGTCAAACCTCGTGTCTTCTCGGAAGGAGACCTTGTCCTTCTATACAATCAAGAGTCTGATGAATTAGGACCAGAAAATTTCCAACGTATGTGGCTAGGTCCATATATTATCAGACATGTTCTTGCTAAAGGGGCCTATGAGCTGGTCGATTTTGATGGAGTTCCGCTGGTGCAACCTAGAAATGGGTTGTACCTTAAAAAATACTATGCTTTATTTTATGTGTAGTACATTGTGTACATATTGTATATAGGTGTGTTGAGTGTGTTTGTAGTGTGTCTCTCTAGAGTTTCGTATGGTTTCTATTGAGTTTACATTTGGTTTTCATATGTCGGCATCCCTTGCATCGTATATTGGTTATGTTGATGGTGCTAGTCGTAGTAATCAGAATATATTCTCCACAACATGGGCTATCTTTGCTCCAAATGACAAGTTAGTGAGTCTACGAGGGATTTGTATTGGTTGCTCTATCAAAAACCTCATTGAGTATAGTGCAGTGGTTGAACTATTGTATGTCGCTATTTCATATGGTATCCGTCATTTAGTTATCATACTTGACTCACAACTTGTGGTACTACAATTGGCTAATGTCTATTCGGTTAGAATTCCTACCATCCTTATCATGTTCTTAAGGGTTCAACTTCTAGAAAGACATTTTGATTTCATCCAATATCAACATATTTCTAGAAATCTAAATACATTGACATAAGCACTAGCTAATCATGTTTTAGATAGGCATTTGCAATGAATGTAAATAAGTTTAAGTACACATCACATCTATTTAAAACGATAATAGGAACACAAGAAACACTGAAGATATATATATATATATATATATATATATATATATATATATATATATATATAGATATATATAAAGTTTGGTTTTACAAATTTGTGCTCGAGACACATATGGCCACACAACCCATACCAAAAACTATATTCAAATACGACTATGAGCCTCCCAGTAGACTAATCATAGTGCTCATGATAAAATGCCACTACACAAGCTATCTTGCGCAGTAGCTGACTAATACAACTTGGAACTATGATAGTGTGTTGCTGAAGTTGCATAGGAATATGGTCGATCACGGTCTCATCTATCTCGTGTGTCAACCTCTCCATGTGGTGCTCCACCTTTGCTAGGGTCTCCACTACATTGAGATCTTGTAGTGCATCTTGTCCTACTGCAACAACTTGTACTAGTGCCACTTCCTGCTATGGATCTCCCACACACCGGAGATATGAAGCACCTATAGGTCGAATAGGCCTAATATTTGCATGAACAAATCAATAATTTAGTCTCAAAAACTTCAAAAACACAAAAAAATTGTAAAACTTAAAAAAACTCAAAATGGTTGAAATATTTTACCTCTAACACCCCATTACTCGCCCTTAAGAAGCACGAGCTCAGGGTCACCACTAAAATCCATCCCTACGTACAGATAATCATCTATCATAATGGATTATCTACGCAACAATATAAAGAAGTTTTGTGAGAAACTAATTGCTGACATACCTACATGTAGGGACATAAGATCTATCCACCTCATCATCCGTGCAACCTTGAGATCAATGGGCTTGAGTGAGATATGTTGAGACTAAAGTAATGGAATCTGCTTTTAGGCGAAAGAGATTAAAATTGAGCCATAACCAAAATTCTTCAATTTTACCTCTCTTGCTATAGTCAATTGTTCTTTCATATTGACCAACACTCCCTCACTCTAGTTGAGTACTACTGGCTACAAACACTCTAAATTGTACTGCATGTATGATTTGTTGGCTACATGAAGTGTTGAGCTACAAGCCAATCTGGATATAATGAATAGGATTATTCTTAATGGCAAACGGGCCACATCTTTTATGTTAATTTTTCCATCCCTAGTCGGCTGGGCTTGAGGTCTGCAATGAGTGGCAATATAATATTTCACTATTTCTTCGCCCCTTCTCCCGCCTATGAGAGAGATGAGGGCACCTCTCATGGATAAACTAGTCAGAAAGTATATGTCCTCTACCTTTATCTCGAGAAAATGTTCCCCTAATCTGAATGACTGTGCTTGAACATCCCATGAATGAAGAAGATACTCTAGTAACTCCATCTATTTCCTCATGCCAGGAAGCCATAAAAATTTCAATAATCCATAGGTTTTCAATGCCTGGATAGTAGAAGGATCATTTGCTACATTCATGTCTTGTTCTTCATATTCTTTGTCTCTCCATATGAAATCCATTTTGTGCTAATGAATACCTAAAACATCAAAAAGAGACTCATCAGGATCCATTCCATGCAAAACATTTGACAAACTTTGAAGGGAAATGCTAAATCAAACTTAGGATTTGCGCCCAATGCTACCCTATAAGGGGAGACAATGCATTGCAACCCTCCCTACAGTGCATCATCATCTAGATGCAATGCCCCTTTCAACTTTAGGAGGTTGCGTTGGTCCAAGGGTGAGTTATTCAAACCCCTAGCCCCTCAAAAATCTAGAAAACTTGCATGAAATCACAAAATGAAATCATGAAATGAAAGAGAAAGGTTTTAACTCCTACCTGGAAATGACAACGCTTGAAATGGTCCATTAGATTGAGCGCAATCAGCTACAAAATATCAAGGGCAAAAAATACTCAGAGCTCTCACTGTTGAAGATAAATGTGAAAAGGTAAAAACGAATTCTCGTTTTTTATTACTTATAGTCATTTCTTCCATTATTTTATTCATATTTAATGTTTTCACCTAGCTATGATTAATTTTTATCATGAAATAGGTATTTTTAATCCTTTTGCGGTACTATGAGCAGGTCAACAACTCTTTGATGGATTTTGTCATGTTTTGAACAAATTATTTTGACCGAGGAGCATACTTTTATCACTTTTTTGGGCTTTGTAAACTCATGAAAATGGAACCCCCCAGAGTCCTCTTTCAACTCTTTTCAAACTCCCAAAATATGAAAAAATTTCTGAGCACTTGTATTTTCGAACTCGTAAAAGTAAATGAAAAGACGTCTACTCAATATAAGTTTAACCCTTTTCCAGTTTGATATAGACTATTTACGAAAAAGGAATACCTTAGACGAACATGGCTAAGAGGTTCTCTTGGGTATTGTTTTCTTCCTTTTTGGATTCAAGGGACTATCTACGAAAAGGAACCTTTGGAGTTTTCTTTTTTGCCTCTTTTTCAAACACTCTAAACATGAAAAAGATGTCGAGTTTTACCTTCGCTGGACTTGTTAAAACATTAAACAATGATGGACTCGTCGAACATGACAAAATCGAACCATTCCTTCTCAGGGTTCGTTAAACATACTCGGAGGGATTCTTTCAAAAGATGAGCTTACATATCAAGCATATGTTATCCTCCTCAAGCTTGTTAAAAAATAAAGAGGTATTGACCAATATGGTTAGGGAAATTGAGAAAACATGGTACTCCACTTGTTAATGGCAGTGAGTCGCTCTTGAACATGACACTCTTCCACTTCATCTCCGTGGCTGTTGAGTTGGGAAATATGCTTGTCTTTTGGTTCATCATACCATTTCAAAGCCTCCATTTTCAGTTTTGGGTCAATGCTGCCAACTCCATTCAGTGTCGTCGATGTGTTCAAGAGAAGTCATTCAGTCAATATTTTCTACAATACTCTTAAGCCTTCATTCCATGTTTTTCGTTCCTGAACCAATTCTGTATTAACATCATTCTGTCTCAAATCATGATACTTGTTTCGTGTCGTTGATGGGGGATACACCAAGGCCCTCCTGCGACGGGATGCTTCCTGTCGACATCAACTCATTATCCAAGAATTTGACTTAGGAACATCTTGTTAGTACCTTGGTTCTTGCATACATCAATGGAAAGTTTCCTTACTCTCGACGATAGGTTTACATCAATGGCCTTCGACCGAAATATTTTGCGCAGTATCAACTTCAACTCATTTATTCACACGATACAGTTTGTACTACAATACCTTGAGAGCCATTAACGTCATCGATGGTTTCTCTCATGTCTGTTAACGACTTACATCATTGGCTGATAATCAGATGGTGTCTACCATGTTCGACCTCGTCTCATTGATTCACATGGTTAGACTTGTACATTGGACGATCGTGTGAACGAGATAGAAGGCCCAAAATTTAGTTTCATCCATCTGAGTTGCATTTTCAGGATTGATATGATATTACAAAGTATGATGGCTATGATCATACAAACAATCATCCAGACATAGGTCCACCATTTGTCATTAATGAACGTGTCTTTTGATCATTGTAAATCTAATGTTAACTTATGTGCTAAGTATGGGTATGCCTTCCTCAGCAAAGATGTCATGATGTAAATGTATTGTAACAGATGATGATCTCACCAGTTGTTCTTGATCCTGACTTGCCACAAAATAAAGAACTTCAGTCATCAGTTGTCATTTCCGACTTTGCCCTTTAAGGGGCAAACTGTTATAGGCCATTTTGTCGCATATGGTCAATAGGCCTACAAACAGGATCAATCAACATCCTTTTATCCCTTGTCATCATCATTGCCTAAATCCCTAAGCATGGCTCTTCCTAATCCCTGAGTTTATGCCTAAAAATAATTAATTTTAGTGATTTTAAGGCCTAACGTACCTTTTTGTGTTAGGGACCAGTAGGTTGGCCCTCTCTGGACCTGCGTTGATCACCAGCAATTTTCCCCTTGTTGGGGGTGCGTTGATTCTAGAAATTTAGGAAAAACAAAAAGAATCCCAAAGCTTCCTCTTCTAGAAGCTTACATTAGTTGTTATAACTATTTACCTTAGATGAAAGTCTTGAATCCTATCCGATCCTACCTTGGAGATTTCACCCCTTATCCCTTAATATCATCCTCCCATCAAGAGTGGATCTCAAACCTAGATTGGTAAATGGATAAGAAATCTTTACTTACCATCCTCTTCTATATATTTGTGGCCATCCAAAAGTTAGGGGTTAAATTTTGGAGATATATTCTACCTTTATGCTGCTACTGTGAGAGTCATTATTTTATGCATTAGGGTGACATAGAGGTACACTTTGTGGAAAGGAAGGACAACTCAACTTGGAGGAGCTATTCTACACGATCAACTCCTATATTTGGTTGTAAGTCTCTCCACTTTTATTAATACAAATATTTATTTTTTTCCTATATGTGATGTTATGATTTCATGTATTTCAATGCCATGTTGATCCATTGAATAAAGTGATTAGGTGATGCTACATAGATGTCGTAGATAGTTGGCTTATGTTTTTTGATTGTGAAATTTCTAATTATAGCGATCGAAGCTAGGGTTGGATCAGACAATCCAAGAGAGGAATGAAGCTTACGACAGATCCTAGGTAGGCCTCATCCCATTGTCTATTTAGTTTAAGGAAAACATTAGCTTCTTTGTCCTTATGTTGTTCTAGAATAGGACACCCAGTCTAGGGAAGATACTTATGTTCGCAGTCATAGATTCCGCATAACAATCATGATTTGATATGTTTCATTCCCAGGTTGGTTGGGAGGCATAGTGGGAGGAGAATTCTGGCCATCATGAGTGGCCATATACCCTTGGGTAGGGAACATATTCCAAATAAGAACCAAGTACAAAGGGGGTTGAGTAGAGGTAGAAGTAGGTTGATTCCCCCTTGTTGCATTCTCTTGATTTAACCATAACCTATGCATCTGAGGGAGGAGGGGACACTTGTGAGTGTAATGACCATATGTACCACAACAACAACAAGGCTTGTTTGTGTGAATAACCTTGTTTTGCTTGGATTGATTGCCCTATTGTTTAGTTGTTGTATTTAAGTTGTAACCCTTGTTGGCATTTGGCTTTTGGCCTTGGTTTCCTTGAGATTTGGCATTCTGTTTGCCTTTCCCTTTGCTCCTTTTCCTTTGATTAGGGGGATTGGCTACATCCTATTAAGAATATCCCTGACCTTGCTAGAAGATGCCTGCAGAGGTATGGGAGAATGAGGTGTTCGCGTTGGGGGGCTAGAGCACTCGCAGTGGATATGGATAATAGATGTTCACCATTACATTATGGTAGATAGGTGGAGTACACATTTTCCTAGGCACATGTTGATTTGGATATGTATAGGCATAGGAGGTATTTGTGCCTTCTTGTGATGCACTTACTTCATAATACTTTAAAGCACTTCATAATACATCTCACATGGTTAGAATTAAGAAAATCATAAAACTAGCTAAATTATAACTTTATTTTATTTTTTTATGATTATTATTATTATTAATTATAAAAATAATTAATATATAAGTTGCACATATATATTTGGGAAAACATGGAACAAGATTCTTAGCCATGGAGATTTACTCCCACTTTACCACGGGGATTATTAATCTATAAATAAGTCTTGTTACAATACCATGACTTATCAATACTACATGCCCAAAAAACATAACTCATTTTGATATCACATTTGTTCTTCTTCTTCTTCCTTTCTTTTTTTTATCAATTTAATTAAAAAGAAAGAAAGACCACACCTACTTTGGAAATAAATCTCAACATTTAATTTTTGTATGCTAACAAGAATATTCTAGAATATTCCATGGAGGTTAAATCCCTATCATTCACCTATTCCTAATTAGACATGCCTATCGACATAATTAAAAATAATAATAATAATAACTAACAAAATTATAACTTTATTTAAAATTTTATTATTATTATTATTATTTAAAAAATAGATAGAGTAGGTTATATTAATAAATCTAGGTTTTGACCTAGAACCATTATAATTCTCTTGAAAACAAAAGCTACTAAAGTTCCTTGGGGATTTGGAATAGAACAAATAATATCATTGCAGATCCTTAATTGAAAATGTTATCACTTAGGTTGTTCCCCAGGAAAGCTCTAAGGGGGAATACGGCCGAGGTAACCACTAACCAGTCTTTTAGCTGCAGATTCTAGCCAATCTGCAACCAGAGAGGGCTCTCTCTTTATAATTTAGCTTTGTTTTGAGGTATTTTAGGCTAGTTATGATGTACAGGGTTTTGTTTAAGTTTGTTGGATGGTGATCTTAAACAGAGTTGGGATGCAAGTCTAAAATAGTTTATTCCATTGGGCAAATGGAGTCTATGAGGATGAACTGCTCAGTGTGTTTTCTTTGATAAAGGGCAATACTACAAAGCGATATAATCGATCTTGGAACAATTTTAAAATCTGGAAATTGATGAATGTAAGCCAGTGGATGAAGGGCAGTTAAGAATCCTTCATCTTGTTGGCAGAGGGAAAGTGCATGAATATTATCAAGGAGCAGTAAAGAATTCCTTAGAAATATTCAAAGTGAAAGAATCAGTGGAAACGGGAGCAGCTAAGAATTCTTGTTTATGCTAACTTTGAAGAAAACATAATTAACAACAGAGATTGAACACATAGTGTATTTAAACAAATTCTGGGCTATTCTTTTTCTCTGTTACTAAGATTATGAAACATATATGAAATTTGCAAACATAGAAGACACAAAACACAGTTTAGAACAACTTATTGATCCGTAGAAGGACACAGGAATTCTGTAGCAAGTCCCAGAACATCAAATCCACATTCAGACGGTCCAACAGGAGTGAACTTCAACAGCCTTTGTATTAAGAAGTCTATGAGTTACAGCGCAGTCCAGAGAAGAAATCACCAATCCCGAATACATCTCATGGGGAGGTCTTTATACAAAAAAGAAGATACAAAATATCGTGTAGATAAGCTATTAAGCAATAACTTCCTCCACCTACTTTTCAGAAGAAGTAAATGAGAGAAATGAATGCAGCAATAAATGTTGGTGTGCTGGCTGTTTAGTTTGCTAGATATATTTGACTTTTTGAACTGAGTGAGTCGGCTGATAGTTATGTCTTTACTCTGCTTTCCTGCGTCGCTATCCCGGCTTTGTCATCTATGCTTGGTCTTGCATTAATGAGCTGTAGTCCCAACTTAATGGTCTTGCCTTAATGAGCTGTTTTCATTTTCTGACAGGTGGTCTGTGCATTTGAATTTGCTGATATGCAGATGATCAAAAAAAAAAAGAACCAAAATTACCTTGGTAAAACCTCTAACATTTCATGCCACCATTGGTCTGTTGGCAACTGATGTCTTTGTATTTTTATTAGTGTTTCATCAACTTCAGTATATCTATAGAAGTTGGGCTGGACTTAAAAAAGATGATTTATTTCATTTTCAATATAGAACAGATTTTCCAATTTGTCATATAAGCTTTGTCCAGAGGGAGGTGCTGTCTCTTCTGAAATGTTTGATGATGTTGTAATTTGATTGGTAACATAGGTATTTACCCTGTGAGCATATTGTTCATGTGTTAACAGTCTTCCATTGCTGGTCAATAAGCTGGGTAACCCTTTGCTCTGCAACACTGCAAACTTTTCTCTAAAGGCATTTATTTCTGTCTGCATTTCTTGGCACCTTCTTTCCAGATTTTGAACAAAATTCCTCAGGGTTAGTACCTTTTTAACTATCAAAATGGTACATGTTCTATCTCTGATATTAAGAGCTGCTAGTTGTTCTTTGGTATGAGTATTCAAAAATTGAATGAGTCTATTGGCCTGCTCAGGCATGTTTCCCAATGATGCCCTGGCCTTTTGAATCTCTGCCCGGGCTATTTCTATCAATTCTATTTGTTCATGGATCGTCTGAATTGATTGCCATTGGTCAGTGATAGACTGACCAATTTTGGTCCACAAAATTGTTTTAATGTCTGCTAGAGGTTTATGAAGAGTGAGATCCTTTTCCAAGGATTTCACCTTATTCTCCAAGGCCTTTATCTCTCTGGTTTTCTCTGCCACTGTTATCTTGGATTTGTCATAGCTTACCTCTAGCTTGGCCAACTTTTCTTTGGCCTCTTTTAGCTCTGACATTTGGACTTCTAGCTCTTTTACTGCTTTCATGAGTTCTTCCATGCTCATGCTAGAGTCTGGCGCTGTTATTGTTGCTGCTGCTGAAGCATCTGTGGCTGATGTACCTGTTGTTGATGCTGGGATGATAGGAGGGATTGCTGCTGCAACTGTGGGAGGGGCAGTGGTGACTGTTGGAGCTATTTCAGGTGGCTGGGAGGTCGACTCTCCCTGCTTGGCTTGCAATGCTTTCTCCAATTCTTGCTCCATTTCAATTAGCCTTTGATTCATCTTCATTAGCAAATCCATCATGTCTTCACCTGCCTTTTCTTGTGCAAGTTCTGTAGTTTGTGGGTGCATGGTTGCAGGCAGCCTCAATTGCTTTCTAAGTGCAGCAATATCTTCTTCCTTTTTCTTTATGAGGGCTTTGATGCCCTTGGCATCCTTAGGATCATGCCCTAGCTCCATAATAATTTCCTCCAAGGTCTTTATTCTGTTGTCTTTAGCCAAGGAAGATATTTTTTCCAAATCCAATTGGGCAGATGTATTGCTTAATGACTCCTTCAATTGGTGGGCCAACATTGCCTTGTCTGCCAATGTAGCATAGACCATTTCGCCTGTTTGCTTGTGCAGCTCAATTTGGTCCATTGGGTGTATATCTTTGGCGAGGACTTCTAGATTTGTTCTTATGTAGTCCGCAGTTGTCTGTGGTTGCTGAACTTTAGGCTTGAAATGACTTAAGATCATTTTTTCCTCCTTAATGTCATATGCTGCCATTAGTCTTTGCTGTTTGGAGGGCGTTGTTTTGAGAAATTGATCATAAAACTGTACTCTCAATAACTCATTTTGGGCCTTGATTTCCATGAATGTTCCTTTAATACCAGATTGTTGTTCACTTTGCCGCCTTGAGGAAGAAACTTCCATACCATGCTGCCTCTCCATTTCTTGCCTGTGAGAGCTGGTGGATGTTTGTTGGTTGGTTGCCCTCTCCCTCCTTGGACTCCCTGTGATTTCTTCACTAATTTCCTCCTCAAGTTGAGGATCTACTCTTTGCCTTTTGGCCTCTAGCTGCTCTGTTGACCCACTTGCAGGTATGGTTTCTTCTCTGTCCCATTTCTTGCTTCTTTCCTCATTGAGAGGAGTATGTAATGCTGGTACCTGTGGTGCCTTTGTCTGTAGTGAAGGGGATTGCCCTTGACCCTGTTCCTTTGAAGTAGTTGGCTGGTCTGTCATTTTTTCTTGCTCTGTATCTACTACCTCCTTACCTTTTGCTGTCCCTGTTGCTGGTGCAATCCTTTCTTGGGCAGCTTGTGAATCTGCAGTAGTTGATGTGCCTTCTCCAATTTGCTGTGGCTATTTGAATGATACCTGCCCAAAAGAATCTAAGTCAAGCGTTTTTTTCCAGATTTTTCATAGTTTGCTCCATTTTCTCTTCCTCAGTGAACTGTTCAATTAGTGTGCCTTCTACCCACTCATCTTGGTTGGAAAATTGTTCTATTTCTGGGATTTTGCAATGTTCATAGGCTGACAGCCTATATTTTATTTTTCTTGCATTGATAAAGCCATTTGGGTCATAGGGTACCCACCAAAAGCTCCTTTTTAATCTGAGTTTTTCACCCAATATCTGATCAACATCTTGCCATCCTTCTTTTTTGTTCACGATATAGGGGCCTAGTTGGTCTCTCAATTTCAACTAGGCCTTCTTCTTGGTGCTATGGGAATGAGTCAAATCTGAATTGATAAATTGCCTGTAATATTCCAAGGAAAACAATCTCATTGGCACATATCTTGGCAGCCTGTAGGGGCATAGCTCACAGCCATATATCCTGATGACAGTGTGATTCTGGTAGAAATACCAGTCACCTATTTTGTAGTTTTTGGAGAGCTGCAATATTTTCTGCATATCATAAGACACTCTAGGAGGAGGGGTTCTCTTTAGGAGAGAAGAGACTGGATAGACAAACATGTCAATGAACTCACAGTAAGAGTAGGGAGAGTTGCAGACTTCATGAAAGACTGAGGTCCAAAAAATCACAGACCTCTTTTCTCCTTTAGAGTCCAATTTTTTGATGGGAAATTGGAAATGGTCTGACTGATAATACATGAACAGATGATAGATGTAGGATGAATACTTGAAGACTCTCTCCCTATCTAGATTCAATAGTTGGTCATGTATCTTGTTGGCAATGAATTTGGCATAATTGTATTTGACAGCAGGGGGCTGCCCTGGGGTAAATGCGGACAGTAAGACCAATATAGTTTCATCAATATGTTCACTTGTCTTGAAACCCAAAACATAAGATATCATATCAACAAGTAATTTACCCACTTCATTGAAACACGTATAGTGAAAAGGAGGTGGCTATGTAGGCTGGCGATCTGCTCTCATAAATACTTGGGCAATTCAGGTTATCTCTGAGCTAGAGAGTTTGGGACCTTCATCAAGCAAGAATTTCATAGTAAGAGGAAACAAAAGCTGAGTTGGTTTGAAGTTTAGCATTTGATTTATGGAGTCAGGGGTTATATGAAAGAGGATGGTCCCAGATGGAGTTTTGACTGCCCTTTGGGTTGGTTCATAGTTTTCACAGCAGAGGTGAATTATCTCAGGGAAGACATTGACAGAGGGGAGGAAGTATATGGGTAGATTTGATTCCCATATCCCATAGAAATCATTGTTATTTAAATGATTGTTCCTGAGTTCACAAAATACCTAAAGATGGTTTCTATCACCAACCAAGTCTTGGATTAGATAATTTCGATCAGCCAAAGGTAGTGATTCCAATTCCTTGTGGGGTGCATTGAGAGGGGTAACATTTAAGGCCATTGGAGCTTCCATAGCTTAATTCTGTGGCTTTTGAAATTGGAATTTTTGGGTCTGTGTAGGTGAAATAGGCAAAATAATAGCTCTGTGGATTTTTTTCCGGGAAGCACAGACCGAATTCGATCTCAGAATTAATTCACTGGGTACACGTTGTAGGAAAACGTAGTTCACAGAGTTTTTCCAGTAGCAAAACAGACAAACAGTTCAGGGCTTCTTCATTTAGCCAATGCAAATTTAATGTGACCTTGGGTCTGACTCAGTGGGCGAATTTTTGCAGAGGGAGATGGAGTTTGACGGGTATTTGGTAAAAATTGGGCAAAACAGTGGTTACAGTGTGTATTTCTGAAGACAGCACGGTGTTTTTCTTAAAATTTTTGGTTCTTCGGGCAATTTTTAGAGAAAACCAAAGAAAAACAGGTTTGGGAGCAAAATTTATGTAAATACTTGTTTTAACGGTGAAATGAGCGATTAGCAGGCGGCGAGTCGAGCTGATGGGTCGAGCTATGGAGCAAATTTGCTGGGTGGCAGACCGTGTTGTTAAAATGCTACCTCGGACGTAAAAAAGCATGCAGAGGACGCGCAGAGGAGACAAACACAAATGAGTGAAAACGATGCTTTTGTGCCTTTTTAACAAAAAATTTGACTTTGGTAGGTGTTGGATAGGTAAATCCCCTCTGCGGACAGAGGCGATCCCACTAGCCTATAACAGAACTAGCCACAATCAAACCACGCTGCTACGCAAGTTCCTACTTATGCATCAAAGGTGAATCAAGAAGACCAACCTGGAGTCCAACGCTATGATTGAAGCAGAGTTGATATCCCCGCTCCCTCGCTCCAACAGATCATAAACGAACACCTGCACATGCAAAGGAAGAGACAGATACCAACATAAAAGCTACCAAGGCACAACTATATTTCAGTCAGAAAGGAAATAAATCAACACATCACCATAATAGACAATGAGATTGGAACTATAATAGCAGTCGCTCATCAATTAATAATAAACAGGAAAAGTTACAACCATTGTTCTGACGTTGACCCTTCTCCTGGCTGGGCGAGTAACTATATGTGTCTTGCAATGCATCTCCTCTCCGGCAGCGTAACCTCTCTAGCACTCACTAGCATTCCTCCAACAACTCAAGAACTCAACATCTAGCACTCCATGACTAACCATTATCCCTACTATCACTAGCTTTTCCAATGCATAATGACAAGCTTATATAGATGAATAAGGGAGGAGGATACGATGAATCGGGACACCTTTTGTGGATTAACATTATCCCCCAAAAGCCATTAAAGA